>PPMU03000003.1:0-456944 GCA_003707015.3 Wickerhamomyces canadensis | reverse complement strand
ATGTTGATTAATATTTATTAGAATTTATGAAAGTAACTATTGTTCAAATTACTGTTTCGAAACTCGTGGTTCCGGGTAGAACTCTCCTGAAGGAGGCGGTGAGCATCCTCCTACTGGGGCCGCTAGGCCCCAGTCGCCCACCGTTTGGGCGCCTGCGCCGCGGGTTAATTTGTTCTGTTCTTCGCAGTACAGTTTCACATCACTCTCTCAAATGTTTGATTACGTAATCTACCCTAGTTCCAATTTGTATTGAGATTATGTTTTGCAAAGGGCGAGTATACTCTAGTTATAAGTGGTGGACAAATGTATTGATTTAGTAGATTAAGATTAGAGGTAGTACCGATCATTAATTATAATATTTATCAATATAAAAGTATAATAATAATTCAGCAGC
This sequence comes from Wickerhamomyces canadensis, assembly GCA_003707015.3. Taxonomy (NCBI): domain Eukaryota; kingdom Fungi; phylum Ascomycota; class Saccharomycetes; order Phaffomycetales; family Wickerhamomycetaceae; genus Wickerhamomyces; species Wickerhamomyces canadensis. The sequence continues at coordinate 456,550 of PPMU03000003.1, read as the reverse complement.
TAGGCGCTGCTGTACATCGTACTCATATTGATATTGATATCTCCGAATTTTATCGACGTCGACGTCAATATTAATATATCATGAATGTTTTTATTATAATTATATAATTTAGATACAGGCCGCAGCTCGACATACATGTCGAGCTGCGGCTGATCACGGAAACGTATTAATTAAATATAATTTATCAGGTACGAAAGTAATAAATATATTATAATATTCGACATCGTCATGAGATATATTGTATAATTCATGACAACTTATATATTCGCTGTATAACTACTCAGCTGCAGCAATTTGAAGTATACTGACTTACTGAGGCCCCGGTTATTAGCGTTATAAAAATTGGTATAATTACGACGTTATATCCGGCGTTTCGACCATGTAACAATATTGAAGTTGAGGCCGGGTCGCAGTGCACAGCCTACACTAGTAGTACTGTCGATCTAGTATTATCGACCACGTCGATCCATATATTATTGTAGATATCTGAAGTATCTGAAGATAAAAATTAAAGATTACTAGTACTGATTCATCGGCCTACGACCGCGTAAAAAGAAAAGGATCCAGCTGTACATAAATATGTACGACGTAATAATTGATTAATTTTGTTCCTCAAATGCGCCAGTCACAGCGCCTAGATACACCGAGATTCAACATCAATCATAACATCTAATAACCTAAATTATACAGTCATGTTTGTACCTACAGAAACTAGCACTTATAGTAGGTACCTTGATATAGCAGCTTAGCATGAAGTGATATTGATGTTCCAGAACGTCAGCTGAAATGTTTCGGCTTGGGTTGACGTTGAGCAAGGATTTAGTACTTGTTCTATATCATGTCAACGGTCGAACAGTGACATAACTGATCTGGCCCCTCACCGTTGATTATGGTAGAGAAGTAATTAAATATTCAATTAACATGCAGTTTAAGGTAATTAATTTACAATTTATTTTGCGTACTGCCGCGATTTGGATCACTGATTAATTCAAACAGATCCATTAGATCATCTTTCGCTATATTTTCAAAGATGAGGCTGTTATGACAACTCATACTGGAGCTGGGCCGGCCAGAATTCATACAGCTTACTAGTCATTCATCTAAGCAGGCAAAAGTATAATGACACTATCGACAAATCAACTATTCATTAGTTCTTGAGCTGATATTTGGGCTGTTCAGGATTAATAGTATAACTCAAAGTTCTAAACATCGGTAAAGCTATATATAATTAAACAGTACCAGTGTTCAGAAAGATGGAACGTTCAACTCGATCATCAAGAATTTTATGATAATTAGTTAATGATTAGTTGAACATGTATGAGTTTGCTACGAAATATACCTCCTTGAGCCGATCAACCCAAATCAAAGGCATTTGATCTCACTTTTTCTTTTTAAAGTGTCTAAGAGAATGCCGACCGTTGAAGAGGTATGAATAAGTAAGGAGGACAGCTAAAGACAGAGAGTGGGAGTGGCCCACGTTACTTTTTACATCCGGAAAATTTGTTCAAAAGCTAATTTTTAGTGTATGTCGGAGCTGGGAGAATAGCGTTGATTCGTGATTCCATGGGGCATCATGATGGTCCAGCCAGTTCAGCGAGAGGAGATCAGACGTGATCTGTGAGCAATGTTTGCGCACTTTGCGGCTTCGAATCAGCTCAAATATCATGAGCTAGTTTTATATAGGAAAGTTGCAGGTGAGCCTCAAAGCCTTCATTTAAAGTGGTCCACAAGCCTTGGCCAATGAGCCATGAATTATCAACTATCCCAAACTTCTTCAGAGAGACAGAGACACCACCAGCTAGATCCGCAACGACGTACCCGAAAGCAGCCCGTGGACTGCGGACATGGCTTTACCTCTTGCGAACTGACCGTTGATGCTGTGAAACTTGTCAAGAGATGGCTGGAACCTGAAAAGTTCTTTTAATCTTCAGTCACTAGGGAAACAGCCAGCAGATTTCAAGGCACGTGATATACAGACGGGTAACCGCCCTTAGCTACGCGCTGCTGCCGAATCCGGCAGTTTTCACACCGCAGGCTGTTGTTTTGGAATATGCAGCGATATGCAGATCCCGACAACTCCTTTCGAAATTGGTGTTTTTCTATAAAAACGACACGATTTTTCTGGTTTTCTGTGTTTTAACCCTTTCTGGGAATTTCTTCAGTCACTCATTCACTCGTTCTCCTTCTTGAAAGCTCACAGTCGTTCCTTTATTATCCTTTAAAGAGCTCCAAGATATCCCTCTATACCACTCACATATACTCCCACATTCCTTTGAAATCTCAGATCTCGATCTTAATTTTTGTTCGTGTATCGGTATTAATCCAAACAACATTCCTTGAGAACTCCCCAATAGACATTTCCCAAAGATGAAGCTATCAACTGTCATCTTAACTTCAATTCTAACTGCCCTAGTCAGAGCATCATGTTCTTTAGATAACGGTAACTACTACTGCTCAAACGTTGATGCCGTCAAGTATACAAATGTTGGTTATTCGGGTTCCTATTCTGATGTCACCAATATGGATGAAACAACTTGTGAATGTACCCAAGAGTCAGTCTCTTTCAGTGGAACTAACTCCCCATTGGATGAGGAACTTTCTGTTCATTTCAGAGGTCCTGTTAAGTTATTACAATTCGGTGTCTATTATCCATCTTCTTCTTCTTCAAAAGTTAAAAGAGATGCTGATGCTGATTGTTTAGAGACTAGACATATCCATCATCAGCACAAAAGAGAAGCTGCTGTTGAAGTCGTTGAAGTCACTTCTACAGTCTATGTTAATGCTGATGGTGAACTAGTCACCAGTGCTGCCACAAACACTGAAGTTGCTGCTGCTTCAACTACGAATACTGCTGCAACTGTTTCAGTTCCTGCTCAAAATGATGAAAATACTTCATCTTCAACTACTACTTTGAGTCCAACAACTTCTGCTGCTGCTTCATCATCATCACCAACAACAACAACAATCAAAACTTCCTCCTCCTCCTCATCAACTGCTGCTGCTGCCACTTCATCATCATCTTCCTCAGGTTCATCTTCAGGTGCTTGGGTTAGATCATCATACTACACCCCAGGTTCTACTGATAACTTAACTTTCATGAACACTTTAGGTGGTGTCACCTCATCAGGTGTTTGGTCATCATGTTTTGGTAACTCCATCTCTTATGCTGCTGCTAATGGTGTCGATGCTTCCTCATCTGCCGTTGCTTTGAATGAAGTCACCACTAGTTCCGATGACGAGTATATCATCTTCTCAGGTGCCTCATGTGATGATGGTGATGATGGTTGTGGTTATTACAGAAGTGATATCCCAGCTTATCATGGATTCAGTGGAGCTGAAAAAATCTTTGTCTTTGAATTTGAAATGCCTCATGATAGTTCTTCTTCAGGTGCTTCCAATCCAGATATGCCTGCCATCTGGTTGTTGAATGCCAAGATCCCAAGAACTCTACAATATGGTTCTTCTTCATGTTCATGTTGGAGTACTGGTTGTGGTGAATTGGATTTGTTCGAAGTCTTGAGTGAAGGTGATGAAAGATTAATCTCTCATATTCATGACGGTCAAGGTAATGATAAAACATCTACTGGTGGTGGTGGTTCCCAAGACTATTTCACCAGACCAACTGATTCTTCAATGAAAGCAGCTGTTATATTCTCCAGTGATGGTTCAATTCAAATTGTTAAAGTTGATGATTCAACTGATTTCGGTTCAAGTCTGTCTTCATCCACTGTTGATTCTTGGTTAGACGTTACTGGTGGTTCTGCTGCCTTATCTTAGTTGATATGACATAAACTCTCAAGATGAGATACTAGGCTCAATCTTCCTTTTTTTATCTCTTTTACATATATGCTTTGGTTTTTTTGGGTTTAGTTTTCTGTTTCTAATTCATTTCTGGTTTCAATTGTACTCTTCTTACTTTGTTACATGAGTGTAGCTATTACGAGAAATATATGTATAAATGTCTGATATATCAAATAAGTTAATATTTAAAATGTAATTGTGAGTAAATGGTGGGAATTATGTGTGAAAACGGAATGATGAAATATGAAAACGAATGCAATAAAACAGAACAGAACTGAAAACAAATAAAATTGATGAACAAAGAAACTTCTTCAAACATCAATGTCTCTATTCATCAACTCATAATCTTCAAGATTTGAGTTCTTTCTATTTCTCTTTTGTTGTTTCTTTGAAACATATTTAACCCAGAAGCTATTCAAGAATTTGGAAAGGGAATAATTCCTATAAGAACCGCTGACTAACCATTTGTATAATTTATATTCTCCAAGCAACAGTACTGCAGCAATCAAGAATCCACCAACAACGGCCAAAGCGATATGATTACCCATACTCTTGATGAACTTGGCATCACCTAAATGCCATGACGAACCTTCCAATACTGAAAAAAAAGATCTCGTATGTTTTTTGTAATCTTCTGGGAACATGATACGGACTTTCCCATTCTCAGGAATATTTATCCATCTTCTATATCTCTTCCAAATCACACTCAAGAACAAAGGTCCAGTTGAATACATAATTGTGATGTATGGGACGAGATAGTTCATATCATATTTGGATAATTCGTCAACAACTTTCAAAAAGAATGGATGTTTTGGAACAGATCCCATAACGTCATTGGAAACACCAGTTGGAATAGTCTTTCTAACGAATGCAGGAACAGTCAATAATGGATCAAGTCTTCTTTCACATGCAACATCCAAGTCAATATAGATTCCACCATAGTGAATCAATGCAAAATATCTAATAACATCAGCTCTTTCGATGTTGTACTTGTAACCGTCAAAAGTTTTCAAAAACCAAGGATATTCTTCTGAGATGAAATCTCTAGCCATCTCATCCGTCCATAAGATATATTGATAATCTGGATGTAAGTCAATACATTGTTTTTGAGATTTTTGCCATTTTTCAGGTATGTTTGTAGTTTTGTAAGTTTGATGAATGATTTTTGGAATAAGCTCAGGTTTTGTTGGTAAGTTTGCCGGTGGATTCAAATCCATGTCCAATAATTGATCTTCAAATGAATCATCGTATAACAAAGTAATCAAGTCGAAAACATTGTATAGAATAATAACAACGATGAAAACATGAGCCCAGATTAAAAATTGTAATTCCTTCTTCATCCTTGCGTGTTTGTGGTTTCAATTATGACCCCGTGGGTGGGAAATGAGTGTGGTTATATTTGAAAAAGGGTGATGATGTTGAAATGGGATGTAACAGAGGAATACAATGTACCGGTGTATAGTGTGAAAAGAAGCAAGAAAACAAACTACGTCCCAATTTCAAAATATAAATAAATAATGTTGGGATTTATTTATCGGGAAATAAAAAATTTAGCATAGCCATGGTAACTAAAATTAGCTACATTTTACAAAAATCGCCAATTGCTACAGCTTTTTGTGAGGAAAGTCTATGCGTAAATTACATCACTGGATAGAGAATCCGTGCCTCTCTCCCAATATCTAATAAAAATAACAGGCTTTTTAACAAAATATAGCAAGAACCCACAATTTAGTCTCTATTTATGCCTCGCTTTCTCGAGGAATTTTAAAACGCGGTCGTGAAAAAGTTCTCCTATTTTTTTGGAATTTCTTTTTTTTTGCAGGCTGGCTGCACACGTGATACGTCATGTGATACGTCATGTGACAGAGACCCTTCGGGAGTTGCTTACATCTGTTATTCCTTCAAATGATATATTGGTCTACTAATATCACAGTCACTATAAGACAGACAATCTTTCGGTCCCCTTGCTGATTTCATCAGTAGCAAGCTCAATCAGATGTTCTTCATAGATGTTCTTCTTCAGTAATCTTTCCTTGGTCACTGAGAACCCTCTTGGAATGACATATTCAATATCACTAATCGATTTGTTCTGGGTGATACAAGTTGCAATGGCTTTACCTGAAAGGAAAACCCTAGGCATACCATGACCATGAAATCCTGCAACTATGTAACAGTTTCTCTTGTTGATACAATCTAACTCCCCGACGTATGGTAAATAATCATTGGTCATACCTAAGACACCACTCCAAATGTTTGTGACATCAGTCTTTGTATTCTCCCAAGTTGAATAAGTTTCTTGCATGAACGTGCCAAACTCCCTTTTAGCGTCTTCTGGAACACAGGTGTCATCAACCTCGTTAAAGAATCCTTTCAATAAGTTTCTTGGATCTCTCGAGGTCAACATCAGTTTATCTTTACCACCAACAATTACTGTACCATCTAATCTATTGATCAAGTAACAACTAACTGGACGGGCCGAGAAAATACCATATGTATTTGTTAAGTGAGGAATCCCATGGTTAACTTCTGGCTCAATTGAGCAACAAACAGCCTTTTGTGGAACAATTACGTTCTCAAAGTCTGATAGAAGAGCTTTAGTATAACCGTTTGTACAATAAACAACTTTTTTAGCTAGTGTTGAACCACGCTCAGTTTTAACTAGCCATTTTTCACCTTGAGCTACAACATCAGTGACCAGAGTGTTTGCCTGCAAGTTCAAACCTTTAGCAACGCATTTCTTCAAAATTGTTGTCATTAATTTCCAAGGCCAACATGAAGCAGCTGGATAAGTGAATGCAATATCCGTGGAGCTGTTCTTAGAGACTATTCTAGCTTGTTCACCATAATAGACTTGGAATTGCTTCTTCAACTCATCAGAGATGTAAGGATTCTTCATCATTAATTGAGCACATCTGATATCTTTCTCGATCCTTGGATCATCATCTCTTGGATAAACATCACAAGCTCTAGTCAAGAAGAAATCACACTCAATTTTTTCATCATCAACCAGTTTCTTCAACGCCCATAAATGCTCAAATTCAGAGTTGACAACTTCCGCAACACCCTTTTCACCCAGAAATGACTCATAATATTCGTAATACCTATGGCAGTATGGCTTGATATGACCACCATTACGACCAGTAGCACCTGAGCAGATGTTTCTGGCTTCATATAGAGCAACATTTAGATCAGGATCTTGCTGTTGTAAAAAATAAGCAGTTGAGGTACCAGCATAACCCGAACCAATAATCAAGACGTCAACCTCTTCAGGCAATGATTCTGTAGTTCTGATGGTTGAGAAGTCATCTTGCTGTTTCAACCAGTACGAGATGGTGTAGTCATCCTTTGGGAAATACTCTGGATTGGTGGGCATCTTATAACTTGTGATTTTAGTTGATCAGTAGTGCAGATGGAAAAGAAGGTGAAGAGCACTCTTTTATAAAGAAGCTCTGCTAGGGATGTCCCAGAAGAGGGAAGGGATTAGTGCTGGAGAAGACTAATGAGAGTGAACAGCAGATATCATTGGACATTGTGAGCCATCATCGACGTATCGATTTGATGGATTTATTGTGCTCGCTGCGCTTATCAAGGAGCATCGCAGAAGTTACCGGATACGGAAGGAATTGCGACTGCTGATAAGTAAGTGGTTCCTGGACCAGATAATTTGGCAATCCTTCGCTCCGCAGATTTATTATCGTACACGCGCTAAATCTTCACACGCGTCAACCATATTCATCTTCTGGTTAGACCTTCAAATTCCACTTATCTCTTAGCACTGTAGGTTGAAAGAGCCTGAACTCAGCTCCACGGGAGGGCGCAATTATTTCCTAATCCGAATAACGTACATCGGTGATCGAAAACACCTTTGATCTCTCACATTGATAATTTCTTTATCTGAATCTAATCAAAGAAAAATCGGAGTCTGATGGAGGAGAAACACAAGCCAAATCATATGGACTCATCGTGTATAAATAATTGGCCAGATTTCGCTTCAATCACCCCATCGTATGATAATCAATCCCACAATATCATCCATTTCACAAAGACCATAGCAATATGTCTGACAACGAAAAGATCACCTCCAACATCAACGTCTCTCAAGCTGGTGATTCTGAAGACTTGGAAGGAAACGTCCTAAATGCTGTTGTTTCTGTCAATGGTAGAGAATACCATTTAGATGCCAATAATGTGGATCAAGCAATGGAGGCTGCTATTGAAGCCAAAGGTATGGTCTTAACTCCAGAGCAAGACAAGAAGTTGTTGTTCAAAATTGATTTATACCTATTGCCTTTCATCACTTTTCTTTATGCTGTTCAATATATGGACAAGATTACAAACTCATTTGCCTCGATCATGGGTATGCGTGAAGAGCTGGGGATGTCTGGTAAAGTTTACAGTTGGTTGGGTTCAGCTTTTTACCTTGGTTACTTGGTTTGTGAATTACCAGCTTCTTATTTATTGCAGAAATTTCCAATGGCCAAAGTCACTTCTATTTTCATTTTCTTCTGGGGGGTTTGCACCTGTTTGGCTCCTGCCACCAACACGGCTGGTTTCATCGCCTTGAGAGTGATTCTTGGTGGGTTTGAAAGTGCTGTCACTCCAGCAATGGTTATAATCACAACTCAATGGTATAAGAAGGAAGAACATTTCATGAGAACTGCTATCTGGCTAGGTGCTTGTAACGTTGGTGGTATGATTGGTTATGCTTTTGCCTATGGACTGTACGCCAATGGTGCTGACTGGTCTATCTCTTCTTGGAAAGTCGTCTACATTGTCATCGGACTATGTAATTTGGTCTTAGCTGCTGCTTTCTTCTTCCATATCCCTGATACTCCATTAGGAGCTTGGTTTTTGACTGATGAAGAGAAGTTGATGGCAGTTGAAAGAATTAGAGCCAATAACCAAGGTTATGGTAACAGAAAGTTCAAAAAGGACCAATTGATTGAATGTCTTACTGACTACAAAATCTGGTTGATGTTTGTCTTTGTTGTTATTGATGAAGTTCCAAATGGTGGTGTCTCAAACTTCAGTTCAATTATGCTGAAAAGTTTCCACTTCTCAACTAAAGCGTCCCTTCGTATGAACATTGCTTTGAGTGCTGTTGGTATGGTATTCACTTGTCTTGTTGCTTTCTTCCATGCAATGGGCTGGGTTAAGTCAAGAATTTTTGCTTCTGTTTTCGCTATTGCAGTTGCATTGACTGGTGCTTCTATGCTGGCTTTTGCAAAGAGTAAAGTAGCACTGGCTGGTCTATTTATCATGTCTGTTTCTGATATTGGGTTCATCTGTTTGATTTCACTGTTCCAGTCTAATGTTGCAGGTCATACCAAAAAAATGGTTGGAAATGCAATCTTTTTGATCGGTAAGTACTTTGAGTTCTTTCTTTTGGCACTCATAAATGGTCACTAACACTTACAACTAGGTTATTGTACTGGTAATGTCATTGGTCCTCAGACTTTTAAGTCTTCTGAAGCTCCAAACTATCATACAGCAAAAGGTTGTATCGTAGGTTGCTATGCTGGTTGTATTGTTCTAATCATCTGTTTATACTTTGCTTATAGCCTTGAAAATAGAAGAAGAGATGCTGCCAAGGAAGCATTGGGTGATAAATATGAAATCTTTGAGAACATAGAGTTTGCTGATTTGACTGATAAACAAAATCCTGATTTCAGATACTCTTTATGAAGGTATAGCACCTTCTGCTGTCATTTTATGAAGTCTCCTCCTGCTGGTCAGAGAGGCACTAGTTTTAACATTCCGAGAGTCATATATTGCTTTATTTTTAGTACTGCTGTTTAGTACATGTTGAGTTGCTTGAGTACCTGACTGTAGTATAGTGGATATACGATTAAAAACCAAGGATATTGATATTGAGATAGAATCTACATAGCTCCAAAGCTGTCGTACTCCTCTTGACTTATTCCAAAAGCATCAGCTAGATCAAATATCGTGAAATTACCGTCAGTTATAGAAGTATCCAGAGCCGCCAAATGCGACAAAAGCCTGTCAGCTAGAATGTGCTCATCTAATTCTCCAGATGTGTTCTCATTATCGAGATGCATGTAGTGAAGATCGCCATCATCATCAGAATAAGACATGATACATAGCTCTACTAGTGAATTTTGTGTCAGATTGATGGAAAGGAACTGCTTTTTGAGTCTATGGAGCATATTCTTAGCCTTTCCCTTTGTGGCAATATGAGGGATTATTGCTATAGTTACATATCGTCAATTTCACTTAAACATCTCAACAGAGCAAACAGACCCGGAGATATTCCTCTTTCGAAATCTCTCTCCAGTCCACATAGGTGTTCCCATCTCTGTTCAAATCCCACACCTTGTCTAACAGCAGAACACAAGTGTAAATACCTTCTTTCCTGGAACTCAAGTATAATTCCATAAGTCTACTTCTCAACCATGCTCTATCTGTCACACCAGTGAGATCGACACCAAGTAAAAGAAATGGCAAAACAAAGATAGTTATATCACCCGACTTGTAGTCAATTCTCATCAATTCGTTCAAAAGATCTTCAACCTCCAAGCATAGAGCTCTCACCGTAAGCATGGTTTTGGGAGTTTTTGAAGTTTGTTTGTATATGATCTGTGAGATGTATAATAGTGACGAGCGTAGACCGAATTTCAGCTGGGTTTGATAATAGACAGGCAAAGCGCTGTTAGAATCATCACCCTCATATTCCAGCAGGAGATTTTTGATGTTTGTTTCTAAAGCCATCGCTTCGGTCAAAACATAATTCAAGTTCTGTTCATTGATATATTGATAACTTCCAAATCTCGGATGATAATCAGGAACATCCACAGTTGCAGAGATTGATAAATTATTCCCACTGTAGCAAACTTTAGCCAAACTTTCCAAGTATGATATGTGTCCTATGGTCTTAACAATGTCTTTCATCTCAACCAAGGTAAAGCCATTGAAGTAATTGACATTATCATAAAAGTTTAAGTCAGGCTGAGAATCTATTATGAAGAAGAAATCAGCCAGCGTTGATTGATCGATTGGATCTTCTGCAACCAATGGGAAAAATGCCAAACATAATTGACTTGCGAATAACTTCATCATACACAACCCTGTCAGATTTGAAGCAAACTCCTGTGATCCACCTTTGAAAGTTGTTGAGTATCTTGTCAAAGTAATCAGCTGACCCCACAATCTACCTCTTGCACCCCTAATCAACTCAACATTCAATAACAACATTATGGTCATCATTGTATGATCACATGTTATAGATGAAAAGTCGTATAATCTGTGTTGTAGCTCTTGTAAACAGTGAAGATACAACTCATCAATCATTTTATGCTCTTTCTGAGTAAAGTTTTGCTTGTTCTTCAATTTGTAGAAGCTAAGAACAACGCAGGAGTTCATGGTTATGCTACTTCCAACAAGAACAGGTAAACAAACGTTCAGATAATAATTCAAGTCTTTTTCTTTATCACAAAACTCTCTAAAAAGATAGTTCACAAAGCTTTCTTCTAGCCCAATATCACGTGGAATATATGGATAGGGACTTGGCATCTCGTTATCAAAATCGATCCCACATTCCTCCACACCCGATGAGTTTTTAATTTGATCAACATCAACAACAAGATCAACATCATCCAGTGACGTGAATTTCCTGGACTTTATAGCTTCATTGTTCACGCTTTCACTGACAGGTACGATATTCGACAGAGTCGAGTCTGTATCCTCTATGACATTGAAGTGATTCTTGATCAGGCTCACAGTTGTTGGATCTTTTATAATGCTCAAGAACTCTTTGATTGATCCAAGACCCAGTGGTGTTTTGTCTTCCGAAAGATTGATATAATCGACTCTAGTACAGCTCAAGGCTAGATTCATAAGCTGTTCACTGATATTATTAGAAGTCAGTGTAAATGCATCATTGAAAAGCCTTTTGACATTTTGATCAGTAATGACAACAACATCGGAAGAATTTTCAGTTATATGACTGCTTTGGATTAGTGGTAAATGGAACGAAGAACTAATCATAAAAGTCAAATGTGCACAGCAATTGCTCACTCTTTGATGATCTCGTTCAGTTATCAGTTTCTTGAAGAACGCCAACAGCTTAGTTTTCTTCAGAGGTTCACGACTTTCTAGTTTCTTTGGCCTTTTATTAGGACTGAACTCGATTATATGGAAAGAGTTGAAAACGCATTCAACACCCTTTTTGGTACAGTATTCACATGCTTTACCAGACCCTTTGCACAAACGCTTTCTTCTTTTGCACTCCTCACAGCGAGCCAATCTCTTGCTCATGGTAGGTCATATTGGGCAGCAAAACTGGCAGTATATCAGCGACCCTGATGATAATTATAACCTGACAAGATAAGGCGAAGAGACCGGGTAAACCAATGCCACGTGATTGGTGTGGGCTCTATTCAACCGGGAGCGTTTTCATTTACCCGAAACCCCAATAACGACGGACTTTAGTACACATTTTTTTTCATTCATCTTCTATCTTAACCTGTGGGTCTTTAACTGGAGAGAATCTAAAGGTGTATGAACAGAGTCAACATGTGCAAGAGAATCAGCTCAGCAGCAACATCTCACTTTACCAAGTCCAAGAGATCCCCACAAAACGCTGAAATCAGTAAAGCTGCTAAAAAAATATCCAATATTGAACTATCAGATGAACAAAAAAACTTGAAATCAAAGATCTTGCAGTTCATCAATACGAATTTAGAGACAAATGACTCCAAGAAGCCCTCTGTTTTCATCATCAATGGAGATGCTGGTACAGGTAAGAGTGTAATATTAAACTCCATTTTCAATGAAATTCAAAAACAATCCAGAACAACTCAAGACAAAACACTATCGAATACAAGGAACTATCTAGTTGTTAATCACCCAGAAATGTTGAAGCTGTATCATCAAATATCAAGACAATTTCCCTATATTAATAAATCGGATCTAGAGAGACCAACTTCCTTGATCAATAAATACAATAATCCAAAAAGTCCGGGGGACCAAGTTGATGTCTTGATCATTGATGAAGCCCATCTATTGGCCACTTCAAAGGATGCCTTCAAAAAGTTTCATCAGGACAATCATCTAGAAGAGCTGTTGAAGATCTCTAAAGTTGTAATAATAGTGTTTGATGACAAGCAGTCCCTAAGAATGGGATCTTTTTGGAATTATGAAAAGACGTCCAACGGTGCTTCATTAGTTGATTATCTGAGCGAAAATAAGATTCACAATTATGAGTATTTCCATTTGACCAAGCAATTCAGAGTGGTTGCAGAAAAAGACTGTCTAGAATGGATCAATGCAATATCAACCAGCAAGAAGATTGGAAAATTACCAATTGATGATCTTGAATTGAATAAATTTGAGTTTAGAATCTTTGAGAGTTGTTCAGATATGTATGAGGCTATAAAACTGAAGAACAAAGAAGTAGGACAATCAAGAATTCTGGCAACTTATGATTTTCCATATAGATTGGACGGTAAAGACTATTTTGTCACTTCCCAATCTGATGATTTCAAATTACGCTGGGATAGATATCTGCCATCAATCCAGACCCCATGGAGTGAACGTGATGATACTATTGAAGAAGTCGGTTCAGTCTATACCATTCAAGGATTTGATTTGAACTATGCAGGTATAATCATTGGAAGATCCATAGGGTATGATGCCAAAACTGATTCCATAAAAGTCAAACCAGAGTTTTATGATGATTATGCAGGATTCACCAAGAAGAAAAACATTGAGAATGTCTTACAGGTGAAGGAAAAGATCATCTTGAATTCTTTGAATGTGTTATTGACTAGAGGTGTTAAAGGGTTGTATATATTCGCTTGGGATAATGAACTAAGGGAAAGACTGATGAGAGATGGTGATCCAAGACTAATTGTGAAGTCATCAACATCATAGTTTGGTTGATTCTGTAAAGTAATTTGTATAGATTAACAGCTCATTTGAATTGAATGATTGATTGTTTCTAATACTATTCAGAAACTGTTTGAATTGTATTATGCCAGGCTCATCCAAGACTATGATGTCGTTCTGCTTATTGACTTTGAGGAGATTCAGTGATTGAAAAGAGTAGATTGCGTTTAGGACATTTGACTTATTCAAGCTCTCTCTATATTTTGCTGTGATGTTAGTGGAAATGTAGAATAGATGTAACCAATCCTTCAAATTGATAGTTATTACTCCGGTCAGATTATCCAATACCAATTCATATGACTCCAAAAATGGGTCTAGTAAGTTTTGAAAGATGTTTGAGCCTGGAGTAACATCGACAACGGAAGTAGATGATAAATCTATAAGTGAGGTCAAAAACTCAAACTGAAATACTTTACTTAGTATAGTCAAGTTCTGTAAAGAGTGATTGATCTTCAGCTGAAATATCTCATTGATAAATAAATTCAACAAACTGTTCTTGTAATAAACCAGTGAAATTTCTTCTTTGATAACATATGAAGAAACCTTGATGACAATGTCATCTGGAAGGAATTTAATGAACAGTGAATCAAAGAATTGAATTAATTGTGGGGTTGAATAATCCAGCGAGTCAACTAATATTTTGTTGTAATTTGCTTCAGATGTCTTTGATCTGATCAATCTTACCAATTCTCTGTACACTGGAATAACATCCACTTTTTCAATTTGGTTTTTGTTCAACATATAAAAGTTGATGATCAAACTCAAGCACAAGACGGAGATTTCCGTAATGTAACCAATCTTTTCAATCTTCACCAAAACTTCTTCAGCAATCTTCTGGATATCTGAACCTTTATCCATTTGGATCATATCATCATCAATATTGATGATAAGTTTGCCGAAATTAGGAGACTTACCTAATAACAACTTCACTCCAACTTTCAGTATATCACCGAATGTCTCTTGTCTCTTGTCTAATCCGTTCAATTCAATCAAATATTCCTGAAATTCATAAGGTTTTTCATATGTGAGTGATATAGGTTGAATCATGATATCCAGTTCCTCAACTGAATCTTTCAAAATACCCAAAAAACCAGTCTTTGGATGCATCAATTTTCCATTTCTTGATCTTGTACCTTCAATAAATAGTTCAATGCCACTTGATTTGTTCAAAATATCATGGTTGATCTTGAAGTTCAGTACGTTCTGGATGTTCTGCTTATAGTAAAAATCTTCATGAGTGTTGAACTTCCTCTTGATATAGACTGCTCCTAATTTCTTTAAGATTGGTCCGAAGATTGGAACATCTAGATTTTCACCAGCTATAACCATTGGAGTCTCTAGGTTGAAACGAACATAAAGGAAGTGTATGATGATGTAGTCTATGTGAGATTTGTGATTTGGCAATAGCAACAATGATGAGTTTTTCAGACCGGTTAGTTTCACTTGAAAGGAGCTAAATGATTTTTTGGAGATCCATATACCATCTTTGAATATCTGTGGTAGAATGAAACTCATGGTCACATACGCCAACTTCAGTACCAATTGATGGTCATTTCTTGTTGTTGTTGAGATATTACAAGCGTCAAAGCTCTTGTTGTAGTAGTAGTCCCTCAGCCATTTTGTTACTTGGATTCTTCTATCATTTGCATATCGACTGTCTAGCAATCCAGACTTCAGTTCTAACGAGATGATTTGCTCAATCTGCTTGATTACGAGTGGATCTTTGTAAAACACAGCATCGAATATCTTGTGGAACTTAACCTGGAAGCTCTCCTTCTTATTGGACCCCAACTGGTAGAGATTGAACCAGTTTATACCAGTCAGAGATTGAATGACGCTGTTGAGAGGGTTCGAATGAGTGTTGTTTGACACCGTTAGCGAGGGTCTATCCAAGCACCCGTCAAGAATGTTGACGTATTCTTCTTCGAAAGACATCCTTAGTGGTTGGACATCTCATTCCAGAAGGAAGGAGGCAGACGAGAGAAGAAGGGAAGACCAACAAAACCTCTGCTTGATAAAAATGGGGATCAATGATTATCGCTATGGTTTATTTGTTGGGAAACTCACGTGACCTCAGTCAGAATCAAAAAAATACATCACGTGAGTGATCACCTGATCATCGGTATACGCATCTTCCGAGAAGCCTTTCAAAGACAAAATACCCGATTTAAATAGCCAAAGGACAACGATTTCTTTCTAGAAACTCACAGGTCACAGTACAACGCTTACAGAGATGTCTGCAGAAAAATACTACAACGTGAGTTCCTTTGCGATTGCTTCCTTCATTGAACAATGGACAAGCTGAGTTGGAGTGCTTCTCGCTCATTTTGAAGCTTTCTTTCCATTAGTTCTCGTGGAGAATGGGGCTGTGATCATCAACTAACCTGTCATCTTTCAGTCGCAAAACACACAATCACAATACTCTGCTCCTCCAGGACCTCCTCCAAGTTTCCAACAGACACAGGGATACGACAGAGGATTCACTGATTACCAACAACAACCGCAACCAGCGTACCAGCAAGGTGGCTACTATCAACAGGCTCCTCCACAGCAGGGCTATTACCAGCAAGGGCCACCTCAAGGAGGATATTATCAACCGCAACAACAGCCAGTATATGTTCAACAACAACAGCAAAGTGCCGATGGTCAGGATTGTTGTTTAGCTTGTTTGGCTGCTTGTTGTTTGTGTTGTGCTCTCGATGCCATTTTTTGAATAACGGCACTTGTTCCCTATATCATCCATTTTTCGGTATTACTTTAAACGTCATAGAGAGAAACTCCCTTTCTCCTTTACTCTCTTCCTGTTAAAACATGATTTTTTCATTCATGGAACTGTTGATCCATACTTCCATTATTAATGTGTTTATTTACTTCTTTTAATCTAATAATAATCTTACAAATTTCTGAGAAATGATATCCTGTAAAGGTACAAAGTCATGCTATCATCGAATCAATTAAGACTTCTTGCTATACTTATAGTTCAACAACTCTTTCAATAACTGAAGTTCCCATCTAACAATCTTATCATCGTCACCATAAATCTTGATACTTGCTGAAACGTTTGATGGTGCTTCCTGTGTTTGAGGGTTCTGAGATCGATTTTTGGATAAACTGGAGATCAAGTCAATATCATTGTTCACCTGATCTAATTTGATTTTCAAACCTTTATTTGATTTCCTAAGATTTTCATTTGACTTCATCAATTCTTCAATCTTGGTGTTTTTGGATTTCAACGTATTTTCCAATTCTTCAATCTGTAACTCACTTGAATTCTTCAACTGGATCAACTGGACGTTCAAGCTCTTATTCTTACTCAGTTCATGTTTTAGTTTCTCCTTCAACACTGCATTATCCATCTCCATCAAATTGATCTCTTGAGTTAAAATCAAGTTTCTATCATGCAACTCATGTTCATCATACATGAAGCTTTTCAACTGGGATTGATCCTCTTCGTCCAAAGTTGAAATGACTGATATGGAGATGCTTGATTTGAAACTGTGTAACCCGATTTCAAACAACATGAAGCACAAGATATTCAAATGGAAATAATCCCCTTCAAATAACTTTGAAAATCTGATCAATGACAAGTACTTGACCAACTTTTTTTTCGAAATCAACTTTCTGGAATAATAGGTCAAAACATTATCGAATATAGATTCATATAGTGCAACCAAATCAGGAGAACCAACATCACCATCATCTACTATGTCTTTACTAACATTAAAGTCTTCATCAAGCACCAACTTCAAAATATCCACAATGATATCTGGATCAACAAGTCTTTCAATAGCGTCGGTTTTTTTGATTGGAGAGGATGGGAAAGCAGCTAACCAACGAATAACAGCGTTCATAAACTTGAGATTAGTGGATTGATGTCCCATCTTGCTGTGATTTGTGAGTTTTACTTGATAAGGTGGTATAACCAGTGAAGTGACACAAAGATGAAAAAGTTGTTTTAGAATTCCCCATATTTTTTTTTTTCAGTTTGAAACAGTCTCTGGTTTTCTCAGTAGAATTTTCGGTTTTGTCTTTGGTTTTGGAGCTTGTTGGTTCTGGTTTTGAGCTTCGTCAGACTTAGCTGGTGCTTTTTGTTTATTTTGTTTCGGCTTTGGTGTTTTTGGTTTTGGGGTTGATGATTTGGAAGAATCTGATGGTGCTGAAGACGGAGAAGGAGAAGGAGAATCAGAAGCAGTCTTCGTCTTTTGATCTTTCTTCTTTTGATCTTTTCTTTGTCTAGGCTTCTTTGTGGCTTTCTTCCCGTCCTTGTTATCGGTAGATGTGCTAGCATCAGAAGAAGCGGAAGTAATAGTAGCAGCAGAAGAGACAGGAGTTTTTTGTGATTTCTGAGGTTCTTTGTCTTTGGTCTCTTTCTTCTTAGATTTCTTATTCTTTTCTTTCTTCTTTTCATCTTTCTTGTCAATTTTCTCTTCATCTTTCTTCAGGATCTTGATCTTTTTAGCAGCGGTACCATCAGCATTGGCCGACGTGGTGGTAGCAGGAGACGCAACAGCTTTCTTTTCAGAGACCAACAAACTCTTTGGTCTTTCGATTTCACCATTATGAAACTTCAGAAACAGTTTGTAGGCAGGATGATCAAGTAGACTTTGACCTGACGAATTACCTCCATTAGAGCTGGAAGTACCAGATATCAATGGTTTCGAAGAATCTAGCATTCGTGGATATAACGACTGAGCAAATTGTGGAATCATTGATTCTTTTTGGTCTTCAAATGGTTTATTCTTGAAGTTCTTGATAAAATTATCAATGAATTGAACATCTTTGAATAGAATATAGGCTCTTGAATAAACCGGTAATTTGAATGGTTTCTTGGAATAACGTCCACATATGAAGATTTTATCATAACAGGTCTTTGGATTGATGAAGTCGGCAGTTTTGGACCAAAATTCTTCTGGTTTCAGATCTGGAGGCAACAAACGAACCACAAGTTTGATCCCATTAGGTTGTTTCTTCTTGTTGGTCCTTTTGCTTTTCTTTTTGGACTTCTTGTCTCTTGTACTCGATGCAGCTTGCGTTGCCGATGCTGATGCGATTGACTTCTGAACTTCTTCTTTTGTCAGCGGTTTTGGAGCCCTCACAGGAGTTCTTGCACCCGAGACATTCATATTACTTTGTACAGCGTCGACCAGAGAAGCACCGAAAGCGTTTTCAGCAATTTACAGAGCTGATCGAGTGGGTCTGAATAAAAGCTCAGAGTTTTTCAGCATCTTTTTTTTTTTTCCAGCAGAGGCCTTTTTTTTTTTTCGGGCTCTCGAGAAAATCGTGAAGATCACGAAAAATAAACAAACTAGCGAAAGCAATTTGACGTTGTTGTGCTGAGTTCTCGGTAGAATAGTGAGAGGTCAGGCTTTCTGGATAGCTGAACTGGAATCTTTGACCCAAGAGGATTCGAACGGTACCTATATCATGTCAGTGAATAGGTTTTTCCAACAGCTCAAAGAAGTATCCAATAGCACCAACAACAATCAGATATCACAGCAGTTAGCTGGTCTTCTATCGGTTGATATCAGTAACCAGAACACCTCAGCTCTGATATCATCACTACAGCATGAGCTACAACTAGTAGGAGACGACCAACTGTCTCAAATGGTCGAAAGCCTTGGGTTATTTGGTGATGATTGGTCAGGTTTCAATAGTCTGGTGATAAGTTATTTGAAGCTATGTCGTGATATAAATCCATGGTCTTTACTGGAGAGTCATGATTTGTACTTGAATTTTATGAACGATTTGTATGTTCCCTTTGTTAATAACCAATTTGGGGTTAATTTGATTCCATTGTTGCACGATACTATGAAGTTCATTATACCGTGGATGATCAATTTGGATAAGATCTTGAATACAGCCATAAAAGGGAAACAATTCAAAAGACTGATTACAATTTCAACTTTCTTGTCCAAAGTGTTCAATCATATAAAGGCATTGAAAGGTACAACACAAAATGCAAAAAGAGATATAATCTTCTTTATATTGAATAAATTGACAAAGATCTACTTCATCATAGATAAACCTGATCTATGTTCAACAATTTTCAACAGTATGGATTTATTGAATCTAAAGTTTTCCAAGTTTCCCAAGAGTCAACAGATTGAGTACAGATTCATCCTTGGAAGGTTTTACCTCACAAAAAATGAAATCTACAAGAGTTTTCATAATCTAAACTGGTGTTATGAGAATGCAAATAGCTTAAATGATGAGTTGAATAAAGTAAAAATACTGAGGTATCTAATACCAATGGGATTACTGCTTGAAAAATTCCCAAATCAGGATATTCTGTTCAAGTATCAAGAATTAAATCATTACTATTCCCCATTGATAACACATTTGAAAAATGGCAACTATTACGGATTTCAATCACATTTATTTCAAAACCAATCATATTTTCAAAAGAAGGGACTATTACTGGTATTAGTACAACATTCAAAGATTTTATTATTCAAAAACCTTTTACAGAAAACTTTATTGATAACTAATTCAAGTGGGCAATTCAGATTGAGTTACGAGCAAATATCAACTGCTTTGTCCCTTTCAATCAAACCAAATGAACAAACCCATTCTTTTGGGAATCAATACATCTACCAGATAAGAACAGATTCAATACAGAACCCAACATTCATTGAAAACATCTGTTCTGCCTTGATTGAAAATGATCTGATGAGAGGCAAAATCGCTAGAAAAGCAGAGATCTGTCTACTATCGAAGAGAGACCCGTTCCCAAATGTTTTCAACAACTATCAGAAGAAGTTTGGCATCGGCTCCAACAAGAAATGGATGGATTTATAACGAAATTTAACGAGACCACCACCTTTATACTACAAAGATTACGTAATAATAGTATTGTCTTAATACGGAGATATTCCTGATTTGGGTGATTTCTATGACTTTTTTCTTTTCTTTTTCGTTGTCGGGCAAACAGAAAAAAAGTTTTTGAGAAATTTCGTTGGTGGAAACCAAAAAAGAGCTGAGATTGAGTCAGTTTTGGTTTCGTTTTGGAGACTTGAAAGACTGCTTGAGCTGTTCACGTTGATCTATTGTGGAGCTCCATATAAAACAAAAAATCCAGGGGTACTCACCGTTGAAATCGAGAAAGTTGTTGAGATTTTTATTTTAAGTAATTGCTAGTTATTACTTTCAAGGATATAATATCATCTCATTTGCAACTACTCAAAACTACCTCATAGTTTTTATTTTGCTTCAATTGCTGTGTTAATAATACCATCACAACCATCAAGAAGAAACATAAAAAGAAGAGCTGTGCTTTCTCTTATTTTCTTGCTGCTGCCACCTTTTTTAACGACCCCACATATCATATCCCTTTTTCAACGAACTGTTTTCCACTCATCAATATTCATACCTTCTTTTATCATTCATCAAACTAAAACTACCGCATTATTCAATATAAATAGCAAATATGACTGAACGAGGACCAGATCTTTGGCTGGAGCAAGTCAAGAAATGTCAAGCATTGTCAGAAAATGATATGAAACAGCTGTGTGAAATGGTGAAAGAATTATTGATGGAGGAATCAAACATTCAACCTGTACAAAGTCCCGTCACTGTTTGTGGTGATATACATGGACAATTTCATGACCTATTAGAACTATTTAGAATAAGTGGTGGATTACCCGATAATGTCAATTACATTTTTCTAGGTGATTATGTTGATAGAGGGTATTTCAGTTTGGAAACTTTTACACTATTGATGTGTCTAAAAGTTAAATATCCTTCAAGATTGACACTAGTGCGTGGGAATCACGAATCAAGACAAATTACTCAAGTTTATGGGTTTTATGAAGAATGTCTGACTAAATATGGTTCTACGACCGTTTGGAAATACTGTTGTCAAGTTTTTGACTTCTTAACGTTGGCTGCTATAATTGATGGTAAGATTCTTTGTGTTCATGGTGGGTTATCCCCTGAGATTAGAATGTTGGATCAAATCAGAGTTCTATCTAGAGCTCAAGAAGTCCCACATGAAGGTGGTTTCTGTGATTTAGTGTGGAGTGATCCTGATGAGGTTGACACATGGCAAGTCAGTCCAAGAGGTGCTGGTTGGTTGTTCGGCAGTAGAGTTGCAAGAGAATTCAATCATGTGAATAATTTACAACTGATTGCAAGAGCCCATCAATTGGTTATGGAAGGGTTCAAGTATCATTTCAAAGAGAAAGATGTTGTTACCGTTTGGAGTGCTCCAAATTACTGTTATAGATGTGGTAATGTCGCAAGTGTAATGAAAATTGATGATGATTTAGTTCCAAAGTTCAAGATATTCAGTGCTGTTCCTGATGATACTCAAAAAGCTGCACCACAAAAAACTCAAAGAAGTGAGTATTTCTTATAAACTAATGTGTGGATATATATATAATATTAATGATTTGTTTTTGTCTTTACACTCGTAACAATGGTGTTCTCTTAAAACAAAGCGTAATTATCAACTATTTACCTTTAAATTTGAACAAGTCTATCTATTTATAAAGTGATTGGATCGTTTTTTTCTCTTTTAGCTTCACCATATTTCTTGATTCTAATGGCTTGAACAGCAATGAATCCAGAAGCTTCTTGAGGTGCGAAACCAGTCAATTCATCCATTGATGATTCAGTGGCATCGTATAATTTTTCAGTTTGTGAGGATCTACCCAAGATGGACAATGAACCTTTGTATAATCTGGCTCTAACTTGACCATTGACGGTGTTTTGGGAAGGTTGGATCATTGATCTAACATATTCACCTTCTGGAGTGAAATATAGACCATTGTATAGAATTTTGGAGTGGGATGGGGTAACAAAAGTGTCTCTAATGGCTCTGACTTCTCTGTCCAGAGTCAAACCTTCTAAGTCAATGTGAGTTGATCTCAAAAGAGTTAAACCTGGAGTTTCGTAACAACCTCTTGATTTGATACCAATGAATCTATTTTCAACAATATCAATTCTACCAACACCATTTCTTCTGGCAATTTTGTTGGCAGCTAAAAATAATTCAACTGGGTCAGTAACTTCTTGAGTTTTACCATCTTCTTGGTAAACTAGTTTAGCTGGTTTACCTTTTTCAAAGAAAACAGTGACATCTTCTGGAGTGTCTGGAGCATCTTGTGGATCAACAGTCAATTTCCACATATCTTTTGGTGGAGTACAGTCTGGGTCTTCCAAGATACCAGCTTCAAATGAGATATGAGCCATGTTTTCATCAGTTGACCATGGCTTAGCTTTGGTTTGGAAAACTTCAATGTTCTTTTCAGCAGCATAGTCCAATAAATCTTTTCTACCGGCAAATCTTTCAAAGAATGTTGGGTCTCTCCATGGAGCAATGACAACGACATCTGGTTTCAAAGCGTAGAAAGATAGTTCGAATCTGACTTGATCATTACCTTTACCGGTACAACCATGGGAGACAGCAAAACAGCCTTCTTCTTCAGCAACTTGGATTTGAGCTTGAGCAATGACAGGTCTAGCCAAAGAAGTTCCTAATAGATAGACGTTTTCGTAGATAGCATTAGCTTGGATAGCTGGGTACAAGACATCTTCAACGAATTGTTTTCTAACATCAACAAGAACATATTTGGTGGCACCAATTTTCAAAGCTTTCTCTCTGGCAGCTTCGAAATCTTCTTCTTGACCAATGTTGGCCATAAAGGCAATGACTTCATAGCCTTGTTCCAATAACCAGGCTAAGATGACGGAGGTATCCAGACCTCCAGAATATGCAAGACAAACTTTTCCCTTTGACATTTTGATTTGGGTGTATAACGAACTAACTAGATCGACTGACTGAAAGAGAAGTACTGGGAATATAGAAAAATGGCATTTTGCTCGAATTTATAATTTTCGACGGGGGTAATTTTTTTTTTTCTTTGACTGATAACGATGAGGATTAGACGGCATTGGCAATATGAAAGTGTTAATTACAGCAAAAGTTTGTACTACAGCACCTGGATATTTTTCAATTTCCATGATCTTTGAATACGTATCAGTGTGATTCTCGAAAATTGAACCTTCAAGTGCACTGGAACCCATAGGAAACTCAGTATGTTTTCATCAGAATCAGACCCTTTTGCCTGCTTTTTGACGGGCATTTTGAAATTTTCACGGGCGGCCTGACTCATTGGTAGGGGCAGCACAGATTATATAATAACAATAGGTGTAGTCATGTGATATATCACGTGTACGGACTATGCAATATCGGTCATCTATAACAAGGCATTTATCAGATATTCACACAGTCATATATTGCTATTTGGCCAATGGTAAGTTTTTCACTCTCCTCTATGTTGTTCCCATCCATCAGCTTTGGGTATACCCATGATGTCTTGGAATATCGGCGTGCAGGAATAAGCTCTATAAGTGACATCCTGTCTTTGATCGCATAGACAGTTGTTCTGTTTCCAGAGATCATTATTGATTGGGCAATTGTTCATAGGTTTATGGTAATATCCTATATCTTCAAAGAAATGAATGTTTGATCTAGGCAAGAATAAAGCTAGTGCAATGGACAGCACTGGTGCATCTCCCCATCTTTCATAGAAGAACCCGTTTGCGCTATCCAAAAAATCAAAATAATGTTGGTATGCTTCACTCCTCAAGAATCTTAAATCAATGATCTCAAAGTTTGTCCAAAAATGGCATAGATTGTAAGTTTGGCCTTGATCTGATGAGATAAAATTCAAAAGATTATCAGGCTGAATGTATTGTGGGTTCAGTTCCATGAAGTTCTGCACAGTTGTCCATAGTGTTGGGATTGTTTGTTCGAATTCTCTTATACTGATTGTGAACCCATAGTGTTTATCATTGTCTATCATGTATTTGAAAACATCATATTTGACATCACAATGTAATAAAGTTTCAGGCTCGACTCTCCAAACATAATCATAATCTCTCAAGACATCCATTTTGTAAAAAAAACCTGAAAAGAATCGACACATGAATCTGTAAGTCTCTTTAGCACCATAAATCATTTCTGCTCCTGATTTAATTCTATTTCTTTGTGCCTTTTTGAGATCAATCCAACTTGGATATGACCAGAACTCTTTTGGAATTTTAGCAAACTCAGCTTTCCCTGAGACGATGTTTGATAATTGTGATTTGAACTCATCACTGAAATCCTCATCATTAACAAATATCCAATCATAATGGAACTGATGGTTGAATCTATCTTCAACTGATCTAACCGTTGTTGCCAGATTCATCAAGTCATCATTCCGTGCCAATGTGAAAAAACAGGCGTTCACTCGATTATAATCAGCAGCTGGACCGTTTTTATACACCACTTTCTCATGACTTAAAGCTTCTCTTGAACCAAAGTCTTTATCCAGATCATAATTACCCTTGTCTATAAGTTCTTGCTTCAATTCTAAGATGTATTGATATTTCCTCTTCGAAATGACTTGATTAGATATGAAAAACGCCACTACCATCAGCACAGCTGTGAACCGGAGAAACCTTGCTAAACGAGGTTGCATCTCCTCTACCTCTTCTCATAAAACCTTCTCAAATATTCAAGGTATCAGATCAGTGAAAATAAAGGTACGAAATAAGTGGAAGAAAAATCATGCACTGCCGTCATGATTCGAAGCGATGGCTCTCGGCTTTCGGTCTTAGCTATAATCTAGTGGTGGTACTACACTAGTAGATAAGTAACAATGGTTGTAGATATGATAAAGTATACAGAGGAGAGCTAGAAATACTCAAGTCTTGAAAAATAAGAAAGACCCAAATCATCTAACCGGTGTGTTTCTCCCATCCTTGCGGTTTCTCTATTCCTTTGACATCATAATAACGTCTGGTACATGAGTAGTCCTTCCATGAAAAATCATTGCCTGGATCACACATACATTTATTTTTGGCTCTGATGGCATCATCAATTGGACAGTAGTTGTAAGGACCATGGAAATAACCAATAGTCTCGAAATGATGGATACGATCTTGTGGTAAGAACAAAGCAGCAGCGATTGAATGAACTGGAGCATCACCCCATCTTTCGTAGAAAAATCCACCTTTATGGTCCAAAAACTCAAAATATTTCTGATATGCTTCACCTCTCCAGAAATCCATGTTTGCAACTTCAAAATTGGTCCAGAAATGACACATGTTATATGTTTCACCGTCATCGTTGGAAATGAATTTCTCCAAATTATCTTTGGCAACATATGATGGATTAGCCTTCAGGAATTCCTTGGTTGAAGCCCATAACGTTGGAATAGTACTTTCATATTCTTTGATCGAGATGGTGAAACCATAATCCTTGTTTTCCTCTCTCATAAATTTGAAGACATCAAAATCAACGTCACAATGCAACTTGGTTGATGGTTCAACTCTCCAGTAGTATTTATAGTCCAACATCAATGGATGTTTGAAGAAAAATCCTGATTCAAAACGACACATATTTCTGTATGAAACACTTGAACCATAAATGATATTTTTCATTTTAACTCTAGTTTCAGCAGCCTTTTTTTGATCGATCCATTCTGGAAAAGACCAATGTTCATGTGGAATGACACCAAACTTAGCAGTACCACTTACCAAAGTTGTCATGACAGTTTTGAACTCTTCAGAGAAGTCTTTATCGTTCAAAAAGACCCAATCATATTTAAATTTGTGATTGAAACGATCTTCAACAGATCTGATGGCATCGACTAAAGACCAAAGATCTTCGTTTCTAGCTAAAGAGATAAAGGTTGCATTTTCACGAGCATATGAAGTTTGAGGTGTAGAACTTGACGTCAATGGCGAATTTTGACCAGCAGAAGATGAAGATTGCTTTTGTTTAGCATCACTTAGTGATTGTGGAGTTTGGTTGGATGAAAAGAAGGAGATCAGTCCAATGACGAATATGGCAAATGCCACTAGTCTGATGATTCTATCAGATAGTCGTGCCATAGCTTTTGATTCTATTGACGAAAAGGGATACCAATAGAAGAAGAGGACAACGAAGCTCAATCACTTTTGACAAGCCTGAAAAATTAAATACGGCCAAATTCTCAAAATTTCGTTTAATCCATGCCAGAAATCTAAAACTGAAACGCAGCACAAGAAAAAAAAAAAACCGGGACGAAACTCAAAAGTCGAATCTCAGAAAAAATAAAAAAATAAAAATTCTACGTGTACCTTACGTAATCGGAAGTATGATTATGTCATCGGTATCTCTCTTATCCCACCTAATTACGCTAACGCTGAGCCTCTTTATCGGTACATTTCCTGACTATCTTTACAATTGCTTGTTGACTTGATTGAAGAACCAGCCTGGCCCTATTTCATAGTAGATCATTGCCTGGTCAACCGGTGAGTAATGCCAAAAGTCCATAGCACCGTGCAGCAGCGATAAATTACATATTATCTTACATAACGAATATTCTTACATCATCTATTACATAATATTTCTCGAATCCGATTACAAACGGAAACATTTTCAAGCTTTAGATTAGATGATCCTTTGCTTCTCATCATTCTGTATTTTTCCTAGCGAGAAGCGTGCTGGGGGTCTTGAACATCGGAGACTAAGAGGATTGCATCTATCTATCACACACGTCTTATACAGGAATATAGGACTGGCAGGAATTGAGCTGGTGTGTTTTTTTGTTCTGATTAATCATCTGATCTGTGTCAACCCCATTATTGGTTCCTTATACGCCACTGATCGCTTCCACGATGGTGAACTTCAATGGTCAACTTCAAAAGAGAAAAGTCAACTTGGGAGGTGGTTTCAAAAAGAATAGGAATGATTTGATACAACAGACTCAGAAGCAGCGAGAAAAAAGAGAGAAAGACCGTGAACTGGAGGTTAGCGTGATTTTGATTCAGAAGCGAATAAGACGCTACATAGAGTTGCTACATGTGAGAAAGGCGGAGAGTGACCAATGGTACTCCAACGTCCAACAAGTATCAGATATCAACAACTTAATATTCCAATTCAATCACTTTTACGGTTTGCTGTTCAAAAAAAACGAACTACGGTTGGTTCAGTTGGAAAAGTTATTAGACATTCTTAATGAAGCGCATGCATTGTCTCAGGTACGGGATATCAACACAAAACATCTCTACAGAACAATAGCTACCTGTCTTCAGTTGTTAGTCCAAGAAACGCCGGTAGATACTCAGTGTTTGGGCTGTCTGCTGAACATTGCCGAGCTTTTGAAGCACAGAGTTAGAGATATTGGTTCATTAGGGGTGATTCCATCTTTGACTCTTATTGTTAAGAATTTGTACAACCAGTCAGAGCCATTGCTGCTGGATCGTCTGCTCACAGTGATCAATCTTTACTCAGATATCGAGATCAATTCTTACATTAAGTTTCTGGCTTCATCTTACATCAAAGATTTGCCAAACTTCAAAATAAATTTCAAAGTTCTGGCTACAGGAGCTGATTATTCTAACCTCGCTACTGATGAAAAGATTATGTTGCTGACAAACATGATTGGTAACTTGGAGTCTTATACTGTGGACTTTGTGTCATCTATTGCATGGATAGTGCCATCTATCAAAGTGTCACTCATAACCGAAGAAGACAAACCATCATCAGGGATTGACGAGGGAGATGAAACATCATATGATTTTGCATGTTGGAAGATCATCACAGATGAAACTTTCGAAATAATCAAAACCCTCTACAAGAGAGAGTTTATTAGGTTTGCGAGTCAGGCCAAGATTGATTGGCATCTTATTTCAAGGTTGTATGGTTGTCTCATCAATCTGCTTCCATCTGCCAAATCATCACTGATTATATACTTGATTCCGAATATGTTTGCCCCATCACTGAACTCAATAGTGGAGGCGGATATTTTCCATGAGATATTGGAGGTGAGTGAGGATTCCTTGTTTAGTGTATCAACTTCATTCTTGAAACGGATCTTTGTTGATAAAGCAGACTTCATATTCTATGATCTTGAAATCTTTTTGGAACTACTAAACTACAGAATTATAATATCTAATGATCTTGATTTATTCACAGGTTATGGATTTGATCTCGAGAAATTCCGATCTATAGCTATTTTCCTCAAAAAGTTAGTCTTCAACTCCATATGGAACCATCAGAAGATCAAAGAGCTTGTTTCTGGCCCAGTATTGTCAAGATTCAATCGTATACTAAGGAATGTCTTGACTCAGATTTACTTGAAGGACTCAAGACAGCAAGTCTTGGAGAAGGACATCTGGCTTATCAATTTCAATAGGGTCGGTAAAATGGTGAATTTCGTCATAGATTATGAGCTCAAGAAGGAATTAGCTGAGGAAGATGATGAACTTTTGGAAGTAGAAGACAGTTATATCAGCAGCTTAAAGCCTGATGTTCAAGCTAAGATTCAGATATACCTAAAAACACCGTTCTTCATACCTTTTGATAAACGAGTGGAGATTTTTCAGACTTTGGTAAGTCGGGATCGTGCACCTAGAAATCCATATGAGGGGTTTTTTGCTACGCCAGAGGTCATTGTGAGAAGGGAACATATACTAGAGGATGCCTTTACACACTTCAATAAATTGGGACGTCTTTACAAAAATAAAGTTGGCATAAAATTCACAAATGAAGATGGTGAGGAAGCGGGGGTTGATGGAGGTGGTGTTACGAAAGAATTCTTGACGAGTCTTGTCAAGGAAGGATTTAGAGATTTGTTTGTTGAGAATTCGAAAAACGAACTATACCCAAATCCTCAGATTGGCCTATGTTACCAGTATAGAATTGATACTGAAGAACAGATGAAAAAATTAGAGTATATCAAGTTTTTAGGGAAAACCATCGGAAAATGTTTGAACGAGAGAGTTCTTGTGGATGCAAGATTTGCTACTTTTTTTTTGACAAAGATCAATTCGGGATATAAGAACTCATTTGATGACTTGAAGAGTTTAGATTCTGAACTTTACTCCAATCTTGCAAAACTGCTGAATTATAGTGATGAAGAGGTTGAAGCCTTGAACCTAACTTTCAGTGTTGATGAAAGAATTGGGAGTAAGACCATGTGCATTGATTTAATCCCAAGTGGAAGCAGAATACCTGTCACTGGTGCTACAAAGATGAAGTTTGTTCATGAATTGTCAAATTATAAATTGAACGGTATGTTGAATCTTCAGAGTAATTATTTCTTGAGTGGATTGTTTGAGATGATACCAAGAGATTGGTTATCGATGTTCAATCCGTTTGAATTGCAGATGTTGATTTCTGGTGAGAATAAAATCGATGTTGAGGATCTAAAAAAGAACACCAATTATAATGGAGATTATTCTGAGAAAGATTCTTTGACAATAAAGTATTTCTGGGAAGTTGTCGAAGAAATGTCAACAGTATTAAAATCGCAGTTAATCAAGTTTGTTACTGCTGTACCTAGAGGCCCGTTATTAGGATTCGGTGCACTCAAACCGAAATTTGGGATTACATTGGTGGGGAATTCTGATGGATTACCAACAGCTGCCACATGCTTCAACTTATTGAAACTACCAGACTATCAGGATAAAGAGGTGTTGAGGCATAAGTTGTTATATGCCATTACTTCTGAGGCAAGATTTGAGTTGGCGTGATTACATGGCTTGAATAAAATTAATCTCTAAAATTAATAAGTCTATTACTCTCAAAGTCCAATTTCTTCCGCTATTTCTTTCGTAAGTGGATGTCCCTTGAGGACCCTGGATTCCGTCAACGTTCTAACGGTGGTAGGTGTATTTGTCATTTTGATTGTTGGCTTGAAAGAGTAGAATGAATCAGCATCTTTGGGTAAATCATAGAACCAACCCCTCGAAGATAGAATCTTCATGAAAGCATCAATTGTCTTCAAAGTTTGCAAAGTCTTCTTTGAACCAACGATAATTAGTTTGGACTTTGCTCTAGTTATCGCAACATTAACTCTTCTCCACTCTTTAAGTAGACTTCCTGCATCATTTCTCTCGTTTGATTTCACCAGTGAAATAATGACACAATCCTTGTCACGGCCCTGGAACTGATCAGCCGTAAGCATCTCAATCTTCTTCCTTTCGGCAAAGATTCTGTAGAACAGTCTTAGTTGAGCACGATAGAATGACATCACACCGATGCTCTCTTCCGAAACACCACATAATACCATTGCCTCAACAATTTGATAGATCAATAACGCCTCTTTTGGATTTTCAATGTTTTCTTTGACGCTGGTTTCAGTACAGCCACTAACGTTGTCGTGATTTAGAAAAATGACTTTTCTGTCTTCAGCAAGCAGCGATGCCAGCCAATTATCCTCTGTTGGTAAACCCTCAATAGTCTCAGACTCTAACTTCTCCTTGTATGGAACATGTAATGATTGATTGGCAACAGCTTCTGATCCGCATTTGAGACGACCTTCATAAATGATAGTGTTGGAAAGAAGCATAATGTCACTGCACATCCTGTATTGATGTGATAGATCAACAACAGCCTCAGGAAAAGATTCACTCAAAATTTTGAATAAACTTCGGGAGAGACCAGCTTTGGCATCTGGATTTTGGACCAAGGGTGGAAGTTGGTAATGGTCGCCAACTAGAATGAACTTATCAGCAAGCCCAAGTGGACCAACACAAACAGGCATGGATACTTGGGAAGACTCATCAACAATACAATAGTCGAAACGTCTCCTGTTAAAAATCCATTCTGAAATCCCAAGGCATGTAGTTGCAACAACAGGCGGTTCAAGAAAAACCTTGCTCAAATCGGTACTCGTCTTGATATCATACTTGTATGGGGAGAACTTCTGTACATCTGGATGGACCCTTGCGACATGGCCTAGTCTGACGACACCAATACCATCATCCTTGATTTTAATCAATATGTTATCGACAGCCGAGTGTGTGTAGGAGGTCAACAGAACAGTTTTCTTGTTTTGTACTAAGAACCTAATCAACTGAGCAATTACCGTGGTTTTACCTGTACCTGGCATACCTAATAATAAAGCATAGTCATTGGCTGAAAGTACCTTATCGAACGCCCTGATTTGATCTGTATTGAAGCTATGGTCATCATCAAGCGTATAATCAAGTGGCTTGCTACTGAACGTAGGGGATCTGCCCTCAACGATAAGCTCCCTTCTTCTGGAATCACCATCCTTCAAGAACAAGTTCAAAATATTAAATCTTGCCAATTTCATACCATGAAACATATCATCCTTATCGATTCGATATGTAACTGTGTCATTTATGTGTTGTGTTGGGCCTAACGGCTTCAAAAACGTCTGATATGTTTGATTGTTCTCAATGTTGAATCCGTCAATTCTAAGGTTGTGATTCTTCAATCTTCTATTGGTGGAAATTTTAATCTCATCAGGTCTGATACTCTTAACCCAGCCAGAACATAAGGCAAAATGACCAGACTCATCACTGACAAGGATTCTATCGTGCATTGCAAGCTGAGAAACGTTCAATGGGGGAAAATTTTCTGCCTTTCTGACAAAAGTATAGATGAAAGAATCATGATTCTCCTCCATTTCATTATCCGCAGTGTCTTTGATAATCAAGTGAGCTAGACATTTACCACTTGTCTTTTCTCTTGTCTCGCTATCGATTAGAAATAAACTTTTCTTGAGAAGGTTGATAGTTGCTTCTTCTTTTGTTATGAGGTCATCCCAATAGTTGAAGAATTTCGAATGCTCTTCATTGTTGAGATGCTCAGTGAGTCCATCATAAACTCCATCCTGTAGTCCACTCTCTTCGGAAATCCCATTCTCAGACAACTTATTGTATGTCATGCATTCGGCTAAAGCAAAACAGTTATCACAAACTGATTGTTGTTTCAATGGTGGAAGACTTCTCTCGCCTTCTTTCAAGTATTTGGAGACTTGATTTCTCACCATGATCAAATCTTTCATTTCCCTTTTGTTAATCTCATACTTGGTGGTTTCCTTCAGCTTGGTATAGACCAGCATATAAAAACCAACATCCATATCGTATCTGTCCTTCATCAATAGCGTATACAGCGAAGCTTGTGCTTTATGGGAAATCTGGGCTCTGGCACCAGATTTCAACTCAAGTGGCGCAATAAATTTACCATCTTTCTGTGAACCTTGTAGATATGCTTCGATTGTTACATCGATGAGCCCTCTTAATCCATAAATTGGAGACCAGATGTTTTCCTCGATATCCAAGATGTTACTGGTTGCAAATCTCGTCTTCTCTTGTCTGCTTGAGATTCTAATGGATGAGGACTCAAGAGGCTTTTCCTTCACGTATGTTTCATACCAGGTCTTTATGTAAGGTATATGTCCTCTAACATCTTCTCTGATTGTCTCTTTGCTTTCTTGGATTGTCAATATCGTTAGGTTTTGACTATCCAATTCGAGTTCCAACACTGAGTTCATAAATTCGATGGAACAATCCCGATCCTTCAATACAGCCTGAAAAATAGCATGGACAATCTCACCGACAATTAACGGCTTGCTATAATCACCTCTGAACGTAAGCCTAGACTTTAAGACCGATCTTCTGTCACAATTCACGGTATCACCAATCAATGTAGCAGAAAGTAGCAGGTCTGGGTTCCAAATCAACAAGTTATCACTATCATCATCAACAAGTTTAGCATCGTCACCTATGATATTTATCACATCCATTGGTTCTATATCAAGTTTTGTCCATAATCCACGAATGACGACCCTTCTGGTTTGATTCTTAGAATCTCTAACTGTAAGTATTTTCTGGTCCTTTTTGAGGTTATCCTTAGTATAATGACTGTTCAAGACAGCCTTAACCTCAAATCTATGGACGCCTTCTCTCTCAAAGGCGCATATGGCCAAATTTTCGTCTGACTTCCTGAACTCAGTGGATCTTTGGAGGTCTGTATCTTCAATATCCTTCTTAAAAATCAAATGCCCTTCTCTATCGACTCTTCGGATATCTCTCTCCTGTGTGTTAAGCGATGGATAAACATTTTGTGTGGTCCTCACTTGGGTTGATTTTCTGTCGAGAAGCTTATCAATAAGGTCGTCGTCGAAATCACTGTCATCCATATCAGAGTTTTCATCTCCTTCTCCTTCCTCTTCCATCTCGTCCCGAATAGTCTTGGTCTGACTTAACTTTCTGATCACATAATGTAGGTCTGGATTGCTGTCATTTGCTTCAACAGTGTCCAAGGCAGTGATGGCTGGTTGAGTAGCTGTCCTTTTCAAAACATTATCAAGATCATTCAGAAAGCCTTCACTGAAATCATCATCCAGAAACTCACTTGATCCTTGAGAGTCATCAGTATCTACTTTATGAGAATCATCTTGCAGCGAAACAAGTGGCTCCTTCAGCTTTGATGGGGTGTCATCCGTAACCAGATCGCTCATTTGTTTAGTGATTGGTTGTAGTACTGATGAATTGGACGTAAATGCACTTTCAACGGTGTTTATGAGGTTCGTGATATCCTTTTTTCTGATTGATGGTGTAGTGATTGGCGTACTTGAAAGACTGAATGGATTCAAGAAGTTCTTTGGCTTGGTACTGGATGTTCTTTTGAGAGAGTCATATGATGGGAAGCTTTCACTTTTCTGAGGCAAGGGTCCTTTTCTAAATCCTTCTGGTGATCTCTGAGCAGAGAAATTGTCAAACTTGATTGAGTGGAACTTCTGTGGTAAGATACTTGCTGGATTTATTGGGGCACCAATTTCTTCTAGTGGTGATGATGGTAGAAGTTTTTTGCTATCCGAACTCTGAGCTGGATTGATGTTTGTCTTTAACTTTGGAGTTGAGGCCCAGAACACATAATCATCAGAGCTTGGATTTTCATTTCTCACAACTGTCTGCTGCTTTGGTTTCAGTGGAGTTGTTACTCTTTGATCTTTGGGCACATTTGGGTCGATCTTTATAGTTTTTAACGGGGTAGAATTGCCTAGGCTGTTTGTAGGGGCAAACTTATACTTCGTTTTGCCCTGCTTTGTGGTTTTTGTGAGATCTTCAGTCTCTTTGACATTCTCCTTCTCATCCTTCCTCCTCTTTCCTCGAGAAGCCTTCTGAGGAGATACGGCAACAGTTGACACTCTTTTGCGATCACTCATTTGGCATTGCTCTCCCAAATAACGGCTGGATGATGAGACTTACGATGCCTATAAAGAGTCTGAATCAGTACACGCTTAAATATTCTGTGAAAAACATCGCGTATGTCACGTGACTGTTACATAATCCTTAATGATTTGGCTCTGTTTCAGCATCTATTGGTTAATTAGGTTTGATTGATTGTCTTGGAGCTGTATATCGTAATCCCTC
This sequence comes from Wickerhamomyces canadensis, assembly GCA_003707015.3. Lineage (NCBI taxonomy): Eukaryota > Fungi > Ascomycota > Saccharomycetes > Phaffomycetales > Wickerhamomycetaceae > Wickerhamomyces > Wickerhamomyces canadensis. The sequence continues at coordinate 421,669 of PPMU03000003.1, read as the reverse complement.
GGTAAGTATGCAACACACACATCGTTTAGTGGCGATACTTATGGTGGAGAAGACTCATTTTTTTTCTCGTCATGATGTTCTCTGTATAAAAGCCATGAAGGATCCACAATTTTGGGAAGCAAAGAAAAACACATAAGTTCATCAAGAACCACGAGATTTCAGCTCAGCCAGCTTACTTACATACCACAGCAATGCCAGAAAAAGTCACATGGGCTAAAATCCAGCGCAAAGGAAACAACCTCTTATCTCCTGCTTACAAAAGCAATGGACATGTCTTCGCTTCAGGCTCAGTGGGTACTGATCCTGTCACCAATGAACTTCCAAGTGATGTCGAATCTCAGACCGAAAATGCTATTCTGAACCTAAAGCATGTTCTAGAAACTTCTGGATCTTCTTTGGATAGAGTTTTGAAGGTCTTGTTGTTTATTAGAGATCCAAAGGATGCTGCTGCCATCAATAAAATCTACGCCAAATACTTTAGAACACAACCAGCTAGAAGTGCTCTTATTGTTGGTTTCCCAAATCCAGATTTGAAGGTTGAACTTGAGGCTATTGCAGAGTATGAATCTATCAAGAGTAAGCTATAAGATATACACAGTAATATAAAGCTAATTTCACTTTGTTGGGGAAGAAGATCCTGTACTGTCGTATATATTCCCACAATTTGATCACTCACTGGGAAGCACTCGTACGAATACCTATATCAGCAAGAAAACTGATATATTCCAGGATCTCATAATAACACAATCTAGAATTGAAGTGAATGATAAACCACAATGTTGTTCTAGCGAAGTAATGAGTATTGAATGCTAATGAAGTAAATGCTGGTTCACATTGTCATAAGGGCAAGCACAGTGCTGTGTCATACGTTTGACAACAATCTCAGGCTTTCGTCAAATATACTCAGATTTTCCAAAATATCATCAGCAAACTCTATTAGTTCAGCGAACATAGATCTCATGTCATCCTCAAGATTATCAACGTCTCTCAGAAGTTCAAGCGTACTCGGTATCAGCGACTTTGATTGGAATATCACCACCAGTAATTCCTTCTCGTCGGAGAGTAATTGAGCCTCTAAGCTGTCAGCAAACTTTTGACTGGTATCTTGGAAGCTATTAATGCTGCTCAAAAACCCTTGATATTTGGTGGTAAAAATGGTTTCCAACCCCAGGATTAGACGACATGTCCTGCTTAGTTCATCTCTTGAATATATCAATTCTTTGATCTTCTCCCATTTTATAGAGAACTCCCGACTTGTATCCTCTAGAACTCTGAGTAGTCGTGGTGTCACTAGTTGAAACAACTGAACAATTCTATGGATGTCTATAAGTTCACTCTTATCATTCAGCAGGTCTGTGAATCGCGTTGTTTCAGGAATGGCCAAGGAAGACATGTTCAAAAGTATGGTATGAAAATGTGACGGGAAATGTGAATCGATGAATTTATATGGGTATATGGCTTTTCACGAGGATAAACGACAGCGAAGGGCAATCTGCGAACAGAAGAATACTACAAGAAGGTACATTTCTAATCTACTCATATTATGCTATATCCGAGGTCACGTGAACACGATTTCTCGGAACTTTTCTTAATTGGCCCATTGCTACACCATTCTTCGGATACCATTGATTGTACTCATTTTGTGGCTGCTAATTGATGGTGAGATCTAACAAATTGTCTTGTTAAAAATGATTCACTCAGTGCTTATATGTATGTGGCATCTTTGCTGTGTTTTCGTTGACCGTTGACTAACAACCAGGGAACAGTTAATAATGATTGTTTACCACGTTTGATGAAATTCTATACTCCAGTTGTATGTTCATCACCACTTATCTTTCCATGCTCATCGATATACTAACACCTCAATAAGGACGTAGAAACACAGATAGAATTACTGCGTCAAGTATATCAGCTGGTGATCCAAAGACAACCCAATCAATCCTCCTTCATAACACCACCTCCGCTACTCGAAGGTATCGATGATATCAAAGTCATCTATAGGCATTATGCTACTTTATACTTCGTCTTCATTGTTGATGGACAAGAGAGTGAACTGGGAATACTTGATATCATACATGTGTTTGTTGAGAGTTTGGATAAGTGTTTTGAAAACGTTTGTGAACTGGATCTAGTATTTGGTTGGCAGGTGTTACAAACCGTGCTGGAGTATGTATTTAACTATGATCAGTTTATGAGGAACAAGAGAAAACTAACAATTACCAACAGGGAGATAGTACAAGGTGGGATGGTTATAGACACAGATTCAGAGTCTATAGTGCAGGTAAGTATTCTTCTTATATTTCAGGTTCTCTTGACTCTAACAACCGACGACTCTAGGCTGTTGATGCAGCAAATCAGGAGAAAAATAACTTCTTATCATCTAGCGCACTGGCTAATGCTACTAGTGCATTCTCAGCATTTGCAAAAGATGGAAGACTGGGATGGCCCGGCCGCTAATGACAAACAAAATACGAAGGATCTAAAAATAAATGTTATCTACATCCACTTCATTTGAAATTTGTAAATAAATAAATATACCAATAATCCCAGGCTATTTACAAGGATATTTCCGGTCTGTCACGTCTCACTTCTGGTATCTTCACTACTCTTTAACCAGCCGTAATCCTCATCATATCTTCAAATATATCGTACAAGTCTCATCAGAAGGTGCACCTTATCTCCAAGAGTACCAGGTTCTTTTCTTCAAAGCAGCATCCGTTTCCATTCTAGTTTTCTGTTGAGCTTCCTCCAATTCTAATTGAACCCTCTCCAGTTCGTCTAACTGACTTTGTTCGGCCAGTTCTCTTTCATACTTCTCTTTCAAATTCACAGGTTCATTACCTTTCTCCCAAGGGGATTTGATAGGACCAGTCATCCAAATAGGATCATTTGAGGCTGCTGTCTTCTGAACAATCTTCATCAATTCTTCCTGTTCCCTTCTTCTTAGACCTTTTTCCTTTTCGTATTGCGCCCTCAGTTCTGGTGATAATTTTGCAATCAATTCTTCTTCAGTTGGTGTTGTGTACTTGTACAGCAGAACACCGGTCATGGTGATGGCAAACCCAGTAGCATAGACTCTAGCCCAACGATACCATAGAGGTTGCATCTTGAAATTACGCCTTCTTCTGTTATGAGCTGCTGGGTATTAAAGGCCTGGCTGAAGCCAATCGAGTTCGATTTTTTTTTGCTGATTGAATTTCATCGGTTTGCGACACATATACATAAGAGCAGTGTTCTCTCGAGCTGTATTATTCATTACGTCAGATGCATTGATGAAGCTTGACTTGTGGTATCTAGGTGAAGAACTCTATGTACAGGTATGGAGCGAAAACATATGCAGCAGTGAACAAAATGGTGAAAATCTGGACGATGGATAAAGGCAGTCTTGCCCATCCATTGTCATAAAAATTTATGTAGATTGAATGACAGGCAACGCGGAAGAACACCCAAGTCAATAAGAATGGTCGTGGAATAACCCCACTCAAGAGTCCAACTGGAACAGTGATGCAGCTACCACCAAGTTGAAAATATTTGAAACAACCTTTTTGTAAAATCATTAGATTTGAGTTGTCAGCAGCAAATAAGGCAAAGAGGGCCACTGATAAGATGTTGATGACTGAATCAAGATTCTTTCTCTCATGATGGAAATCTAATAGAGTCTCGCGAACAGTTTCACGATCCGATAGTGATGGAATATTATCAAACAACTTGACAATCAAAGCAGCATCATTCAACCCGACAGTCATACCACCACCTGTCAATGGATGTCTCATATTTAAGGCATCCCCAAGAACTAGAAGACCTGGTTTTTGATTTCGTCTTGCAGGTAGATAAGAATTTGGCATTGATCTGATTGGTTCTTTCAAGGCTTCCGCAAATGATGGTCTAAGTTCTTCTGGAAGATTTGGTAAGACTGATTCTCTCAAATAACCTTTGGGGTCTTTTGGAAGCTTTTCATTATTATAGGCACACAAGATTCTAGTATCAGTAGGTGTTGTTTGATAAACCAAAACCGGAGAGAATAACTTGCTTAGGATAACATGGCCATTGTTCTTGACTGGTATGTTTGCGTTTTTCAGCTTCAACGCAATGAAATGAGACTTCACTTCAGGGATGTGTTCCTCTGATAAGACTTTTCTAAACTTGGAGAAAATACCATCACAAACGATAGTTAAGTCAGCTTTGATGGTGACTTTATTTTCATCAGTTTTGACCAGAACTCCGTGAATCCCTGTTTCATCCTCAAGTAGTTCAGTAACAGTTCCTTTTAAAGTTGTTATGTTCTTTTCAGCCTTCGCGATGTTTCTTAAGTTTGTGATGAATTTTCCATGTTCAAATGACACACCTCTTTCAAGTTCACTTTCTTCATAATCTTTAGCGGAGAGGGTAGAATCATCCAAAACCTTATCGTTCCCATCGAAGACAGAAGTTTCAATTCGACTGATTGTTTGAGAGTCACTTTTGTGCGAGTATGGGACAGTGACTTTTTCTCCTTGATAGAAGATTGTATATCCAACAACCGGTGTTGCTTCTATATTGTTGACTGCTTGAACCATACCGAGTGATCTTAATGCAGCTAGTCCACCAGGTTGCAACAACTCACCAACAATTCTGTCAGGCTCACTCCAATCTCTTTCAATAAGTAATACTTTTCTCCCTTGTCTTGCCAACCCAGTCGCAACAGCAGGTCCCACAACACCAGCACCGACCACGATTGCCTCGTAATCAGGTTCTGACATGTTTAAAGCTATTATATATGAGTTCCCTTCAGTGGGTAATATACGAAATGAGTAATTTGATCTTCTAGGCCAAAACTAGAGGTTTAGTTTTGCTGTTTGGAAATCCCAAGTGAGTCAAGATCTGAATAGATTTCTGAGAGAGTCCTATGGAGACCTATTTATACGTGAGGAGTATTTCGTGATGGCTTGGTGGTTGTGTACTTTCTTTGGTGGTCCGATTATATTTATTCATTTTATGCTTATGTCATTGAAAAATTACAAACGACGCGGACGCAGCTAAACGAGACGATCAATCAGAAACGAAAGCGTCGTCCTATCCAGTGGATCACTCGATTGAGGGTCAGAGCTATCAAGGACAGCCCATAACGCTGATACTAGTATCTGCATACTTTTTCCCAGCATGGTGATATAATTGGAGAGCCAGTTTTACATGATGTAGGGACGTTTTTGCAGCCAGATTGGCTTCACTTTTTGCTGCTCCAGCATGAGTGTTTTAGCAGAGTATCAGTGCCTGAGACACGGGATCAACCATATGTATTATATGGTCGACAGATCATGATGATCCGCAGACTCTGTTGATTAGTTCACACAGGTCCAGAATTAATACCTCATTTGAGTAAAGCATTAGCAGGAGTGTCGAATTACTCACTGCTCTTCATTTCCGATGAGGTCGTTTCAACATTCGTCATTGAACAATTGATCAGGAACGCTGGGAAATTGCAAAAGCAGTTATCCACCGACCAATGATGAGGGATAATTCTGAGAAGAGCCCGTTTTGTCTGATTTCATAGAAATGGAGAAATAGTAGCATTAGTAGATCCGCCGATACTACCATACTCTCTCAGATGTGCTTACTTGATTACCGATATCAGTGTTCCTCCAATCAGAGCTGGTGAAAAAGTAACAAAGCTGAGGATTGACACCACAAGCTACAGCGTAACTATTCGAACAGAACCATTCGGACGATGAAGGATACCTACTAAGCTTCAGCCAGTATCTGATTTCGAGTAATTTGTTCGTATCGCTCTTCCGCTGTGTTTGTCCACATTCTTTTTTTTCATCATCCAAAATCTCAACATTCCCTTCCTCAGCAAACTCTTTGAAAGAACAGCAACCAACCCCTCTAAAATCGCTCTCACCAGTGATCTGGAAGTCCATCACACACCTTCTACTGGCTTAACCGACATTTTTCTATCTAAAATACTGTGTGCCTCACTTGCTAGTACAAGATTGCCAATTGTGTGACTGAAGATTACTACAGAATGAGTGACGGCATTAACTACGACAGTGTCCCCCAATCACCTGCTCCTTCCCACCTTTCAGCAACAACCACTACAACTGATACAACCACACAAGATCTACAATGGTCTCCTCTACCCATGTTGGCTCATGGGAAAATTGTGAAGTCCTTCCTGCCAATTGACACTTTCCCAAGTCTGTCACAGTCTGCTTTCTACCAAAATCTATACTATGGTGATGAAGTATTCTTATTCGAAACGAACAACACAAACTGGGCGAGAGGGTATCTGATAGTCCAACCATTACCTTCAGATTTCATTGCTAAATCAACGGATCTGGAGAAACTACCAGAGATGAAAGTCAGTGTTGTCATAGTCCCATTGTCAAACGTTTATATCATTGATAGGTTACCTATGGCTTCAACCTTTGCTGCTCCCGCTCAATCTGATTTCGAAAACACCAAGAGTCAGATCCCAAGTGTCTACGAACTTCAACTATCGAAATCTAAAGCTAGATATGGTGAGCTGGTTGATGAAACTGCAAACATTAGACTTAAACCCCCATTACCACTAGTCAGGCTAGACTCGGGTAATTTGATTGACGAAATGGCCCCCTCATTAGCCCAATTGGCCTCCCATATTTATTCGCTATACTCTGTTGCTGAGTATACTCTATTTGAGAAACTTTGCTCCTTGTTCGAGGAACTGAATGACAACAGGATCAGACTAGATCAAAATCTAGTGACAAAAAACGAGAAAGAGCACGCAAAGAAACAAATTTCACTCTTACTTTCTCAGATTTCTAAGCTGCTATCGTCTAAAGGTGTTGATAGATTCAACTCAAGTCGTGATTCAAGTGAGTTGAAATCAGACCCTTCAGGTTATGAAACAATCACAGCTAGAGACGTACATACTGGCGAGCTGTATGACTATTACAACAAAGATTTGAAACTTGAGCCAATCCCAAAATTGATTGCTGCTAATCAGATGAGTGCTGCTCTAGCACCAAATTTTCCAGTTATGAACGATCTTGAGGAACAATTGAACCCTCTGGCAATTTCAAAATTTGATAAGATCACACCATCCCAAATCCTGGTTGATTTCATTGATGTCAATGGTACAGCCAAATTGAACCCACAAGGATTTTTAGGTATGACTGCCTACTTGTTCTTGAGAACTGCCAAGAAGAGATTGACAGAGGCTTTTGCTATCCATATCAAGTCTGCTAATTTTTCGCTGGATAAGATCTCTGCTGCTCTATTCAGAAATATCCCAGGTACAGAAGTCGACAACGGCAGAATTTATCTAGTTGCTATCATCACTGAAGAGATTCAGGTCTCGAATGGGAAAATCCCAAATTCTATAAGTCGGATTAGGAAAGGTTTGGCAGCTGGTGTCACTGACATTTCAAGAATTTTTTCGAGACATCAAGGTCATCTTGAAACTGGACAATCACATCAATTTACAATTAAGTTGTTTGGATCTTATGTTAATAAGACTGATAATACAATTTTGGATCCTCAAAATATGAACTTTGGCTGGGGTGAGTTGGTCGATAGGATTATTGCTGGTTCAAGTAAAGGTGTTGCAGTCAATCCAAGAGCTGAAAGGTTGATTGTTTCAATCAAAGAATTCAGAGACGATTTGGCCAACGTTGAGAGTGATTTTGATGTTAGTTTGAAAACGCCAATTCATCAAATCAGAACAAATTTCTTTGATCCGCTAGTTAAAGCTTATGATAGAATTTACCTAAGTTTGGGCAAAGTTAATTTAACTCATAATACATCACCATTTCCCGGAGATTTGGTGTCCATCCAACTTTCTAATGCGAATCCAAAATCAAAAGTCATGATTTCGAAAGGTACCAACGAAATTCCTGGTAAAGTTTGGAATTTTACATCAGTTCGTTCAAATGAGGTTGTTGGCGAGACGATCAAGGTAACAAACATTGAAGATATTGGGGAGAATGAAACTTTGAAGCTGAAATTATATGTGAATTACCAACTGAAAGCTGAAACTGATATCGTGATCAGTCAAAAAGGTGGTATCTATGAGTATCATAAGAATCAATTGATTAATTTCACCAGAGACTCTCAAGTTGAAGCCACAGTCGAACTCACAACCCAGTACATTGGCAAGACCTATAACATTGGACCTGCATTCCAACATATCTTGAACTGGCAAAAAATGTACTTTCTACCAGAACATGAGGATAGATTGATTGATACTCTGAAGCACTTGAATCAAGTGACATTACAAGAAGCTATCAAATATTTCAAGTCAGTTCTGAATGAATTGTTGAAGATCTTCGACACTGCCATTAAATTAGACTTACCAAAATTAAAAGCTGCTTCGTTCTATTCTTTCATTCATCTGTTGGATATCGTCATTGCTAGACAGGAACAGTACACATATTTGTACCATGAATACATTGCAGATCATTGGCAAAAACATGACTTGCCCCTATCTGGTTCGGATTTACTGTTCATGACTGCTGGTTATTTTAGCAGGGCTGGTATTGAATGGAAGTTTGTTGGTCGAACATTGTGCAGGATCTTACCACTGTTGGTGAAGATCTCTCTGATGACCTTGAATGAAGCAGATGTGAAGGAATTTAAGAGTTCATGGAAGGCTTTGGCCCAGTCATTGACTCAATTTTTGAAGATGAAAGTGGAATCCATGATCCCTGATCAATTGTTGATATTGGAGTACACTGATATAACACTAAGCTACCTTGTTGGATTATTTCCAACTGCCGAGATTGTTGAATATGCTATTACTTTGGTTGGTGCTGTTGATGTTAAAGGTATTGGTACTGAATTGGAACAATCGAATTCAAAGTCAAAGGAAACAAAATTGATAGCCACGAAATTGTTGTTGATCCGTCGTCTTTTGATAAGTTTCCGAAAGCATAGTGAAGAGATCCCTAATGCACTTCAAAAATACTTTTTCCATACAATCAACTGGGCCGTTGAGGTTTATGATGATCCAGGAACAGATATTGACATCTTAAGACTAGCGAATTCATGTCTTGTTACATGTTGTAATCTTGCATGGTCAGTTATTGTTGACAAGAATGAGCCCTATTACACATTGCCAAGAAACATGTCAAGACTACTGTTGAAAATATCCAAGTTGTTCATAAAGACTCATCAATTTGCTAGAACTAATAACCTATTCGAGGCCAAGAGAACGTATACCCAATTGTTCCCAAACACTTATCCTTTTAGTGAGTTGATTACTGACTCAATCATCAATGATGTCTCTGTGGTTGAGATTATGGTTGAATTGGGTGTTATTTATGCATTCATAACAAAAATCTCTAAGAGTATAGCTTCTTATTCACAAGGATTCGTCTCAATCATTGAAGATTCCAAGAATGATGAGTTGTTCATCGGATCGGATAACTTTGTTAGAACGTTCAGTAAGGATGACTTGTTGTCGATAATCCAGACAAATAGGTTACTCATCCAGAGTAAGTTTTTCCCAGCTACTAAATGGATTTCCTTATATGCGTTATTTATTGAGTCTGCTGTTACTGCATCTGAGTTAATCAAGTTCATTTTGATCAAAGATCATATTCCTGCTGCTGCTGACTCTGAAGAATTTGATAGATCTCTATGGAGTAGATACTTGAAATCAATCTTGGCAATGGCTGGTAGTATGCCAGCTTCTATATGTCATTTGGCTGAGGTTCCGAGAAAAGCCGCATGGAAGGTCACTGGTGATATCAGAGGTAGATGTGCTACTATGATTGGCCAATCTTGGGACTGTCTAGGTTGGGATTCGTTGAAAAGAGACTATGTCAGATTTCAAATCAAGCGTAATTGTGGTTATCATGCTGAATTTATCCAAGACGATTATGGTATTTTGGAGGAGCTTGTTGTTTTCTGTTTACAGAGAAATTCATTGTGTCAGATTGTTGGTGTTAAAATCTTATGGACGATCATGATTGCTGAATTATTGGTCCAAGAGACTAGTGAAGAACCTGTTTCCAATAAGTTATTGGAGGTTGAGAGAGGTTGTTTGAACGGACTGGATAAATTTTTCAAGTCAAAGAGATATATCCCTGGGTTATACGAACAGAGAAACTTCATTAAGAGACTGAAGATGGTTGTTCGATTAGATCCAGAAGATGAATCATTTCCTGATGTTTATAACTTCATACAGAACTTGAGCGAATTTCTGGATGTTCAGAATGACTTCTGCTCTGTTCCAGCAGGTGAGGAGTTTGATGATGAGAGAACGTTTCATCATTTGGATATCCTACGCCAGTTGATGCGTGTCAATAATGCCAAAAGGTTCCATGCTTTCTTGGATGATCTTTATGAGTCAAATCTGGCCAAGAATAATTATGTTCAAGCAGCTCTGTGTTTGGAATTGATGGCCTCTACTTATGGTTGGAGCGTTGATGATATCTTACCTATTTCAATAAAACCGAACTTTCCATCAGAAACTGCATTCGAAAGGAAAGAGAAGCTGTACAAGAGGATTGCAGATAATCTTGTCAGAGGCAATAAGCTTGAGAGAGCTGTGTTGATCTATAAAGAGCTTGCTGAAGCTTATGATAAAGTTAATTTTGACTTGAAAGGGTTGGCTTTTGTCCATCAAAAGCTCTCTGAGTTATATGTCAGCTTGGAATCATTGGATAGAGAGTCACCAACGTATTACAAAGTGTCATTCATTGGGCTAGGATTCCCCAAGACTCTCAGATCAAGAAGTTTTATCTATGAGGGTTTGCCATTTGAACATATTACTTCCATTCATAATAGGTTATTAAGATCTCATGTTGGTGCTAAAGTCATATCCGATGAAGAAGAAGCTAGTAAAGCGTTGAAGAATCCGCCTCCTGGTAAATTCATGCATATCATAACGGTCAAACCACAGACCGACTTTGCCAGTAATCATGGTAACCTGTCAAGTGCTGCTAGACTTTATATGCAGAATAAGCATCTCAAGTTCTTCACTACATCTAGAAGATTACAGAAGTCCACTTCGGTTTTGGATTTGTGGGTTGAAGAAACCACTTATGAGACTTATAATGTCTTCCCAACTCTGATGAATAGAAGTGAAATCTTGCAAACAACTACGGTCAAACTTTCGCCGATTCAAAATGCTTTGAGGACCATCACTTCCAAAAGTCAGGATCTTGTCAATGCTGAAATAAGGTTGCATAAAGCGATGAAGGATGGTGATATGGCATCTTCAAGTTTCAGTGCGTTATCAAGAAACCTATCTGGTACTGTTGATGCTCCTGTAAATGGTGGTATTGGACAGTATAGAGAGTTTTTGGTAGTTGAGCCTGATCCAGAAAATGAAGAAGCCGTTAATGAAGTTGCATTGTTGAAAAATGCGTTTGATAACTTAGCAATTTGTATCTACCGTTGCTTGTTGATTCATGCTCAAGCTGTGCCCCAACCATTGAGAGAAAGCCACATTGCTTTAACCAAGTTATTTGAAAAGAACTTTGCGACAGAAATCAAAAGAACAGGGATCAATGTCAATGAGTTTGAAGCTGCCTTACCATCTCCAAGTCCTACATCCAGTCCGTCTCTATCAAAAGCACCATCTATGACAACACTCAATCAAAGTACAGGGGCACCCTCTATTATTTCAAGCCATAGAGTCTCCTCTATGACAACAACAACCTCATTGACACGAGTTGATACTCGATCATCAGACAAATCAACATCAAGACTTTCCCAGACTACCCAATCGACTCAAACAACAAATGGGAGTGGAAACAAGAAGAGATTTCTGATGAGCTGGAGACAGTCTAGAGCTGAGAATTGACGTTAGTTATGTACAGTATGAGACTTTATAGACAGTGTACAATATGAAACAAGAGAAGGTAGAGCACACAGTATATTCATATTTGTATATCAAAAGATCTGCGGTTAATGTTAAGTCCGTTCCCGGCCGAGACCAGTGGTGTTTGGATGTCCCAAATTCTCTAGGATTGAAAAAACACAAAATTTTGAAGGATCTACAATGAAGACGATTCTAACCAACCCACTTCTTTATAAAGCCTTCAACAATGTTCAGATTAGCCACCCGCTCTCTCGCCATCACCCGTCTTCCATTGACCGCTTCCAGAGTCTCCACTCCTCTTTTCGCCAACACTTTGCGTTTCTACTCTGCCAATGCTCTATCAAGGGAGGAAATCACTCGCCGTATCACTGAGGCCAACACTCACTTGATCAAAGATCCAAAAGCCGTCACTGCTGAATCTAACCTAGCCACTGACTTGGGTCTTGACTCCTTGGATAGCACTGAATTCTTGGTTAACATCGAGAATGAATTCGACTTGGAACTAAGCGATGAAGATTCAGAGAAAATCAAAACCATTGGTCAAATTGTTGATGTTATTGCCGCTAATCCACAAGCCCATTAAGTCTCTTAATGTGTGCTATTTATGAGAAACGATGTGCCTACCCTGACATGATTGATATTGAGTATCAGTTTAATTGACCTTCTGATTCAATCCTAATTCTAAGAATTGAGCGAGAAGTTTGTGGACAGAACTACTAGTTGTCACTGTATATAAAATACTCCAACGAAAAGATTGACCCGAAGAAATTCAATACACTTGTTGAAGTACCAGTGCATGTAGATTGGTTGCGTAGAATTGTCAGCTTCATGGTCGAGTCGAAATTAGCCCAACTCCCTTTTTCATTTTACGCTGGATTAGTAAAGGCCAGAAGAAAAATTCAAAACAACGCCATTCAAAGCAACAGCTGAAAAGTCCAACACGAAGCCCCAAAAAAAAGAACCAGAATGACCACAGAGGATCCAAGAATCGACGCTGTCCTTAGCCAGAGTGAGAATGAAGACACAGAAGTCGAAGACAACGAAACCCAGGAACAAATACAATCGACTTCCGCAGAGAACCCTACATTGAATGGGACCATCATTCCAGATGACCATCCAGAAACAATTGATGCGGACTCAGATCTGGCCTCTGATATCCCTGATGATGCTGAAGTGGCAGAGCTGATACATTTGAAGATAAGATCCATGGAGGACTTGAACCTTGGAAGATTGAAGAATTTGAAAAGTTTGGTGTTGAGACAGAATTTGCTAGATTCAATCAATGAGATAAAGAACATCACTGATGACCTTGAAGAGTTTGATGTTTACGATAATAGAATCAAACATATATCCTCGCACTTGAATGATAAGACTAAGCTGAAAAGTCTGGATTTGAGTTTCAATAAGATTCGTAATATCAAAAACATCGAGAATTTGGTTGAATTGAGAGATTTATATTTTGTTCAAAATAAGATCACAGAGATTGTTAACCTTGATACATTCACTAAACTGAACAATTTGGAACTGGGAGGTAATAGAATCACTGAGATTAAAAACCTGAATAATTTGAGGAACTTGACACAGCTATGGTTAGGTAAGAACAAGATTCGAAAATTACAGAATCTCGATGCTTTAACAAACCTGAAGATTTTATCAATTCAATCAAACAGAATCACGAAATTGGAAGGATTAGATAAACTTGTGAACCTTGAAGAACTTTATATATCACATAATGGTATTACTAAGATTGAGGGACTGGAGAATAATTTGAAGTTGAATACAATAGATATCACATCCAATCCAATCTCCAAACTTGAGAACCTATCACATCTGAAGAAATTAACAGATCTGTGGGCCTCATATACCAAGTTTGATAGCTTCCAGGATGTTGAAGATCAATTGAAAGATCTTCCTGAGCTAGACACGGTCTATTTTGAAGGGTCTCCACTACAGTTGAGCAATCCAACAAGTTACAGAAGAAAGATAATCATATTGTTACCACAATTATCCAAACTAGATGCAACATATATCAGATGAACATAAACAGGAAATCATACTCATCAGTATTTCTTTTGATTTTTGTGCTGGTTTTCAAACATTCATGCTTCTTCTTTGAACTCCACATTTGTCATTGTTAGATAGTTTTTGCTGTATAGGTAGTCTTGAGCTACTGCAACATTCCTGTTGTATATACTTCTAGTGTCCAAGAATTCAGGACCTAATTCCTCAATCTTATTCACACCTAGTAGTCTCATATTCATTTCCAACTCATCTTTCAAAAGTTGAATGGCTTTACGAACACCATTTTCACCATAAGCACTATTAGCATAAAGAAATGCTCTACCTAAACCAACACCTTTAGCACCTAGACACAAAGCCTTCAAGATATCAGTACCTCTTCTAACACCACCATCAACATATATTTCAATTTTATCGTCAAGCTTCTTTTCACGTAGTATTGGCATCACTTCAGCAAGGACTTCTATTGGGGCTCTTGCAAAATCTAATTGACGACCACCATGATTCGATAATACAACACCTTGGACACCATGATCAATAGCTAATAGAACGTCTTCCTTTCTTTGAATACCTTTTATAACAATTGGCATCTTGGTGATAGTTTTGATATGATCAATATCTTTCCATGTTAATGAAGGATCAATGAAGGAGCTTAAAGCTCTTGATGCACCTTGACTTCTATCGATTGGTTCGTCAGATAGAGCATCAGCATCATCTTCAAACTTCATCTTCATATCTTTTTCACGACGACCCAAAGATGGTGCATCAACAGTGATGAATAACCCTTTCATTCCACGTTCTTCAGCATGTTTGATGGCTCTTTCAGTGAGAGATCTATCTGCATTGACATATAACTGATACCACTGTTGTTGGCCAGGTACTCTGGCATCAGCAATTTCATCGAAGGAACATGAAGCCAATGTAGAAATCATTTGAACAACGTCTTCTTTACCAGCCCCTTTAGCTATTGAAACCTCACCATCTGGATGTCCTAGTTTTGCCAAAGCAGTAGCACTGATGTAGAATGGCGCAGAAGTTCTGTTACCGAGGAATTCAGTTGATGTATCAACCTCTTTAACATCAACCAAGATCTTAGGATTGAAGAAGATTCTATGATAGGCATTGTGATTCTCTCTCAATGTAATCTCATCATCAGCAGCTGAAGAGTAATAAGCCAATGCTGCAGGAGGTAAGATTTGTCTAGCAACAGTTTCGAAATCATGAATGTTGATGATCTGAGATAATGGAGGTTTTCTTTCAATCAACTCGAGTCTTTCTTCTTCCTCTTCAGTCAATGGCTCTTCAACGACCTCAAACTCTCCAATAAGTGGACCTTTATAACACTCAGGAGGTAAGAACTTGGAAATTGCATCAGGTGCATGGATTGGAGTGAAGATCTTGGTGGCATCTTTACCAGCATACTTTAACAAAATTTTTTGACCACCTGGATGATTTGGCAAGAATTCTGTCAAGTCATAAACTTGGCCATTCAAAACAACCCATAAATCATCTTTTGTATTGTGTTGAGAGACGACCTCTGGTGTTAATTCAGTACCACTTAGGACTTTTGAGTCTGATCTGATTGGGTTTGAGGATGCGTAGCTGTAGGCCAATAATGAGGATGATAGCGTGAGGCCAGCAGCGTATAGACCGAATCTTTGGTTGTTGATGAGTGACTTTGCAGTAGTGGATGAAAAATTCCTCGAGGATTTCTTCGAGAAATATTTAACCGAAGCTATGAGTCTTCTCTTGGTGACTGAAGAGAACATGGTGGTCTAGCTACTTTCCTTTACTGATGATTGAGATGTGAAGAAACCAACAGGAGCACCGAGTAAATGAAAGACCTTTCTCCTGGCAACTTTAATGAAGGATCTCACGTCTGCTGAGAGGAGGAATTGAGATTTTATGAAGATTCCAGCTTTCCATGACTGAGAGAGAGTCATGGCTTCGAAAACGGTATTGGTGATTATATAATTATGTGGAGACGCGGTGTCGGGCTCCCAATCAGCGCCAAAAGAACAGCTCGGTGGGGGAGCCTTCGCTGAGGAAGTGGGGGATTCCGCCTAGGAAATCGCTGTTCTCCCTTCCAAGATTTTGTAGCGCATTCGCTATTTGGTGACCTTTTTCCCGCAAGTGATTGGCCAGGGGCAACTGCCGGCCCTTTATCTCCCCGGCCTGAAGCGCATATTTCGGGAGAATGGTAGAGGACTAGAGGTACAAATCATGTGGTTCTTACCGCATCAGGTGACCAGACATGTGACTGATTATTCATCCGAACACCAAGCTCATCGTTGATGTTTTTCAGAGGTTAGAAATACGAGAGGCCTTACTGGACATAAACATCTGGAATATTGCTAGTGGGACCAAGTTCAAGTACTTATGAGCAATAACTGGATCCGTGGATCCAGATGTGGTGTTGACAATTGTAGGACTCATTACTACAAAATCATAGATGGCCAAAGAGTGTGTCAGTTTGGGCATGTTTTCGAAGGACATATCGAGTACAATGATGATCCAGATGGTGAGAACCTCGTTGTGACCAGGAGACTGAAAATCCCAGGTCAGACTGGATTGAGTCAGCAGTCTCAGATCACTCCTTCCTTGCGTCAGGATGAATCAAGAAGAAGACTCTATGGTGCTGCAGGTCGTGAATTGTTTTTCAGATGCTATCAAAGCGTGTTGAGATCTCAAACGAAAACACTGATCAAACTTCATAAATTACCAGAGAATTTTGAGGTTGTTGTGAAAGATATTTGGCTTGAATACTTAACTAAAGTCCTCACCGAGAATATCAAAAAGATTGACGATGAAGAAGATGAAGATATTGACGGACAAGATGACTATACAACCTCGACTGATATCCATAACTCGCAGCATAACTACACATTCAGAAAAATTCCAATGTTTATTGACAGTCTTGCTATCTTATACCTGGCATGTCGTTATCTACAAATTCCCATATATTTGAGTAATTTTGTTTCCTGGGCAACTACAAGTGAAATCCCATATATGAGAGCAAGTTATGAGGTACCCAAGACATTAAGACTGAAACTACCTTTGATTTTACTAGCAATATTTGAGCCAAAAAGACTCCCAGTGAGAGGTGAACTATGTGCTGCTATATCCAAGCTTGCAACCAAACTGAAATACAATAACCTGACCTTCAATTATGAGCCATTGTTGTTGAGTTTGAATATAGAGTTGATACTTCCTCCAAGAGTCTACATTGGGGTGAGAAATATGATTGATCATTATAAGACCGACTTTGAGATCCCTATTTACAACTTCAAGAATTCTCAGAGTTCAAACTCATCTGCTGTTCGTGACTTCCCAGAAATAAAGTTGATTACAATGGTCATCATAGTAACAAAACTATATTTTTTGAATTATCGAAATCAAAGACCAATTCCAAGCTTGAAGAAATGGTTAGAGATAGTGAGGAAGTTGAACCTGGATGGAAAAACTAATAGAAGTTTCAATAACCTTTTGGGAACTCTATCAACATCTGGTAAAAGTGAGTTGGAGGTGCTAGACTGGGATGATGAAAAAACAACTAAATACCTGGACTGGTTTGAGAAGACGATTGTGAGCACAGATAAGAATAGTATCGAGTCAGAACAGCCGATAGCACTGAGGAGACTTTTCAGAATCTTCGATCTTAAAAGAGAAGACGGAGAGAAAGAGAAGGAACAACAAACTAAAGAGGAGGCCAAATCGACCGAGATTCGCAACATCGAGTCCGGATTTGAAGAGCTCCTCGCAATGGACGAAGACGATGTACCAGTCATTGTGCGAGAAGAGGAGCTCAGAGAGATTGAGAGAACGTTTGTTGAGAGTCTGACGCTGAAGTTCGGTATCACTGAGCCCCAACTCAAAAGAAACGTCGAGCTTATGGAGACCCTGATTTTGGATGGTGACACAAAATTGAATCTGAACACCGAAGTCAAGAAAAAGCGCGCAGACACAAAACAAACATCCACACCGGCGCCAAAAAGAAGACAGCTCTGAGGCAGTTCTAACAGTTGTTTCTTTTTCCACACTCACTTGAGCATCACCCCGTTTTTCACCGTCTCATTCAATGACTTTCAGATCGAGATCCATCATTCGAAACCCTGAATTTGAACAGAAACCGCTTCAGTTAGTCGAAAGATCTAGAGCAAATCATCAATATGAGGCTGGTGTTGTTCATAGGGTCAAAGAGTGGCTTATGTTCATATTGAAGCTCTGGATTTTTCCCGGGCTACTCGCACTCAATATAATTAAACTGCTACTGGTTGATCTTCCCTCATGTCTACTTCTATGGCTTTTCGATGGCGTCATAAGAGACTCATACCGAAGTCTGAAGCGACTTTATAGAACGTTCAATAAGTTACTATACGATGTGAAGAGCCCGTCAGCTAGAACTAGAAAAAAGAGTTGGAGAGATGTTTTTAAGGAAGCATCTCGCGGTGTTATTTCCGCTATTGAACAGGCATTAGCACGTCTTGAGGATGGGATAACAAGTGTTTTCGGTATCAAATTCGCTGCTGAAACTAGCTTAAAGATTGCTATCAGGTTTGTTCATGAAGTCTGGGTCCAGGCTGGTGTTATATTGGATAAAGTCATACATGGTCCTAGTTTTCTCATTCAAAAGTCCAGGCAGTTTGTTTATGATGCAATTAAAGAAGATCAAGTGGTTGGGCTAGAAATTTCCCCAATGCAGTGTACCCAATGTGTCTCTGAGATGCCACAGCCAAAACATGAACAGTTTACCTTCAGAATGACAGGAGCAGCGATTCAAGGCCAGTCACGGGAGGAGTTGATCGATGATTACTTCAGAACCTATGATGCTGTCCAATTCGGTGATGATAATTGATAGTCGCCATACCAAATCAGAGGGGAAAAGAGGCATCTTCTCATTTGCAAATTTATGGAACTTTTATGACACCAACTATTTACGTGTAGCTTTTTTTTTTTGTTTTTCCCTCTGCGTTCGCGTCTTGAAATTGAAAAATCACAAAACATCAACAAAGAAAAGTGTCTGATCGCTTCATTGAGTAGTCTTTCTTACCTGGAAGGGAACATCTCAATGGAAGAGAATGGATCTCCCGAACGACATCAAACACCTGTACTACCAATGGATGGAGGAAGAAATCAGTAAATGCAGTCTGAGACAGCAGAAACGTGGGATGTTGTACTCAAAGGCAATAGACTCTCTAGGCGATTACAATGAGCCTATACTGAAACCAACCGATCTGCTTAAGGTGAAGTTCATCGGTGACAGGATTGTGAAGGATATGGCTAAGATACTGGAGGACTACTGTAAAGAGAATGGCTACAAATTTCCCTGCGATCCAGCAGAGAAGGACAAGACAACAACAGGCAAGAAGAGGCAAACCATCTCTGAAAATGACGGTGATGTAGAGATTCAACCGGTGAAGAAGAAGAAACCATACACGCCCAAAAAAGGATCAGGACCTTATGCTATAATGCTTGTACTCTTGGAGCACGATCCCGATATGAATGGGATGGCTCAAAATCACATAGTCAGTTATTGTTCAGCGTATTGTGCTAGCAGCTTCACCAAAAATGTGAGTGCCAATCAGATGTACTCTGCATGGGATGGTCATAAGATATTATTGAATCACTCTCTCTTGAAGAAAAGTGGTAGACCTGCAAAATATCATTTGACTGAGGACGGTGTTATATTAGCACAAAGTATGAAGAAAGCGGCAGGTGTGAAGTTTGCCAATGAAATGACTCAAGATGAATCACAACAAGAAGAGCTGAGGAGACCAGAATCAAACTTACCAAGACTTCGAATCCCTGTTGATAGAGAAGAATTCATATATGATGATATCAGCTACCATTTCTGGGAACCAAAATCATTCGAGATTATCTTCATTGTGGATAATAGGGAGATTAGAGCAAAGGACCAGCGTGATTATTTCGCTGTACAGTTAAGATCACATGGAATCAAAGTTGAATCTAGAGCGTTGGCTGTTGGTGATGGATTATGGATTGCTAGAAACAAGGCCACCGGTGAAGAAGCAGTGCTGGATTATATCTTTGAACGTAAAAGGTTGGATGATTTGGCCTCAAGTATCAAAGACGGTCGTTATCTTGAGCAAAAAACAAGATTGAAGAGAACAGGGATTGAGAATGTTTTCTATCTAATTGAGGAAGTTACCGCTTCTGATGTTCAATCCATGGCTGATGCAATTCAGACGTCCATGTCAATGGCTATGACCAACAGTAATTTCCATTTGAAGAGAACAAAGGATGCCGATGATACCATCTTATTTATCAAAAGGATTACCCTAGAGCTCGAAAAGTATTATGAGAATATCAGACTGCTAATCATGGATCCAGACAATTTGGAATATCAACAAGATTACAAGAAATGTGTTGACAAATTCAGAGCGAAATTCAATAATGATAGTGTCAAGTCGGTACACAAATATCACACTTTTGACACAATGTTATCCAAGACAAACTTAATGACAGCTAGAGAGATGTTTGTAAGGATGTTGATGACAATAAGAGGGATTTCACTAGAGAAAGCAAGTGCGATTCAAAAAGAATTCAAGACCCCAAGAAATTTGATTGAGAACTTTGATCCTACGGACCCTGAAGTTGCATCAAAGTATGGGAAAAAAGTACAGGAACTGATACATGAGGTTTTTCAAAAATGAAAAGATCTATACATTACTGTTGGTCCTGATTGAAGCATAATTGATCTCAACACCATGTAGGAATACATTTCTTATCTCCTCCAGAGTTAAACCATTAACTTCAGGATACCATTTGAAAATACCAGCCCATCCTATCAAACAGATAACACCAAATATTGATGCAGTTCCATCAACACCTATTATGGACCTCGTCAAAGACAAGTAAGTTGAAGAAACAAAGAAGTTTGTCAGCCATCCTATCGAACTGATCAAAGATGCACCAGGAGCTCTCGCTTCTAAAGGTAAGAACTCCACAGATGACCACGGAATTGTTCCCAATGCAGATGCATACCCTGCGACAAAAATCAATATAGAAGTGATCAATAAAATGGCATAAACGTTCCCAGACGTATTTGCTTCATTAACATGATAGAACCCAAAAGATGCAACGAATAACCCCAAAGACATGATCCAAACGGTTGATAATAGCATTTTTCTTCTACCAACCTTATCAATAAAACTTAGTGCAACGAACGTGAACAAGAAATTGGTACCACTTATTAAAATTGAGACAATCAATGGATCACCTACTCCAATTTGTGAGAATATAGTGGCTCCATAATACATAAATGAGTTGAAACCAGTTGCTTGTTGAAAAATCATGAGTCCACATCCGACAGAAAGAGCTCTTATAGTTGGACCTGATCCAAATAATTTTTGGTGTAATGGGATTGAAAATTTATGTCTGTTCTCCTCAATGTCTAAAGATATCGAATCAATTTTGGATTGAATTTGGAGAGTAGTGGCTTCAGGGTATATTTTGCACAGTCCGGATGAAGCTTCATCAAGATAAGAATGTAGGATAAGATATCTTGGTGACTCAGGAACAAACTTAACCACTAGTAGAAATATCATTGACGGGATCCCACTTATCAAGAACATTAATCTCCAGTTCAATGGTGATGATTGGATGCAATATGCCAACAGATTAGCAAAAAATTGACCACCAGTTGTTGATATTGAATTCAATGCAATCAATTTTCCTCTTTTTCTAGAAGGTGCAATCTCTGAAATATAAACTGGAACAATCATAGAAGCAGCTCCAACAGCCAAACCAACAATTAATCTTCCTGTAACCAAATGCCAGATCTGTTGGCTCAGTGATAGTTGAATGGCAGCTGAGGTGAACAATATACAACATGACGTCAAGATGAACTTCCTACCGAATTTATCAGCCATTAGTGCTGATATCAATGCTCCTATAAGTGAACCAATAGACGTTATACTAGTAACGATCTCCTTCTGTCTTGAGGAAAGGATGATTGAGGAAGACCTGTCCAAGAATACCAGTATACTTGAGATGCAAGCCGTATCATACCCGAACATGAACCCACCAACACAAGAGCAACATACCACCAGTGTTATATACCCTCCTATTTTGGTCTCTTCAATATCACCACTGACATCATCATTCATGAGGGACGTATCGATTGATGATTCCTCACAAGGGGTGCCGTGAACAAGGCTCTTTGAAAGATCGTTTCTGGGGAGAACACCATCCTCTGGTGTTTTGAGCAGAATTGGTACCATCTCTGAGTATCTCTTTGAGCAGGGAACCAACACCTGTTCCTACCAAGAAGAGAAGTTCGGGCCAAAACACCAAACAAAAACAACTAACTTACCCCAACATGTCCCAAAAGGGTAATTCTGAACATCACCTACTTACCTAATCATTATGTCATCATTTGGTTATGAGCACAGTGATTTTTTTGCCTGCGGCGGACTGAGCTGTGCTGTGCCAGAAAAATTAAACTAATTTCATAGGGAGTTTTCCTTCATTTCTAACCATAATTAGCAACAACAGGAGATAGTGTAAACGGTAAAGATGAGTTTCAAAGGGTTCACGAAGGCAATCACTAGGGTACGTTATTATAACAGCAAATATGAACCCAGATTCTTCCTCCTTCGGCTTTGTTGTTTGTGAAAGGAGTAATCGGGTTGGTTGGAGCCAAGGAGTTACAATGTACTAACTCAATTATAGGCCCCTCAAACTTTCAGACAAAAGTTCAACATGGGTGAGAAAACAGTTGATCCTGTCTATGAGGATGCTGAAAGAAGATTTAAAGAAATTGAACAAGAGACCCAGAAATTAAGTGAAGAGTCTAAAAAATATTTCACTGCTGTCAATGGGATGTTGACCCATCAAATTGGATTCTCCAAAGCCATTGAGGAAATCTTCAAGCCAATTTCTGGTAAACTAAGTGATCCTAACTCGACTATTCCAGAAGATAATCCAGAAGGTATCGAAGCAGCTGTTCAATATAGAGAAATTGTTGCCGATTTACAGGCAACTTTAAAACCTGACTTGGAGTTAATTGAAACCAAGATTGTTCAACCTGCACAAGAATTATTGAAAGTTATCAAAGCCATCAGAAAAATGGCCACCAAGAGAGCTCATAAACAATTGGATTTGGACAGACATAAAAACACTTACAACTCTTTGGAGAGTAAGAAGGAAAGAACTCCAAAAGTTGAAGAGAAAATGTATAAGGCTGAAGCTGATGTTGCAATTGCTCAAGAAGAATATGATTATTATAATGATATGTTGAAGAATGAATTGCCAATTTTGTTTCAATTGGAGGCTCAGTTTGTCCAACCTTTATTTGTTTCATTTTATTACATGCAATTGAATATTTTCTATACTCTATACAACAAATTTGAAGATATGAAGATTCCTTACTTTGATTTGACCACAGACATTGAGGAAGCATTTGCTGCCAAGAGAGGTGATATTGAAGAAAGATGTGAGGCTATTGGTATTACCCATTTTAAGATTGGACATGCCAGAGCTAAATTGGAAATGACCAAACGTCGTTACGGTAAAGAAGGTGAGGCATCTGGTTCATTATCTCCAACCGGAACCGGATTACCAGGATACACACCTCCAGCAACTGCTGTTGGGGGATATGGTCAAACAGCCACGGGATATCCGAATGAGAAAGCCTCATATAGCCCTCAACAACCAGCTTATGGTCAACAACCAGCATATGGTCAGCAACCAGCATATGGTCAGCAACCAGCATATGGTCAGCAACCAGCGTATGGTCAACAACCAGCATATGGTCAACCTCAAACCCCAGTCTATGGTCAACAACCAGTGACACCACAATCCCCAACTGCGTATGGATCACCTATACCGACCCCAGTGGCTGCTCCAGCTGCGGTCCCAGCTGCTGAAACTTGTACAGCTTTATACGATTATACTGCCCAGACTCAAGGAGATTTATCATTCAGCGCTGGACAAGTGATTGAAATTGTCGAAAGAACAGCTGATGCGAATGGATGGTGGACTGGTAGAATCAATGGGGTTCAAGGTGTCTTCCCAGGTAATTATGTTCAATTGAACTAGATCATCATAGGAATGACAGCACGGGGTCAAGAAAACGACAGTGATGAGTAATTGTATAAATGATTAATGTATAACCTGAAGTGAATAGCTATGACTGGTATAGTGGCTCTAAACTGATAGTACCCCGGCCTTTTGTTTGAGATTTCAGGCAGACGAATTCTTCTCGAGATTTGTGAGAGCAAAAAACTTCATGAGATGAGATGTAAGGAGGAGGAAAAAGAGAGCTAGACACAAATGCAGGCACGCTCGAACGTCGACAGAGTGAGAGAGAGCATATATTCAGTAGGCTGTTCTTAAAACAAGCTGAGCAGTAGATCGAGAGTAATTGCAAGGGCTATTTTTAGGATTGCCTCATTGGGAAGATTAAATAGTTCAATATGGCCAAAGTGACAGATGAGAATTGGCTTTTGAGCAGACGGGACAGACTGGCACTGTTTACCGTGGTTTTTAGTAGTCGCAGGTAACAGACGTAGCTGGATGTGAAGTCGCTGCTTTTCCCACAATGTGAGGTTTATAATTTGTACTTTTCAATATTGACGTGTTGTGTTCCTCCATATAAAATCCATCAAAATACGAAAATATAAAAATAGCCATAGAAACAAAACATCACTGCCAAACAAACACTGAAGAAACCAGCATCAAAGCAAAATTAAAAGCCCTTTGAAATCCCACAAATAGCACTGACAGGACGAACCACACGCGTCTGCACACAACCAATCCTCCAATCTCGCCTGTCTCGTGCCACCTCCCAGAAACGCCCGTACGCGCAACACCACCCACTGCCCTTTTTCGCTTCATCTAAAGACAGAAAACAGAGAGAAGCTGAGTGGAATTTCGCCAGAAACTACGAGATCATATCAGAACACTTGTGCACATACCACAGATCCCTTGATCCACTCATATACAGGCGATCTTCCCCCATTCTTTTACACAAGGTTATCTATGGCGACTGGTTCCAAGTTGCTCAAAATTTCATAGTCTCAGCCTTCCCAAGTAAATAAAACACGAGCCCCAATGTCTTCAGCTGAAACTTCTCCCAATAAAAGTCTGTCTACTTGGTGGAAACAACTCAAAAGACACTCAAACACGTCAAATGACAGTCTTGAAGTACCAGTTCTGAGTATAAACGACGTATTGTCGCCAAACTCTCAGAATAACTCATCAATAAGTTTGCACAGACCAAGCCTGAACTTCAAGTCAAGGTCGTTCACTTCTGTCAGAAGACCTTCAAATGAGAATGAAAACTTGATCAGACAACAGCGTGATGAATTCATCGCTGCCCAGAAGAAGACTGGTTTTGGTGCAAATGAGGTATTTGGTGTTGAATTGGATGAATCCATCAAGATTGCAGAAAGTTTGATCTCAGTTCCAAGTGATGATCCAGATGAATTTATTCGTTATGGCAAGATTCCTCTAGTCATAGGGAAATGTGGATCTTTTTTGAAAGAGAAAGGATTGAAAGTTGAAGGGATTTTCAGAATAGCTGGTGCTTCAAGAAGAGTAAAAGAATTACAGTACATCTTTAGCACTCCTCCAGAATATGGTAGAAAGTTGACATGGGAAGGTTATACTGTCCATGATGCTGCATCTTTGTTTAGAAGGTTTCTGAACAATCTACCCGAGCCATTGGTTCCTTTGGCCCTCTATGAAGAATTCAGAGAACCTGTTAAATCAAGACCTAGAATTCTGAACCATATAAAGACAAGAAACGAAACTATTGAAAAAAGAATAAGGAAAATTCAGCAAGAGAAACAGAAAAGTGAAACAGGTGAAATGAGCAATAATAATGAAGATGATGATCTTACAAAGAGTAAATTAGAAGATCAGAAACAAAAAGATGCAAGAAAGCAGAAAAGAATCGCAAAAGATTTACGCAATGCACTAAAAGAGTACAGAATATTGTTTGAAAAATTACCCCCATCTCAAAGACATTTGTTGTTTTATCTATTGGACATGCTGACAATGTTTTCAGATAGTGCAAAGGAGAATTTAATGTCTTCAAGAAATTTAGCGGCCATTTTCCAACCTTCAATATTATCTCATCCACAGCATGATTTAACACCTGAGGAATATGCTTTATCACAAGCAGTTGTTGAAGTATTAATTGAATACTCTAATAGATTATTACCAGATGTCAAAAAGCATTCCAAGAAAACTGAACAATCCACAAATCCTGCTAGTGAATCACCACCTTCATTATCAAGAGGTGGAAGCAATAAAAATTCAAGTGTTAATCTGTTGGCAGTGAGAAATAGTTCAAAAGGTTCAAGACCACATAGCAGATCGCTTTCATCTGTTACTGCAGTTCCTGATGCAATTACAAAAAGTTCAGACTCGATTGGTGATGATGGGAAACAAAATACAGAAAATCATGACTCAGATGATAACGATGATGAAGATGACGATGATGATGACAATGATAAGGGGGAAACAGAACAACTACAGAACGCGTCAAGTGATGATGATGAAACCAAGTATCATGATCCATTAAACAACGAGATACCCCATCAAAAAATCCAACTCCATTTAAATACTAAAGAAGCAACACAAATGGAAAGAAGAGTATCAGAATCAGAACATACACCACAGGAACCGACACAACGAAAATCACCAGTGAATTCTTCTAGACCAAGACCAGTTTCAATGTTCCCAGGTGCATTGTCTCATGCATTACATTCAACTTCAAGCCAAAATACTTCAAATGATGAAGAAAGACAGTCAAGATGGTTTTCTAAAAATTCTCCTACCAGTGATGATTTTTTGAGTCCTGGGAAGAAGGAATCTTGGTTCAAGAGGTTAAGAAGTTCCTCAAGAGGTCGTGGTCAGGATTGATATGAATTTCGTTGTCCGTTACTACATGTCAATAATGATTGAATCTTTTAAACTTGCTTTGGTTTTGTTTTTAGTGAGCCTGTTTTGATGTCACCCATTTTACATATATCATCATATAGCTTCTTACCCTAGCTTTGATTTTTGCTGTTTCCATTCTTCTTTTTTTGTTGTTATACCTTGAGTGTGTTTTTTATTGTGTTGTGCTTATATGGACTCTTTCTTTGCTTTGATTTTTATCAACATATTATTTTTAAATGGCGTCATCTCGTTTTTAATACCTACTCAATTTTGACCATGAATATTTTATATAATGGACAATTTTGCACATGGCTAACATAGGCTTTGTAGTCTACATCACAAAATCTGCAGCTAGGTTTTTCATAAAGGTAGGTCATTTTATTCAAACAAGAATGGCTTCACCATCATCAGCTTTTTGTTTCTTTGTTAGCGATTCATCAGTGACAGAGTCAGCTTTTCTTTTCTCTGGTACCTGTTCAATAATCACAAGATCATCATCATCAGCCAAATCGGTAATCAACAAAGCTTCCTCTTCTTCATCGTCATCATCTTCTGATTCCTTAATTGGTTCAGGTTTGTCTGGTATCTCAATATTAGGTAACTTGATTAATCCATCTGAATTCAACTCAACGTACAGTTCAACGTTTTTCTTAACATCTGTTTCATCTGTAATACTTAGGTGAGTCCCATACAAGACACCCAACTCGATCAATTTTTTATTTTTATTGTCATCAAAATCAAGATCATACAATAGTTTACTTCCAACAGCAATTGATAGTTCTTCTTCATATTCATATTTGGAAATCAATGCTTCAATTAAATCTCCAATAGTTTTGGAATTATCAAGATTGACAACACCTCTAACGACAGAACATGATCCACATTTTGGGTTCGGACCTTCAAGGTAGGAAGGAGAAATGAATTTTTGTCTTGAGTTCGCGACAAAAATAGCACGAGATTCATCAAACGATTCTTGAACAGTTGGTCTGAATTGTTTTAAGGATAACAACGCTGAAAATCCAGCAATGATTGCATTTGTTGTAGCAATAGCAGGGATGATATTACCAGCAATTGATTTGATATCAAATTTGGACTTCAAAGCAATGTCAAAAATATATGATCTTATGTTTGCAGATGATACCACAAAGTTTAAAGTGTCTTCATCATCCTTATCGAATTCAATTTCTTTTTCTTGTTTGATTCTTGATTGTAATGATTTTGTTGAATCAATAAAGACTTTGATATTCTGTTCGATTGACCAAACATTTTGACCAGTACCTAAATCTTTTGCAGTTATATCATCAAGCTTGGATTTAAGCTCATCAAATCTTAATGGTGTAGGTTCTTTTCTAGTCTTCCAAAGATCAGAAATCTTCAACAGTTTCTCAATATCTTTGACAAAGACTTTTTCTATTATTTTTTCTGCAAAATCTTCATCGTTGATAGATTTCTTCAATTCAATCAATTCATTGGTTTCAGAAACAAGATTCTTAATCTCTTCTTGATTATCAGTCCCCAAAGTCTCAGCATCTTTCCCTTCAGGCTGAACTTCTCCTTCGTCTTCACCAAAGATTTGATTGAACAAGAAACTTTTGGCCCAATGTATACAATGTATAGGTTGTGATGGGGTTGATCTGATTGTACAGACAGGGAACGTTTTTGGTGTTTGATGTGGAATACAATCATAACATTCAGATTTATTTGGGAAAGTTGGTTGTGCGTTTCCTTCGATACCGGTAGTACCACTTTCCATGATGGGAATGTTTAAAAATAGAGCAATCTTGTTGATATATGATCTAGCAGCAACGTTATCAAGAGCACTGAAGATCAAGCTGAATTGACCAAACCATGAGAGAGGGAACAAATCAGTTTCATATATACTAGCTTGATACGGGATCAACTTTGTCTTGAAGAAATTGAACGACTGGACAGCATTCACAGCAGTGGAAGCCTTTGGCTGTTTGATATCTTTATGACGGAAAAGGAATTGACGATTCAAGTTACTCAAATCGATGGTGTCCAAATCAACAACATGGACTTCACCATACCCTAGCAATATCAAATCTTTCAGCAACTCACAGCCAATACCACCAGCACCCACCAGTAAAACCTTCGATTCACGGATCGACTTGTAAGTGGAGTCTCCGAGCACTGCTTTCAAGCCGTCTTCTCTGCTCATTCTGGCTGTATTCAGGTCCTGTTTGCCTCTTCTATTCACATTTATATTGGACGAGCGCGTTACGCTTATACTTCATCTTTCGCGGCTCGTCACCTGACCTGGATTCAATTAACGGCCGGGTAAATACAATGAGATGCAAACATCCCAACACCAATACCAAATGCCGATATGGGCAGCCTTTTCGGTCCCGATATTTGTGAAAAATCAGTGCTGATGTTTAAAGAAATATTAACCGATCAATTCTTTTCTTCCTTCAAATCACAACTCACCTCGCCAAATCATCACGACCAAAATGCTTTCCTCAAGACTTTTCAAAGCCAACGCTGCCAGATCCTTCGCCAGATCATCAAGATTCTACTCTGAAAGAGTCGCCAAATTCAACGGTGTTAAAAACGCCAATGGTAACTACACAGTCTCTTTTATTGAAGGTGATGGTATTGGTGTCGAAATCTCTAAAGCTGTTAAAGAAATCTACGCTGCTGCTAAAGTCCCAATCGACTGGGAATTCTGTGACGTCACCCCAATCTTAGTCAATGGTCAAACCACCATCCCACAACCTGCTGTTGATTCCATCAACAAAAACTTGGTCGCTTTGAAAGGTCCTCTAGCTACACCAGTTGGAAAAGGTCACAAATCTTTAAACTTAACTCTAAGAAAAACATTTGGTTTGTTCGCCAATGTTAGACCAGCTAAATCTATTGTTGGTTACCCAACCCCATACGAAAACGTTGATACCGTTTTGATCAGAGAAAACACTGAAGGTGAATACTCTGGTATTGAACACACCGTCGTCCCAGGTGTTGTCCAATCCATCAAATTGATCACTAGAGAAGCTTCCGAAAGAGTTATCAGATACGCTTTCGAATATGCCAGATCAATCAACAAAAAGAAAATCTTAGTTGTTCACAAAGCTACCATTATGAAATTGTCTGATGGTTTGTTTGTTGAAACTGCCAGAGAAATCGCCAAAGAATATCCAGATGTTTCAATTGATTATGAAATCATTGACAACACCTCATTGAAATTAGTCGATGATCCAACCAAATACTCTGACGTCGTCATGGTTATGCCAAACTTGTACGGTGATATCATGTCTGATTTAGCCTCTGGTTTGATTGGTGGTTTAGGTCTAACCCCATCTGGTAACATGGGTGACAAAGTCTCCATTTTCGAAGCCGTCCACGGTTCTGCCCCAGATATTGCTGGTCAAAACAAAGCTAACCCAACTGCTTTACTATTAAGTTCCGTTATGATGTTACAACACATGGGATTAGAAGAATATGGTTCTAAGATTCAATCTGCTGTTTTGAAAACCATTGCCTCTGGTCCAGCTAACAGAACTGGTGATTTACACGGTACTGCTACTACTGAACACTTCACTAAACAAGTTATTGCCAACTTATAAATCAAATATAGAGAGGTTTTTTAATTATTTGATTGATATTCGATTCTTCATCTTAGTTTTTTTTATAGAGGAAAATAGCTTCTAAGTCTATTTTCAAAAAAACATCAAATGCCCCCCAATTCATGTCACACAAATAAATGATTCACAACTAATAAATCAGTAAACTGTGAGCCTAATTCAAGCCTGATTTTTGTTGTATATTTGAACTGATTGATATCTTGATCAGACTGATCTTGAAGGAGTCAACTTTTGCATAGTTAAATTCCCCGAACAAAAAAAAAAATTCAAATATTACCAACTAACCTTATAATTTGATGACCGTAACAAAAACACCACTGGTGACGCACTTAATCACCACACGCTACTCATACAATGTCACTGCCTAAGATCTCAGTACTTATTTCTGGAAATGGATCCAACTTACAAGCGATAATCGATGCCGTTGCCTCCAAGACTATTGAAGCTGAAATAATCGAAGTCATCTCATCATCATCAGAAGCCTATGGTTTGGAGAGAGCATCGAAAGCTGGTATCCCAACCAAAGTACATCAATTGAAGGACTACTACAAGGATCTACCAAAAGGTGACAGACCAAAGGCAAGAAGAGAGTTCAACAAACATCTAGCCAATCTGATAATATACGGTGATAAAGATGGAGATGAAGAAGTCAAAGATCATATAAAACCTGACTTGATTGTATGTGCTGGTTGGATGTTGATCCTTTCACCTGATTTCTTAAGTCCTCTTGAGGAAGAAGGAATCTCCATAATCAATTTACATCCTGCTTTACCTGGTGCCTTTGATGGTACACATGCCATTGATAGAGCTTGGAAAGCTGGCCAAGATGGTGAGATCTCAAAAGGGGGTGTTATGATTCATAAAGTGATCCAACAAGTTGATGCTGGGGATCCTCTATTAGTGAAAGAAATCGATATTGTTAAAGGTGAAACTTTGGAAGAATACGAAGAGAAAGTCCATAAGGTTGAACATATTGCTATAGTGGAGGGTACGAACATTGCATTGAAAGAATTGGTGAAGAAATAGATAAGCAAAACTACAGTACTTATGAGAATCAATATTATACCTACTTGTACTTTCATCTAGAAATTCCACTATCGTACATATCATGCTATTCTGTCTTGAACAGATTCTTCCTTCAATTATTCACATTTTAGTTGGCATCAACTTCCATGGCATCCTGACCTCCAAACACAATTTCTTCCTGAACATCAACTAAATCGTAAATAGATTGCTTTAGAATAGCAGTTGTACCTCTTGCGAATTTATAACTTCTTTGCTTTTGTTCTCTAATATTAGGTGTGATGTAATTTCTGTATAATTGGGCATCTTTACCAACTTCCATAACACAGACATCAACGTTGGAACCAGAACCTAAATCATTCCAGATACCAGCTTGAATAGCATCAGAGGCCAGTTTGATGGCTTCATCTTTTGTTATGTCTTTTCTCCATTCACTTTCTAAGACGGCCATAGCAGCTAATGAACCAGAGCCTAAAGATTGGTAATAACCTACATCTGTGGAACCATGTGCTTGGACGGCAAATAGGTGAGCCCCAGTAGGATCCACACCAGCAACAATCAAATAAGCACCAATGTGACCTTGATATTTGAAAAGATGCTGTTTCAATTGCGTTAGGGAAGTGACAACTCTTGGTTCTCTACCAGTTGATAGGGAGAGAAGTTCCAGATTACTGGCAATCAATTGGGTAACCATCTCAGTATCCGCAGCAGTACCTGCACCTGCACACCATATCTTTGGTGCAAGACGATGAAGCTTCTCACAGTTCTTGTCAGCGACGATGTCTCCGCTGGTGGCTCTTGTATCGGCAGCAATGACAACGCCACCTTCGAACTTGACACCAACAATCGTGGTACCGGTGGAAGTGGCAGTCGGTGCCCCGTAGCCTTTGGAGCTGAGGAACTGGTTTCTCTGGTAATTGTCAAAGCTTAAACCGGCCATTTTCACTACTGGTTTCGGTGCTGTGACTGGTGAATCTGGTGGTGAGCGGTTTCTGCCTGGGCTTTCTATTTTTTGTTGATGTTTTCGCAGCACTTCACGCGAATTTGTGTTGTGAACGAATCCACTTTCACTATACAACAATCATCAATTAGTCGTTTGTTGTCGCCGATTGCCTGCACCAGAAGCCGGTAAGCCAAGTTCCTGCCAGCTCGAAATGTCGCTGGATATCCACTCCTATGCCAGTCCAGCCAGGGTGAGGACACTTGTGGTCCCGATTGGTGATCTGGCTGAGGAACAGTTCAACAAGTACGCTGGCATGGTTAGATCATCGTTTGACGTGAGACTAGTCGATGTGACACCAACAAAGAGAAAGCTGTTCAATCCTCAAGGATTCCCCAGTGGAAGAGTGATTTATGATGTTACCACAACGGCTAATGACCCGGAAACTCTTTTCTTACATGATTTTGAGCCTTTTAGAAAGACATTCGTTGTTATTGGGTTGACCGACAACCCAAACGTTTCAAAAGATCACATAGAAAAGCTCGCAAAACTTTACAAGTCTTCAATTGTCCATACTGCTATTGTTTTTGATACAGAGGAAGCTCCATTTGCTGACAATCGCACAATCTTCCACCACACAGCTAGAAATATAGAAACCATCATGTGTGATATTACAAACATCCTACTAGACTCGCTGTCTGATTACTATACCTCATATCAGCATTTGACGTTGAGATCACCGGTAACAATGGGTCAAAACGATAGAGTCGAGGTGATTTCCAAACAAAAGAAACGTATAAGTTCAGGCTCGGCTATTTCATTATCATTAACAGACCCATCACACTCAAAGATATCATTAACCAGTGCAAATGAACGTCGACAATCAAGAATCAAAGGTCGACAACAGAAAATTCTAGGAAATGCCTATTTGCTTGCTGGTAGATATACTGATGCGTTGAGAGAATTCAATGAGGCTTCGATTCTTCTCAGATCGAGTAATGATTACCTGTGGCTAGGATCAACTTTGGAAGGTATCGGTGTTGCATTGATTATGTTGGATTTTGTAAATGTTCAGTATCAAATACCTTCAGGAATTAGTCATATCTTCACAAAAAAACAGTTGAATCCATCTGGTCATCCTTCAAGTACACCAGTGACATCTCCAAGACCGTCAATTGCTAACTCAAATGGCCTTGATCTGAATAGCTTAACGACACACGAACTCATATATCATACCACACTCAAAGTCATCCAGTATTATGAACTATCAAAATCTGAACCGGAAGATTTTGTTCCTAATCTTGTTTACTGTGAGACAATCCTAAGGTTTTTGAAGTTTATGGCAGCTCTGAACCTCGGTGGTGGATATAATGACACTACCTTGAATGCAATCATCAAGGATTCGGTCCTTGTACAAACTAAATCATCAGATCTACCAGATGTTTATGATCGTGTTGAAATTTTAAAACTTTCAAACAAGATATTGTCCATCCAGCTCAAGAAAATGGATATCTTGTCCCAAGCAAGAATTTATTCTAGTTTGTCATCTATATATGGAGATTTGGGATTTCAGAGGAAGAGGGGATTCATACTTAGAACACTGCTTGTTTCGTTGATCCCAGAACTAGCAGCTTCAGAGTCGTCATATACGTCACATGATCTCACAGACCTTTTGAATTCACTGTTGTCTATATATGGTATAGGTGCCGCTCCTGAGTTGAAGATCAAGGTTGCATATTCTTCAAGATGGGTTCAGCTCCACAAATCAATCATTCAACTATGTATCATCATCTGTGAGAAGAGCAAAGACATCAAGAATATCTTGTTATTGAGATCCTTACTCCTTACAAGATATCTACATACACTGACCGAGAATGAACAAGTAAGATTGTTGAGTGATATCAGAATCCATTCGAAGAAATCAGATCATCAAGTAAACCACTTTGATCCATACCTGGTGAGAGGTATTGAACTTATAGTAGGGAATAATGTTCCTACTAAGGATATCGTCAATGATTCTTCACCAAAAACTGAGTCATTTATTTACAACCCATATAGCAAGAAGGAAACCTCGGCAGAGGCAAATCTAGCAGTTCAAGGTGAGTTTACTGAGTTCAGTCTCAGACTTCAAAATCCTTTTGCATTTGAATTAGAGGTGAACGATATTCAAATAGACAATTTTGAAATCTTCAAGAGTCATTTTATCCTACCACCTAAATCAATATCAACTATAACAGTTTTGACAAAACCTGTTGGTCTTGGATTGATTAACATCGATAAGATTAAGATCAAGATATTTGAATGTGTGCCTCAAGAGTTTCAGATCATTGATCATCCAAACACAGAAGAGTTCAAGATGCTCAAGCCTAAATGTGACGAAGGTCTTCCTGTTCTCTCTGCTTTCGAGGAAAATCTTCGTATGCCTCAAGTTTCAGAGAGAGCGGAAGTTAAAAGTTTGGCTTTGGAGATCATTCCAGCTCAACCGAGCCTTGAAGTCCTATCACAACTGAATCCAATAATGCTTCTCGAAGGTGGGAAAAAAATCATTCAATTGAAGTTAAAGAATAACTCTAATGTTCCCGCTAATCATATCAGGTTCTCCACTATTGACTCAACAACTGATCCGTTGAAAAAGGCTCTAGAAAACAAAGATTTACTCGCTAGTGAAGTGTATGAATATGAATACTTCTTACTAAAAGAGCCCTTGAAGATGGCCACTGAAGTCCTCGAGATCAAGCCACTTGAAGAAGTCACTGTCGAGTTTGAGATTCTGGGCAAAAGGGGCTTAAACAAAATTAACCTTTTGGTGGACTATGGCCATAAACTGGAAGGAGGAGATGTCTTTAATAGAAGGTTAGATATCCCAATTCCGGTTGCTGTTAATAACTCGATTGACTTGGCAGGGTGTGATGTTGTTCCATTGTCTCGGGGCTTGGAGTTCAAACAAAGTTTATTCTGGAAGTACATTGAGGAGTCAGGGTGTCCTTCTTCAGATTTCGTCCTGTTCTTATTGGATTTGAGGAATGTCTGGAATAAACCTATCTTTGTTGATATAGAGTTCCAAGAGTTCAGGATTAGTGACACGATTATTCCCCTTGAGACCAAAAGACTCATCATCCCAGTTAAGAGATTTTCACTGAAAGATGATGGGTTGAACCCTATTCCGAACCTCTTCAGCAAACAGTACATCCTTCCTAAGATTTCCAAAGCAGAAGATGTATTTCAACGAGAAGCGTTTTGGTACCGTGAAGAAATCTTGAAGAATATGAAAGGGACCTGGAAAATCGGCAGTATTTCTGGTGAGGTTGAATTTAGAGGGATAAGACTCTCCCAGCGGATGTTGAAGATCTTGAAAGTTAGTAAATTTGATATTGCAGTTGAGGTCAAAGATGCTGATTTTGAACTCTACGGATCCTACCGTCGTATTAAAACTGATGAATTCGTGACCATTAACGTCACAGTTCAGAACAATTCAGAAAGTGAAGTGAAAGGTCTCTTGAGAAATATACCAATGTCCTTGAGTTATGGTTCAGTGGATAGAAGATTGTTGTATAATGGAACATTACAGCAGACCAATACCATCAAGTTGAAACCTGGCGAGGCTTTTGAATACAATATCGGTATCACCATACTGGAAAGGGGTGACTATGAGTGGGGTGTGATATTTGACGAGATAGATACTGAGAACCAACATGTTTGCAGAAGACCTTTACGTATAAAAGCAGTATAGATGGTGTTCTTCGCACTCAAGTTGTAGCCATATTCGGAATGTGTGCGTAATATAAAGAGTAACCCGGCCGAAGTTCATCAACGAAAAAAAACATCAATGAAAAATCGATAGCATCAATGGGTCAGTTAGAGAACTACCAGGTCACAAACCACACAGTCAATATGGGTAAAGGAAGTGCAAGATTCGGTCATAAGTCTGGTACTCTACCTGAGATTCG
Source organism: Wickerhamomyces canadensis (assembly GCA_003707015.3). Lineage (NCBI taxonomy): Eukaryota > Fungi > Ascomycota > Saccharomycetes > Phaffomycetales > Wickerhamomycetaceae > Wickerhamomyces > Wickerhamomyces canadensis. The sequence continues at coordinate 385,438 of PPMU03000003.1, read as the reverse complement.
TAAGATCCTCAAGGCCCCAACCAAACCAATCGTTAGACCTGCCAATCCAAATACAGGTTATGCAGACGGTGTACCACATCCTAAAGGTACAAGTCGAGTTCAGCCTCTACCTGAAGTGCGTACTGTCTCTGACTTAATCAAAGAGACGGTAAAAGCACCAAAAGAGATTCCAAATTTACAGAAGTTGAATGAAATTCAAAAGGAGAAAGTTACAAAAGCTACTCTACGTCGTGAATACTACGTTGAAGCATTAAAGGAAGAAGAGCAAAGATTGAACACCAGAGAGAAATGGGAAAATATAAGAGCTGAAGAGGAGATCAAGAGAAAAGAACAGGAAGTTCACGACATCAGTGAATCCACAAGATTGACACTGCCAACAATCGATAGTCTGTTGGAAGGTCCATTTATGAGACCAAGAACCGAAGAAGAAGAAGAGATCTTGAGATCCAAGAGAGCAGCCAATAGATTGAACAACGAACTCATTGGTAAGACAAATCGTGCTACAAATCTCTTACAGTTATTCTACGAATCTGAAAACTACATCACAAATGAATCTGACCTTGAAAAAGCCATTGAAACTGCCTTCTCTCAACACGAAAACAACCAGATGGATTTATTCAACCCAGAATCAAGCATGCGCTCCCACGACTCATTACTCAAGGATGCATTGCTTGGAACTATAAAATCCAGACCAGGCCTAGCTGCTGTTGAAGATCAACTTTCGGGTGAGAGCTCCAAATTTGATGAACTCGTTGCCCAAGCCGTCAAGGAAAAACATTTCAGGGAACAAGAAGAAGCCAGAAGCTGAAGTACGAATAGAGGTTCAGTGTACTACTGATCTGTTGTATATAATACTATAAATTATGAAATGTGAATAAAATAGAGAACGTAGTGAGCGACTTTAGCTGTGATTATGTCAGACTCATAAACTCCTTAAAGGAAAAAAATCCATCTACCAAGCTTGCAACTCTTCAAAGTAATCGACTCTTCCTTGTGCTGTGCTTAGGTTCTGAGAGACTGTGTATCTGACATGATCAACCATGGCATTGTGAGCACATGTCATGACAGCAACGTTTCCTGAGGATTCTTTCAAGTCTTTTTGAATAACACTCTCAATATCTGGTCTTCCACTTCTGAATTCAACGAAGCTACTCAAAACTTTGATCTTGTCTTCAATGTCTTGATTCTCACCACCTTTATCGCTGCTGGTCTTTTCATCGCCTGAATTCTTGGAGGAACTGTCATTATCAGATGAAGATATAGCAAGGAAGCTAGATTCAGTTTGTCTAGTGACATAGATAACTGGTCTAACTGATGTATCCTTCAATTTCAATAGTTCATCATAGAACCAAGCCAATGATCCCCAATTTCTGATGACCCAGTATAATTTGATTGCTTTGGATTCGTTGTTCTTGGACAATGCACGAGCATGGGCGTATAGACCTGGAATACCATTACCACCAGCGTATAGCAGAACAGTTTCATATCTCTTCAATGGTTTAGAGTCACCGTATGGTCCTTCAACTGAGACTTTTATTGAGCCTGTTTGATTAGCTTCCTTTGAAAGTTGCTTATAGATTCTAGATGTTATACCACCTTTTATCTTGACGTACAATGTTATTTTATTATCTTCATCAGCGACAACGGTGAACGGATGCGATTGGAAAAATGTTGTTGATGTCATGAAATAGATATAACCATATTGACCAGGAGCTGCTTTCCAGAATGCCCATTTTGGAATGGTGATTTTGATAGTTTCATTCGAGATAACTGTTGCTGATGCTGTTTTAACTCCAAAGATGACCAATCTAATTATTCTAACAAGTCTGTCAAAACACCAAATACCAGCCATGGCAAAAGCGAAGTTTTGATATTCGAAATCAGTGATGTGAATCCAAGTACCAACCAAGAAGATAACAGCCAAGGCAATATGGAAGAACAAGAACCACTCATAATGTCTCTGTCTGATCCAGTAAGCACCAGCAGTCATCATTATACAACCAGCAATAAGAGAAGCAATACCCCATTGATACCAGTCTGTTAGGATTCTGGACTGGAATTTATGAAGTGCAACAGTATTGATATGCATTGTTATAGCATGAATGAATAATGTCATCATATTGATTCTTGATACCCATTTGTGATAAGTCAAAAAGGTTGATTGTTTCCAACCTGTTGCCCACATCAAGAAATTATTACGACCAGCAAACAGGAAAGTCAATTGAAAACCATACAAACAAATAATACCTGATTTATCACCAACATATCTTCCCAGCTGAGCTGGTCTTCCAGTCCAAATTGTATCATTCTTGACATAGTAATAGCCAACTGACAAACTGAGAACATTGTAAACAAACCAAATGAATATGATTATTGATTCAATTCTTGTTGGAAGAAGCCCACTGAAGAAAGCAAATCTTTTTCCGAATGGTAACCAAGCTTCAGTATGAGTTTTATTCCCAAACGTTGAAGGCATTGAAAGATATTGTCTGACTTTGTTGAATGGTTTTGAGTTGAAGAATTTTCCAACAACTATAATCTTTGATGCAAAATTGAAGATCGTTGCAAACAAGAAAATCAGAGCCCAAAATCCCAACATTCCACTACCTTCATACATGGCATTTCTAACATTATCAAATCTGGCTTTGTTGGATTTGTATGCATTGATATATGTCTTTTTTTTATATTTGATTGGAGTCCTAATTGGAATACTTTTGTTGAAATTTGGAATGTCTTCAGTATCAACCAAATACTTTGTGGCATTTTTATAAGCTTTTCTCATCTTGGTAGTGGTAATATTGACACCAGCAGCGTCACAATAGCTTTTGAATGCTTTTTCAACTTTTGTATTGTTGACAGAACTTTCAGAATACAAACAGTTCATCATTGTTCCAAGAGCTGGGATATCTTTACATTGGCACGCATATGATTTAGCGGTATCCTTCTTACAGAAGACAGCAGACTTCGTTATACTGGTTTTACAACCCATGACCACATACTCCTCATCCTTATAAAGCCATTTAAGATTTTGATACTCCAGGGCAGTAACTGCACTGATTGACCAGGCAAGATACAACAGAATGTTGTTTGGTTTCATTTCTTGTCGTTTAGGCCCAAAGTAACACTGTCTACGGAAAGCATGAAAGCGATCAAGATTGGAGGATGTGCGATGATATTTATAATTAAGATGACTCAGAACAACCATCGTGCATAATACTTTTGAAAAAAAAAACGAGGCATACCTGTTCAGAACCGTTATTAGACCCTACTTGCAAACTGATGGTGGTCACACGCCAAAGATGCACGACTTCATACTTGAATTCCTTCGCCTTACTGCGGTAACTCAAATTCTGCAACTGCATTGCATGAGAGGATATCTTGGTATTTCTCCAAAGAGGCCAATCATAGTAATGGCAGTGACTTTAAATCAGGTGTAATAGGATCAAAATTAGCCTGAACTTATAATGAGATACATACGTCGTCTCGAGCAAGACTTCGGTAATGTCTTTCTCAAAGACTTCAGCTAATATACGCCTTTTGACCTTTATGGCATCGACCCAGCACCTTATAACAATTGTGCTATCAGAGCTTCTGAGTTATGAGGTATATTGCGTTACGCTAGAATGCTGCACCAGCTCATACAAGCTATGGATATTGATGGTTAGAATAACAGGTTTAGATTGGTACACACACAATATCATGTAAAAATACACCTAGTGATCTCTGGAAGATACTTGGCACTATATTCTTTAAGCCCTGGTCAGTCCTTTCGACGGCCCTATCAGTAGTCGACATCTGACTCTTTTGGAGCTATGCATAAACCGCTACCTAGCTCCTTGACATCGTGCTAGATTACCAGTCCTCTTCTAGCAAACAGTACTGTGAGATTGAATGTGTCACGCTGGACCCTTGAAATATTTCATGATGATAATTTTTACAGTTCAACCCGCGAAAGTTGGTGGGCGCGCCTTGGGCCGTTCACCAAAAAAATGAGCCTCAGGAACAAATCCAAGACCCACCCAATTTCTACAGGTGCATTTTCGGCATAATCTGAAAGATCAGCAAATTTTATCAAAAGAATCAATGGGGGGCCTCGAAAGAACTAGATGAAGGGACTGTTTACCCGTTTCTTCAGAGTCCACTGTCGAGTGTCGACATGTGTGCGGTGTACGGTGCTTACCACTATACAACCTTCACTTTACTCCTTCTGACTTTATATAACGTGGTCGTCGACGATAATTATTTCGACCGTATTGTTATATTATACGCTTAACTAGCGTAAATATTACAACTACAGCTGGACAGACATCTGTATCTTTCTTTGCTGAGTGACCAAATCATGTCGATATTCATATTACAAACGTTCGATCGTACTAGTATTTATGAGTTAGCGAGACTGGCTTGTAAATTTACAATTAACTGAATAACATATATCGCTAGTTCGCTACTCGGCGACGCTACTGATCAGAGTCATGAAACGCTTCTCGATATATGCAATGTCATAGGATAATATCCTCTACAATTGGCTCAAATATATTTTTCTTAGTTAAATTGTCGCTCTAGACGCCAAAATTGGGTGTACATAAAGAATCCAACGTTAATCGGCGCGCCGGCCATGGCCCCATGAGTACCACAGGAGTCTCAAATTGCTGACCCAGAAAAGGCTACAGCCTGGTGGAATCCTTAGTATTAACGACAAACAACCCTCTACCAGTGTAAACACCTCTGGCTCTTTTGCGAATCCAGAGTCCTTCTAATGGACCTAAACTCAACACATCGAAGGAGGAGGAAGGGCCCTTAATTCACCAGCTGTTTGTTGCCCAGCCACTGCCCGCACCAACTTTAAGGTTATCTTTCCGATCAAGAGGGAAAAAGAAACGGAGTCTTGGAAAAAAAAGTTTTCATGCTTGCAGAATTTGAGACTCGAGACTAGCTAGGAAAAAAAACCAGCTAATGAGAAAAAGTGCATTTTGCTTGATTGTACTCGCTTCCAAGACTTGCTTCGAAAAAGATGTGCTTGGTGAATGAGTGAGCGTCCGACTCGACTTCCAAGAAATGTTGGTTGTAATTGGTATGTGCCAAATTATCAAGAGCCAAGTGATCAACAGTCAAAACAATAGGATTTCGAAAGCTGTCATAATTATATTGGAGATCGCGATATAAAAATTCATGGAAATGAGATGAAGCTAGTCCTTTTCCAGGCTCTCTATTGACGTTAAAAATATCAACCGTCCTCCCAAACACATAGCCACTGTCCAATAGCGGTCTCCATTCCATGGGCATGCAGGCCGATGTTATCCTCAAACTAATTTCCCAGGGATTGATTGGCTACAACAGCATGACAAAGGAAACTTCAGTCTCTCCCATCGCATACAAACTCGAAAGATGGGAAAGATAAATTAAAAAATCCTTCGGGGTTATAGATCCACTTTCCTGGCTATAAATGCAACAACAAATCCCACCAATTTGCAGTCTCTGCCTTTCATGTGATATTTGATCCTTTTGTTTCTGTTTCTCCGGCTTTTAATATTTAGGTTCACAAGCTCTTCATATTCATAATGAAAGTTCAATCCGTGCTGGTTGGTGCTGCGTTAGCTGGAACCGCTGCTGCTGATACTTATCATTATTACACCGATGCAGAACTGACCCTTATGGGTTGTAAAGGTGCTGTCTATAGTACTGCGCATTATTGTACTACTGACAGTGCTAAAGCTTTCAAGTGTAATTGTAAGAACCAAGCTGCTATGGGTTCTCTATTGTATTGTTTATATGATAATCTAGGTCTTTACAATGAGAAAGGTGGTGAAATGTTCATTGAATACTGTGCTGAAGTCAATGTCACTTTGACTCAAGAAAAGTTGAAGAAATCTTATGATAATGCTACAAGTTATCTGTTTGATCCAAAAACCGTTGATGGTTTCAACAAGACTGCAATTTCATACAAACCTGCCATCTATAACAAGAAATCATACCATAACTACTATACCTCTTTGAAAACTAGATGGAGAAATGTCTCGGACTCTTTGTATATGGGTGCTGGTCTGTTAGGTTATTGGTTATTGATCATTGTTATTGCAACCATTTACAATGTGTTACAACAACTTGGCTTTGTTGGCAAATATTTCAAATCGGGTCCAATCAACTGGATTAGAAGATATATTACACTACCATCCTTATTTTCAAACAAAAGACATACACATCCAGTGACATTTCTAAAGATATTTTCTGGATTTGTCCCAACTAGATGGGAGACTGTTGTCATTTTCTGTTATTTTGCATTGTTGTTCATCTTTACCGGTGTCAGATACCACTTCGTTCAAGATGACACAATCTGGAAGAACCATGAAGCTCAACGTGCTCGTTATCCGGGTGATAGAACTGGTATTCTTTTGGTGTTTACTTTCCAATTAAGTTACTTATTTGCTGGAAGAAATAACTTCCTATTATACTTGACTGGCTGGAAACAATCAACCTTTCTAACCTACCATAAATGGGTTTCAAGATTCAACTTCATCGTCTTGTTGATTCACGCTGGTTCCATGCATGCTCAATCCGCTGGTCTTGGGTCTTTTGGTAGCAGAGTTTTAGAAGAGTGGTATCAAATGGGTATTGTTGCTAGTATATGTTGTGGTATCTTGGTCTTTACCGGTTCTTATCATTTGAGAAAGAGATACTATGAGATCTTCCTGGCAATTCATTTTGTCTTTGCTGCTGTTTTGAATGCTGCTTCCTGGATCCATTGTAAAGAATTTGGCTTCCAACAAGGTTTCTATGCCACTACTGCCGTTTGGGGGTTCGATAGATTGGTTAGAATTTTAAGAATACTGGCATATGGTGTTCAACAAGCTCAAGTTACTGTTGTTTCTGATGAAATCTTGAAAGTTGTTGTTCCAAGAAGAGGATTCTGGAAAACATATCCAGGTGCTTATGGTTACTTACATTACTTGAAACCAACCACTTTTTTACAATCACATCCATTCACCATTGTTGATACTAGTGAAACTTCCGTCACTTTCTATACCAAGATCAAAGGTGGTATCACCACTCAAATTCATCGTTCCCTAAGAAATTTGCCAAACCAAACTGGACCAATCAAAGTTCTAGTTGAAGGTCCATATGGTAACCCATTCCCAGTTCAAAGATATGATACCAGTCTGTTCTATACTGGTGGTACCGGTATAGCTGGCCCTTACTCTCATATCCTAAGTTTGATTAGATCAGGTAAACAACAACACATCAAGCTATACTGGGTTATCAAATCCTTGAGATCTTTAGAATGGTTCCGTGAAGAGCTTTTAAAATTGAAAGGGACTGCTGCTAATGTGATCATCTACGTCACCAGACCAGATGGTTCTGAATTACTAACATCCGAGTCTGATCAAAAGAACAGCAGTAACGATGAAGCTGAAAAGGCTGAATTGGGTGCTGTTAATGAGTTGGATTTCATTGAGTTCAGATATGGTAGACCAAACATCGACGAACTTGTTGCCAATGATATCAAAGAAGCCAATGGTAACGTTGCAGTGATCACTGCTGCTCACAATTCACTTGTTGATGATGTTAGATTTGCCGTTGGTGAAAACTTGAACAATACCAAATACAGAGTTGACTACGTTGAAGAGCTACAAGCTTGGTGATTTGCCAAACCACTACTACTCATAACCCTAATAATAATATTTATATGTCAGTTACAGATTGTCCTTCTCTAATAGCCTTAATGCATATTTTCTAGCGCTTTGTTTGCGATTCATTTTGATCTTCGTAAATAGTCCTTACAATTAAGTTTCTACAAATTTGTAGTTGGTTATCAATGGAAGTGAACACTTCCGTTCAGTGGAAGTTTCATGTTAAGATTGAAGGGGTGTTCGGACAGTTGTTTCGGACAGCCAGAACTCATTTTTCTTTTTCGTTATGTTTCTTAGCACCTGCTTGGATAGCAGCCAATCTTTCAGCCAAGATAGGATGAGAATGATGATAACTTGAATATAACCAATCAGCATCAGGGGAACTCAAGTTTTCGATGTTGAGACTGATCAACGCTCTTGATAAACTTTCAGAGTAACCCAACTTCACGGCGAATGCATCAGCTTCATATTCATGTTTTCTTGATAATAAATTCATGAAAAATGTTAGGATGTTATCCAATGGTTGTAGGATATCATTGAATAACAAAAATCCAATCAAAACAGGGTATTCGTTGAAAAATCCAAAACTTTCAAACAATGATTTATTGTGAATAAAAGCAGAGAATAGAGTGAAAATGGACAAAATGTGTGCTTGAGCAACTACTAAAGTCTTTGTTGTGTGGGATAGAGCCCAGTGACCAATTTCATGAGCCAAGACAGCGGTGGTTTCCAAAGTAGATGAAGTTGCAATCAAAGTATCATAGATGACGATTTGTTTTGACCATGGTAAACCATAGAAATAAGCATTCGAGTGACTTGATCTTTTTGAACCATCAATGACGTATAATTTGCTCAATGGGAATTGATTTCTAGTGGCTAGTTCCTCAATTGATGTTTTCAATTCACCGCTTTCTAATGGAGTCAATTTGTTGAATAATGGTTGAATCAAAGTTGGATAAATTGCAATGGCAACAACCTGAACAACGACTAAGAAGATCCAGACATAGAAGATGAAACTATCACCAAAGTAATCAATGATCTTTAAAAAACCGGATAAAATTGGGAATCCCAAAACAATACTCAAAATATTTGACTTGATGGTATCACTGATCCATAGTTTAACAGTCAACTTGTTGAATCCGAATTTCTCTTCAAGAACAAAATTTTGATAATATGAAACAGGTAAGGACAAAACAGTAGAAAGAATCTGGAAGACAAACAAGAAGTATAAACTGTGAACAATAGTACTTGATTGAAGAGCAGCAGGTAAATAAGGAGATGATTTCAAATACAAGTTCTTAGCAAACCCCCAAATTGTTGGTAAGACATCAAACTTAATGAATGCAAAATTTTGAATGAATGAGATGGCACCAGTGGCAATTGAGAACTTTGCTTTAGCTTGAGAATACTTTTGTGATTTCTTGAAAGTCTCATCATCGATATGTGCCTCAAGAGTTTTAGGTAATTTGTCTTTCTTTAACACTTTATATTGACGAAGGGTTAGATACGTCTCAAAGACAAATTGGAACGAGGTGAAACCAAGAATAATGGTTTTCCAATTGATTTGAGGTTGGTCCAAGAAGGACGCGAATCTCTCAATCACTGACATTTCTTTTTGATCAAGTGGATTGTTTAGAGGCTGTTTATATGGCCTTTATCTATAACAACTGTCCTAAATCCAAGTCAGTCACTCCTCAGCTAGCTTTTTGCGACGTCTACGCCAAATTAATTGTTTGTTGATCAACTCGTTCCAGATATCCGGGGTGCACTGCCACTAAAGGAAATCCGAGGATAAACCAGATCACGTGATACTCTCTAAAAGACATCCTTCATTGTTGATCATCATCTCCTACATTTCTTGATTCGTATCAATAGGTCCTGTTGAGTGGGACTCGATATTCGCTAATCCGATCCCATTTCCTTGCAATATTGTATTATAAAAGACTGCTGGCGCTTTATTATAATATTCTTAATTATTTAATTTATAAATTAATTATTATTATATTTTGTCTACGTCTGAACAATATCTAATTACAGCTACATAGTATCTGAAAGATTAAGATAATTAAACACTATATATATTAATTTCATGCCCTCGGAATTGAAAAATCTGAAAAAAAGTCTTGAGATGTGGAGAGTGGTGTCATTAGAATCGTACGACTCTGAAACGAATGATGATCAACTTCATTTTTAAGAAAAAAATTTCTACGATGGTTGAGAGCTGATTTTAATGAAGTTTGACGACTTTTTAACGGGTTTTGTTGTGGTTTTGTTTTCTTTTTCGCTGTTAGATTCTGTTTATATTCATATCCGAGGTGTATCACGTGGTTTTCTTATGCCGCATCCTGCGAGGACATCGCTGAAAATTTCCAGTTACATCTTTACTCTTGGGTATTCACCAGAAATTTCAAACCTCCGTCAATTATATTGAACGGGGGGTCACCAAAAACCGTAAGAACTTGTATTAATAATATTAATTAAATATTTATATATATATAAATATAAAAATATTGTAGTATAAAAATATTGTAGCTAGTGTACTAGTTGTATTAATTTATAAAAGAGACCTGCAGCTCAGACGACGTTATATTCGAATTATATAACTGGGTCATGACTTCGAACGACGTACTCGAGCTGCTGAAATTATATATTCATATTTAATATAACACGTCCGATCGATCATATATAGGTCGGGTGCCTCAATAATATGCATATTGCACGTTAATTATCATTGAGATTACTATAGCACGTAAATATACTCCGCTAGTCTACCTCATAGGACTATAATTCAATCGTTGTTGAGAAGGTCAGGGCAATTAGCTGAAAGCCGCACTACATATCTCTTTTGAAGTCTAGGTAATACACATTACATTGACTATGAGCGTCGAAGACTATACAAGAGAGATCATGTTGACACTCAGTGACATATACAGTAAATGAGATGTCTCGTTTGGTAAGGATTCAAAACTATTCCTCTTTCTTGTCAGAGCTTTTCGAAGTAGATATTTTCTTCAATGCAATCTGAACCATCTTTTTGAACCAATAAACATTCAAGGCATCCAATGCAACGTTCAATACCAAGACAGTAATTGGCAACCAGATTGGCAACTGATCTCTAACGGCATATAGCTGAAAACTGACTTTATAGACGGCATAGAACCCCCAAACGATTCTCACAAGGAAGAAAGCAACAATCAACAAGATACCATTGATTGCTTGTAACGTAAATGGAACAGTTCCAGCTGGTAATTTGTTGATAAACCAATTGATGTTCACAAAAGGAGTCGACAGCTCAAAACTCAGGAACCCGCCTACCCAACCAAGACAGAAAGGTCTTAATGATGAAGAAAAGACGAATAAAGCAGCACCGGCATGGATCAAGAAGCCAATGCCGAATAATTTGAAATATCTTAGGCAGACGTATAAATCCCAAATGAAATAACCTATAGTGATTGCGCTGACAAACCCGGAATATGGGGTGTAACGTAGGACTGGTTCCTCATTCAAATATGTATCATTGAACAATGGGATAATCACACCGATGGAAATGAGACACTGAACCATTGAAACAATATGTATGTCAAAGTTCTTTTTACCTTTTCTTGTCAGGACATCGTAATTCTTACCGAAAAGTGCTTTTGAGATCAATGGCGATGTCAAGTAAAGAATATGATAGAATAGGAACGACCCAACAATTTCATGATAATGGGCACCATAGTATGAGGTTGGATTCTCAAGGAAAGGCCTATACTGTAAGAAGATGTCGTTGTAGACCATGGTTACTGAAGAAGACACAGAATATGGGAATGAGAGATGGACTGAGTAGATGAAATGAAAGGATCCAAATCACGGCCGATGACAAAGCAACGTGGAGAAGAAACAATGAATGCACCCGGAACTATCAGCAAAGAATTTGAGAAGTGATTCAGCAGCTGAACGAGATGTGGTTCGAGTTCGAGTTCGAGTTCAGGTTCAGTCCGGCTTTGTGAGTACGTTTCTTTTTCTTTTTTCTCTTTGTTTTCTCTATCAAGTAGTACTTTTCAACGCGGATCGCGAATCTAGCGCGGAAATATTACCACTAATTATTAATTTCCTCTCTTTATTCGATTAAATCACCAGATTTGTACGTAATAGAATCTCGTGGGTCGGACACTTTCAGGAGGGGTGGCAATACCTGGAGAAATTCCATAACAACTTCATCAGCAGAACCAAACCTCGCCAGGAAATACCCACAAAGCAGAACTCACACAGACGCTTCTCTCTCAGTTGTCACATGCTCATCAGTCGCGCTGACATAATCAGAAGAGTTGGTACGTCCACTCTTCTAATGGTGGTGGCCAAAAGAAAACTTTTCCAGCCAAATCAAGCAAGATCAGCTCTCATGGTAGTTAACAAACGCTCCAATTCCCAAATGTCATTCCCTTTAGTCGCCCTAGGTAACCCTCTTTTAGATCTTCAAGTCGATGTCGACACTGCTTACTTGCAAAAATACAATTTGAAAGCAAATGATGCCATTCTAGCTGAACCTTCTCATTTACCAATCTTTGATGAAGCCCTTAAAAACCCAACTTTGAAAACTGTTGCTGGTGGTGCTGCTCAAAATGCTGCTAGAGGTGCCCAATATATCCTACCAAAAGATTCCGTTGTTTACTTTGGTTCCGTTGGTAAAGATCAATACTCTGAATTATTGTTGAAAGCTAATGCTGAAGCTGGTTTGAAATCATTGTACCAATATCAAACTGAATATGAAACTGGTAAATGTGCCGCTTTGATTACTGGCCATGATAGATCATTAGTCACTGATTTGGCTGCTGCTAATCATTTCACCCCTGATCATTTGAAAATCAAAGAAAATTGGGAATACGTTGAAAAGGCTAAATTCTTCTATATTGGTGGTTTCCATTTGACTGTTTCCCCAGAAGCCATCTACACTTTAGGTCAACATGCTGCTGACAACAACAAAGATTTTTCTTTGAACTTATCTGCTCCATTCATTCCTCAATTCTTCAAAGATGTTTTGGACAAATCAATCACTTTTGCAAACTACGTCATTGGTAATGAAACTGAAGCTGAAGCTTATGCCCAATCTCATAACTTGGAAACCACAGACTTGGTCGAAATTGCCAAATATATTGCCAAAGAACCAAAAGTTAACTCCAAAAAAGATAGAACCGTCATCATCACCCATGGTTTGGAACCAACCATTGCCGTCACATACAAAAGTGAGTCCGATTCATTTGTTGTCAATGAGTACCCAGTCCATCCTTTAGATGCTTCCAAAATCAAAGATACCAACGGTGCTGGTGATGCATTTGCCGGTGGGTTATTAGCTGGTTTAGTCTCTGGTGAACCATTAGAACAAGCCATTGACAAAGGACAATGGTTAGCTAAATTGTCCATCCAAGAAGTTGGTCCATCTTTCCCTTACCCAAGATTAGCTTACACCTCAGGTAACTAAGCCATCACACAACTGAGTTGGAGCTCAAGCTCAATCAAAAAAACAATCTTCACTTCATCAACTGAACGTCCTTACACAACTTATCGTGATTAATTTAGTCTTACAATAGCTCCAATCATTTGAGCTAGTAGTAAAGCACTCCAGTTCTCTGACACTGCATCTTTTTCTGTTCAACATTTAATAGATGATCTTTGACCCTTTTTCTTACTGACTGTAATTTGTAGCCTGAATCTCATTTTATATGCCAGCACTCAGCTTCGGAGTTGTCGTTGTTAAAAATCGCGAGCTATAAACAGTTCATTTTATATCATCTTTCAACCACAATCAGAAAACGTCAACAATATTCTACTTTCCTCCGTAATGAGAAGCCCCTTATTCCTGGCAGCTGTCATCACTGCAGCAGCTGCAACGTCCACAGTGGTACCGAGAAGCTCCAGCGTGAACGAATCTTACACACTCCCAGAAGCCCATAATATCAAACCACAAACATCATTAACTGAGAAATTCACATTCAACTCAACAAAGGAATGTCATGATATCAATAGCATAGCCAAAAATGAACAGTGTCAGTTTGCTATGGACTACTGTGATGATTATAGAATTGGTTTCATCGATTACGTTTCTTTTTACTACTGCAAAAATGGTAAGATATTCACGGCGTTGTCATATACAATCATTCTCATAACGCTCTTTACAACATTGGGATTAACAGCTTCTGATTTTTTATGTCCCAATCTCGATACGATTTCAAAGTTTTTCAAAATGAGTGAGTCTTTAAGTGGTGTTACGCTATTGGCCCTGGGTAATGGGAGTCCTGACCTTTTCTCAACTCTGGAAGCGATGAAAATAGATTCTGCAAGTTTGGCTATTGGTGAATTAATTGGTGCTGCGCTTTTCATAACATGTGTGGTGGTTGGGAGTATGGCCATTGTTAGACCTTTCAAAGTTGCCAAACGTCCATTTATCAGAGACATATTGTTCTTATTAGCAAGTTTGACTTTTACTGCAGTCATTTTAAGTGATGGTACAATATCTCAGACTGAATCCCTATCGATGATCTTGTTGTATATCTTATATGTCATATTTGTGATATGCTGGGATTGGGTCATTACAAAGAGAAGAAGGGAAGAGCTGTTGACTCGGAAGATCAGAAACAGATTTGTTGATGAGAATCTTGCAACATTTGAGGTTCAGGAGAATAACGAAGTCAACGATGAAGACATCGTTGCTAGTTTGAAGCTATCGGACTCAGGGATTGAAGATCTAGATGACCAGCTAAATGCGGAATCTAGTGAGAGGTTTGATGAATGGGCAAAGTCATCGACATATAATACCATTAGACCATCAATCCTCGGAGCTTTAGATTTCAACTCTAGAATGAACGATATCAAAACATTAAGTACTATGTCAGATATGTCAAACACTGATGGTATTTCTTTGAAAACCTTACCACTACATGAACCAACTAGATCTGTCCCATCCATTAGAATGAGCTCAGCCCCTACGTTTAGAGATAACGAAGACGATGATGCATTCTTGTCACCTTATGAATATGAAGCAAGAATCTCCCGAAGTTCTCCAGCAATTTTGGATGGTGAATTGCTCGGTGAGTATCCAGAGAGCTTTTATGATGCATCTCCTGATTTTGAAGATGCACATACATTACTGAAGAAGCAAGTGAAGTCTTTCATGGAACGCACACATTTTCTCAGGAAAGGTTCAGGGATGGTTTTTACTTTATTCCCAACATTGAAATCATTCCGCTCTAGATCTTTGTTGGATCAGGTCTTTGGGATCATTTGTCTACCACTGATAACCATTTTGAGACTAACCGTCCCAGTTATCCAGAATGAGGATAAGATCATAGTATTAGAGAATACGTGGGGAAAAGGTTTCTTTCTCTTGATGCTACAGGCCATAATTTCACCATTGATCACTTGTTTCTTGATCTTCTATGATGATCACTACAGCCTCTTATTTATATTGGTACCACTATTGATCTCCATAGCTTTGATCATACTGATATTCACAATAAGGTCAGCCTACAGACGAGAGCAATATACAATTGCTCGAACTGCAAGCATAGTTCTAGCTGGTTTTGGATTCTTGATATCAATTTCCTGGATCTCCACCATAGCTACGGAGTTGATCTCGGTGATCAAGTTCTTTGCATTGTTGTTCGGTCTATCAGATGCAATTCTTGGTGTGACTGTGTTTGCTATTGGTAACTCGTTAGGTGATTTTATCTCAAACTTTACGATTGCTAAGATGGGATTCCCTATGATGGCACTGTCTGCTTGTTTTGGTGGCCCTTTATTGAACATATTGTTAGGAATAGGTGGTAGTGGACTATATGTTATTCCTTCTACTGGAACCAACATCTATGTTCACATCTCAAAGACGTTGATTGTAAGTGGTACTACTTTGTTCATCAACTTAGTTTTCTTGTTGCTTGTTGTGCCAATCAATAAGTGGGAGATGAATAAACCCATTGGATGGAGTATGATCGGCCTCTGGTCAGCTGCGACCTTCATCTGTGTAATGTTTGAGCTCACTGGATGAACAATGAAGGCCCAAATGACTATCTTATCAATTTTTGCCCTTACTTCTATTGCACTAAAGAATTGATTGGTTATGATAATTTCTATTTATGGTGTATTTCCCGATTCGTATATTTTCAACAGTTTGTTGTTTTCTCCATGAACAATAAACAAATTCAATTAAATCGACTGTCTGAACCAGCTATCTTTTATAAAAAGGTGAGAATGGGCGAGGAGCAGAACGACACAACTATAAATCTCACGCTAGACTCGAAGTTACTCGATGAGCACGTTGATCCATTCTTGCTCGATGAAGATAAATTATCATTGGCACAACTCATACCAAGAATCACCTTTGAGAAAGGCTCCTTCTTGAACCTCTCAGAGGAGTCATTGCGAAAAGAGATTGAACGCTCATCGAACTCTGATGAATCAGATTATAGCGGGGACATAATGCCGGATGTTCATGAGAACGAATTTGAGGATAGTTCTGAGAATAACACCCAATCAGCTATCTCAGTCAATGAACAGTTCTTCAAAAATAAGACGGAGGTCCTTGGCCACTTACAAGCTGCTCTGAATGAATCCTCGCTTTCATTGGATTTCATCTCCTTATTGATAAGTTGTGTGCGACCAGCTGCTGGTACGATCTCTATGTCTGCACATCTTAAGAAATTTGTTCCTCCTGGCTCTCTGAATGCTGATAATGTCATCAGTACAACTTCCCAGTTGGATAAACAAGAGAAATATAAAGTGGATAAAGTTATTGGCCAAGGATGGAAGCTAACAAGTCTGGAGAACTCCTCTAATAGCTTGAGAGATGCAAGCGCTAGATTGAGTGAGGAAGTTATGAGAGAGAAGATATTCTGGGATACTATCAAGAAGAACTTCAACAACAAGGAGATACTGTACAAGACTAGAGACAAAGTCTCTGGAAAAAGGATCTTTGGTGTAAAATACGGATACGAAGATTCCGGCTCTACTTATAAAGTTGAAGGTAATGCTATTTTGAAACCTATGGAAAATGGCCAGATAGAATTTGCTCCGGCCTCTTCTAGCACGGGTGCATTGAACAAAGTGCTTCGGGTTAGAATTTTATTCAAACAGGAACAAGATGATGACTATATCATAACGGGTGAGTCAACTACTGGTCATGTTTTAAAATCAGATGATTCAATTAGATCACAGATTGAGAAAGCCAGATACTTCATCTTTGAGGATGAACTCTTCAGTCAATTGTTGGATGAAGCAAGCAATCTATTAGCTTATAACGTTAAGGTTGAAAACGAATCCAAACTCTCAATAAACCTACATCACGAGATCATTGAGATTGAACATGTTGAATACGACGAGGATGATAATGATTCACCGGATCAGTCGACAAATCTATCTGATGAATTAGACTCACAAAGGGCTAATATCCTGGCAACCTACTTGAGGTTCATGCTTACAATTAAATTCAAGAAACATCAAGACTCTAAAAAGCAACCTACAATCATAAAGCCACCCTCAGCACACCGTTTACAAGTGAGGCCATATGCTTTGATACTTCGTCCTCTCATTGGACAGTTCAGACATGAGCAGAGTGTTCAAAAAGTTTACGACTCAATCAAAAGTTTACTCAATAATATACCAGATGCCTCTTTGAGACTGAAAAGATTTTCAAATCTAACAAAGAGCAAACTCGAAGCAGATCCATTCAGAAGGATATTTTCACCACCCGTGTCTACTTTTATGCTAACAGTGGGGAAGTCACTCAAAATTGATGTGATTATCGATTCTTTTGATTTCGTGAACTGTATTGTTCATGTCAAGGCATACCAATTGGATATATTGGTAGATGATGATGACAAAAAGGTTTTGGATGTCAGTTTTGAAGAACTGAGACAGATTGAGGAGTGTTTAGAGTGGCTGATTGAACAGCACAAGAAGGAATAGAGATGACAGATTCTTCATTATAGCCTTTTCTTTGTAGAATATGTAGGTATCGAAACAGAGCAACGTCATTTTCGGAAATAGCACACACAATGAAAACTCTATGCTTCGACCTTCAACCCCCAACAATTGTGCTGATATAATTATCAGCTGCCTTTACCGATGGTGTGATCACTTCCAAGTGTTGGTGGCTCGCTTGATGATTCCTTGCTGCATAGCTCAGACTCTTTATATGGTGAATGAGAGCATTTTAGCACCTGAGCTTCCGTCGTGCTGCAGGTAATGTGATAGGATCCCACTCTGGTGCTTACAAATATTTGATTGGACCCATGATGATGAGTGAATGTTCAATAAATCGTGATTGGCACCCATTGAGGAGTAACCCCTTTCTCAAGCGATGTATAAATAGGTGGGCTCTTCCTGCCTCGTTGTCACTCTTGCTCAATCAAAGCATCAACAACATCGCTACAATCAATAACAATACAGAATGTCCGCAAACATCGCCTTAACTCGCAAAGTCGCATTGGGCTCAGGTTCCAAAGTCTTCTACAGAGAAGCAGGTCTATCAAACAAGAAAACCATCTTATTACTCCATGGGTTTCCAACGTCTTCATTCATGTTCAGAAACTTGATTCCTGTTCTGGCTGCTGAATTTCATGTTGTTGCACCTGATTTACCAGGGTTTGGTTATACCAAAGTTTCTAAAGACTTCACATACTCATTTGAGAAATTGACTGATGTTGTTGAAGAATTTGTTGATACGTTGAAATTGAACAAGTTTGCAATCTACATTTTTGATTACGGTGCACCAACAGGACTGAGATTGGCTTTGAGAAATCCATCAAGAATAACTGGTATCATCACCCAAAATGGGAACGCCTATGTGGAAGGTTTGAATAAAACATTCTGGGGTCCCCTTCAAGGGTTTTGGGCAGGTAAGGATAGAAACGCTTCCAAATTTGTCAAACCTCTTGAACAGTTCCTTTCTGATCCAAAACATATTTCTGATCAGTATTCCATAGGGTTCAATCATCCAGATCATGTGGATCCAACTCCTATAACATTGGATAAAGCATTTGCTGGTGAAAAAGGTCGTAACCAAATTCAACTGGACTTGTTCTTTGACTATGGTACCAATGTTGAGTTATACCCGAAGTTCCAAGAATATTTCAAATCATCAAATGTTCCCATCTTGGTTGCTTGGGGCAAAAATGATTACATTTTTACTGTTGAAGGTGCGGAAGCGTTCAAAAGAGGTTCAAAGAATGTTGAGTACTTGTATGTGAGTTCTGGACATTTTGCCTTGGAGTCAGAACATTTCAAGAAAATTGCAGACAAAATTGTAGAATTTCTCAACAGGATCTAGTCTGTTCAGAAATCAAGCAATACGAAGTGTGTGATGATGGTTATCTGACTTTGATCTCCAGTCGAAGGTAAGCAATGTACGGTGCAATTTGAGTTTGATGTCCGAATAAAGTCGTCTGATGTAGCTAATTCTCTGGATTCACCTTGTGCAACCTGCTAGGCCAGTCATTGTTTTCCTGAAAAAGACTAAGTTTGGTCTAAAGTAAATCAAGCGAATTGATTCGTCCATCTCACAAACTACAGCTCTTAAGTATAGCTTCTGTATCATCATATTGTATGGTTCATGATGTCACCCTTTCCCAGACAGACATTAGTAACTGATCTCCGGATCAAAATCCCACCGTTCCCCTGTGGACATGCAATAGATACTCTACCCTTATCTTGCTTTGGTGATTTCAGAGCAGTAACATCAACACTCTCAAAATACTTTCCTCCGCGTTTAATGCAATGCAGGCACCCAGACATTACCCTACTTCCTCAGATTTTGCTCTAAAACGGTGAATTCTGTGACTCACCTTTGAGAACGACACTCTATGGAAGCATAGTAGAAAGTTGAGGCCTCTCTCATATGGTTCTTGGGTCTCATAACAGCGTTCAGAGCAATTTGTGTGTGAAAAATGCCAATCAAAAAAAAAATAGTGCCAAAAAATGAACCGATCGGGGATTGAACCCGAGACCTTCGCCGTGTAAAGGCGACGTCCTAACCTCTGGACCATCAGTCCATATTAAACTCTGAGAACATATATTACGTAATATAAAATAGAACATTACAGCACGTGACTCGAATCAATTTTGGCCTCTAAAATCTTCAAGAGATACTTATTTTATGAGATTGTAGTACCGTTGGGTTCTTTATAGTCTATTACCTGTCTCAGAAGGGTTAATGAGCGGAAAATGGGTACTTATCATGAATTATGGAAGCTCAATTGTTCAGCTTGAGCACAACTGTCGTGCTGCGTTTTCTCGGTTGTGCAGCGTTTTCATGTTTTTTTTTTAGTAGCTGAGTGTCAAAAAAATGGATGAAGAATTAGCTTTAGCTCACCTTTGAGAAACCATTGAACCCTACCAAAATGTTAGATATTGCTCAGTTCATTGAAGAGAAAGGTGGTAACCCAGATATCATTCGTAAATCTCAACAAGCTCGTTATGCTTCTGTCGAAATTGTAGATGAAATCATTGCTGAATACAAAGAGTGGACAAAAATTAGATTCGATTTAGATGCTCTCAACAAGGAACAAAACAAAATCCAAAAGGAAATTGGTTTAAAATACAAAGCTAAAGAAGATGCATCAGAATTAGTGAAGCTCAAAGATGAAATTGTTGAGAAAAAGAAACAATTAACCACCAAAGAACAAGAAGCTGACAAACAATTGAAATGGAAAGTCAACCAAGTTGGTAACATTGTTCATGAATCTGTTCCAATCTCCAACAACGAAGACAACAACACATTAGTGAAAGACTGGAAACCAAAAGGGATTGAATCTGTTGGTAAAATTGCTACTGCTACTGGTAAACCAGCCAGTTTATCACATCATGAAGTTCTATTGCGTTTGGATGGTTATGACCCAGAACGTGGTGTTAGAATCGTTGGTCACCGTGGTTATTTCTTGAGAAACTATGGTGTCTTCCTAAACCAAGCTTTGATCAACTATGGTTTGAGTTTCTTGACCAAAAGTGGTTACACCCCATTACAGGCTCCAGTCATGATGAACAAAGATGTTATGGCCAAAACCGCCCAATTGTCTCAATTTGACGAAGAATTATACAAAGTCATTGATGGTGATGATGAGAAGTATTTGATTGCCACCTCAGAACAACCAATCTCAGCTTACCATGCTGGTGAATGGTTTGAAAGTCCTGCTGAGCAATTGCCAATCCGTTACGCTGGTTACTCATCCTGTTTCAGAAGAGAAGCTGGTTCTCATGGTAAAGATGCTTGGGGTATCTTCCGTGTCCATGCCTTCGAAAAGATTGAACAGTTTTGTTTGACTGAACCAGATAAATCATGGGCTGAATTTGACCGTATGATTGGTCTATCCGAAGAATTCTACCAATCTTTAGGTTTACCATACAGAGTAGTGGGTATTGTCTCAGGTGAATTGAACAATGCCGCTGCCAAGAAATACGATTTGGAAGCTTGGTTCCCATTCCAAGAAGAGTACAAAGAGTTGGTCTCTTGTTCAAACTGTACTGACTATCAATCAAGAAACTTGGAAATCAGATCAGGTATCAAAAAATTAAACGAACGTGAAAAGAAGTACGTCCATTGTTTGAACTCAACCTTGTGTGCTACTGAACGTGCCTTATGTTGTATTCTAGAAAACTACCAAACTGAGGATGGTTTAGTCATCCCAGAAGTTTTGAGAAAATACATCCCAGGTGAACCAGAATTCATCCCATTCGCTAAGGAATTGCCAAAGAATTCAACATCTCAGAAGAAGAAATAGATGGGATACCTCAACTATAGTATCATTGGCTCATTCTAATAGAAGTGTACTTACTCTTTTTAGACTACATTAGTGTCACGTTCGTTGCCTAGAAACATACTTCTTTAGGCTGTCTTACGCTCAGACCCTTTGCGTCCGACTAGATAACTCCTCCTGTACAACTGAATAATTCTCAAAACAATATACGAGAGAATGTTCATTCATCATATTTTGCACCATAATCTCATCATTGAAAAGAAGGAGATGATAATCTGGACCCTTGGTTGTGTCAAGACTCATGTTCGGGTTTTGTGTCAACATTTTCGAAAGGTAGTTTTGTGTACCCGAGTCACGACTGATTAAACATTTCGAGCCGCCTTGTTTTTGTTAATCATAATGAATACACTACCCACTGATTTCTGCTATTGACAGTTGAGCTATAATTTGCTTGAGGTTCTTGCTAGTTTAATATCCCCATTAGTTCTTAATTTCTCCCTGTCCCATTAAAGGTCCAGTCCATTCGGTTTTTGACATCTCTTCTCCTTGTCTCAAGTTTCCTTTGAATAATGATTGCAAAACCAAACCAGTTCCAGGACGTTTCTGAAACTACATCCACAACTCCAATCACACTTGATAATGAGGGTAGAAGATCATTCAAAAGGGGTCTCGATAAACTGCAAAGGTCCCATGTAAGAGAAAAGCTACTTGGTCATCTCACAATTTTCAACAAAAGCCAAGACAACACAGTTTCAACGAACTCTAAAGCTGACGCCAATGACCATTTCTCATCTAGTGATGTTACAGAAGATGCAGCCACTTTATTTGATTCAGATACGGCCTCATCAATGTCGGCAGAGTCAAGCAGTTTCAGCCTGGGGGATACTCCAGTATCAAAAACAAAAAGATTTAACAATGGCCTTCACTTTTTGATTGATAAGATACACTTTTATCACAAACACAAGCGTTTCTATATCTTTGGCACCCTGAAGAACGATTTTTCAGATAACTATCAGGAGCAAAATAACTATCAGCAAGAAAATCCTGACGAATACCTTTCTGATGATGCCTTTTCATGTTATAACCAATTCAGGACAGAAAACTTCAGCGCATTCTTTGATAGAGTCACAGATCATACGATTCCAGAAAATAGAGACAAGAACGAAGTCAGTGTGCCTGTCTTCTCCCCTATCAATGAGCTAGCATACCAGGATCTTGAGAAGTTGAAACAACAAGTATTCGGGGTACCACAATTCTCAACTGAATCATTGGTAGATTTTCTTGGTGTCCATTCTAAGCAAGAAGATGAATGTGTTGATGATAATGTAACACAATTGTGTGATTCTGATGATACAACACACGCTGAGAGTGATTCTGTGAAAACATCTGGTTCAACACCTGAGATTATCAAACAACTCTTCAATGACTCCATCCAAAGTGCAGATCTTTTTGAGATCGATTCTTCCCAAGTGCATAAAATTGACCAGATGTCGAGTTCAAACCTTGATGGTGAATCAATGCTAACACCAATCAACCGTAAGTCAATCAAATCAAGAAAAACCACAAGTTTTCCCGTAACTAACACACTCAAGTAGCAAGCAGTCCAAGCACATTACAGAGAACAAGATCTCTGCTCGATAAGATGAAGTCTGTGTTTAGAATGGATCACACAAGTGGAATCAGCTCAAGATCAACGAGCACTTCAACGTACTCACCAGTATCAATTGTTGTTCCAGCCCTCGAAAACCATAGTTTCATAGTTGATTTAGCTGAACATGTTTCTGAGGGCAATATTATTGAACCAATATATCATCCAGATGACGTTTACTCATACTTCACAGAGGATGAAAACACCCCAATTGATATCAAAAACCCAAGCTTCTATGATCTCCCATCTCAGATCAATCAAAACATGGCACTTTCATCAGCTCAGTCAAATCTCAGTGTGATGACAACCATCAAGTTCGATAAGTTTGCCCAATTGTTATTTTATGATGGCTCGAAGAGATTGAGATATGTCAAAGACAAAAACAAACAACATTCAACCAAAAAGTCATCCAAAAGACAAGAGCTATTCAAAAACAAGGGATCATTGGTCTTGTCATCAAATACATCCATGAAGTTCAAGGTATCAAAGCTCTCTAAGCTTTCAAAGTTTGCCACCATATCAAGTCAATCACAGCTTGACAGAATGGAAGCTCAGGGCTTCCAGGACACAGGACCATCATCAGCCTTATCATCGCTAGCAGTGAAGCCCATTCTCAAATCTAAACTCAACAAGAACGCCGAGGCAGAGACAGTGAGAGCTAGATATTGTGATGATGTTGCAGTTGATGACTTCATGACATTTTTTGAAAATCATGAGAAAAATCGTCAGGATTCAGAGCCATTCTTGGAGAAAGTCCGTGAAAAACAGTTGATGAAGTACTACTCTGTGGATGAGAGCCTCGGTTCGTGGGATTGACTTCATTTGAGCTGCATTTTTTTTTTGTTTGTATAGAGACACCTCAGTAAAAGGTTGCGTTTTTGATATTTCTGAGCGAGAAAAGTAAATAACTAATTCTCTCCAGTGTGAAGTTTTCCAGGCTACTCTTCTAGAAGATGCAAGCTTTGTTACTGGAAAGAAGTCTGGGGAAAGTTCACGATAGACAATTCGAACAACTGACAACAGAAGCTTTCTATTTCAGCCTGGCAGCTTTGGACAGGCCTAAATTTCCCCTAAAGAAGACCGTAACCTCAATCAATTCACTCGATTTTGAACAGTCGGAAAACAAGTATTTGTTATCAGGTGGGTCTGATAGCAGCATAAAGATATGGAACGTAGGGTCTAAGCGTGCAAGAGCTCTTGGAGACGTGAACAAAACGAACGGCGGACATTCATTCGGTGTTACATGTGTTAGATGGTGGCCCTATGACAATGGGATGTTTCTTTCAAGTTCTTATGACGCAACAATTAAAGTCTGGGATACAAATTCGTTTGAGGAGGCCCATAACTTTGAGCTGGATTCCAAGGTGAACTGTTTTGACATATCTTGTACCTCTGGGACGGATTCGTTGGTAGCTACAGGGACTGAGAGTTCTCATGTTCGAATATTGGATCTCAGGACCACTTCTGCTGTTCATAGTTTGAGTGGTCATAATGGGACTATCACCAGTTGTAAGTGGTCCCCCGTTGATCCTAATATATTGGCTACGGGTAGCAGTGAAGGTGAGGCTAGGATATGGGATATACGAAAGACAGATTCTTGTGTCACACAGCTGGATCTTTATAGAACGAATAAATCAAAACCAATTGATTATGGAAATCAAAGTAAGAAAGTTGGGGTATTGAAAACAACGGTGAAGGCACACTCTCATGGTGTGAATGGACTATGCTGGATGGAAAATGGTAAAACGTTATTGAGTACGGGGCTTGATGATAAGATTAGAGTATGGGGCCTAGATGATGAAGGAGGCATCAACACATTGCTGAACTTCGGGCCATTTGTTAAGAACAGATACATGAGTAGCAAATCCCTATTGCTGAGTCCTTCTTCAGAAACGGAACTTCAATATATCTGGTATCCTTCAGACAACGGAGAGGTCCTTGTATTCCGAATTCAGGATGGTAAACTTGTTTCAAGACTGCGAAGAAATCTCCAAGAAAACTCAAGAAGTTGTTGTATTTGTTATGCAGGTCATAACACAGCTACTTATTTCTCAGGGACCGTTGATGGCAAGATAAATGTTTGGGGCCCCCGTGATGATCCTATTGTTGATGAACTAGAAGATGAAGATAATTTACTGTGACTCCAAAGTCAGGCGTTGGTTTGAGGATAGGCAATCCCGAGCACTATACGATGTCTGCCAGATCTTCAGTAATATAGACTGTCTGAAGAAAGTTGCAACTGTGTAGAAGCCGAGATTCCGATTTGGTTAATCTGTAAATCATTACATTGCTGCCAGATCAGCTTCTGTATAATGTTTTAATCTCACTGAGTTTGTTGAAGGCCTCCTGGCTGCCGGCTGGTAGCACTAGCTACGTCGCGCATCCACAACGGCCAGTTTTTTTAGCGCTGCAGCTGCGGCGCGTTCAACGGTTGACCTGCAATGGCGATGGGCGATGGGCGACACTAATTTTTGCAAGATTCGAAATATCTAGCTGCAAACCCAACTCCTGAGGTTAGCTTTATTTGAACCAGACTATAGACTTGTTGATATTAATCATTTATAACAGTATGGATATTACGATAATATCATGCTCGAATTAATATTAATAATATAAATGGTACGTCGTTGCGGATATTATGCTCGAGTTATTCATGTTACGAATATGAGTTTATACGGTACGTCTCCTGATGATTAATAATATGATCAGGCCTAATTAATTTGATTCATACATTGATTAGCTGGCTCGGAAATACTACGCTCATGATAATTAATTTTATCATGAGATTCCTGTAATGGGATTAATTGTACTGTTAATATAGCTGAGTATTCGATATTATTGGCAGGACGTAGCCGGGACGTCAAGCATCTAGTACTAGTAGTGGCCGTCTAGCTATCTTATAAGCTTGATAAAGCAGGCGCTGCCCAGCTTTGATTGGCTCCTAATAGCATACAAGAATAGAACCTTGGTGAGATTCGAAGGCACTGGTTTAGGTTGCAACGGTCAAACCATATATCTTTAATCCCATAACTCATAAGGCAACGACGTCTCTTCACTTAAGTATGTCGCCGGATTAGGCAAAATTGCGAAAATAAGTGATGCCTTTTTTGCGCCAAAAGGATTAGAAAAGAGCCAGTAGCGGCCTGGGAAATTGAGATTGTCAAAAACTAGCAGCCAATTTCTCAATCTGCAACAGTCACTCTTCCTCTCTGAAATAACTTGAATGATGATGGCAAATTGCATGTAACTGCTAGCGAGGTCAAAATGACTGGGGTAAAGCAATTAACAATAAGTGACTACGTCTGCCCAAACTGTCACGCCACGGGTAGTTTCTCTGCCTACTGCCTAACTAGCAGGTAGCCACTCAATATAGGCCCGGCCGATGGAGTCTGGACTCTAGCTGTGCCTAGTGCTTGGGAAGCATGATGGGGCGAACCCTTGAGCCGGATTGAATACTAGTGTCGTCGAGCGGTGTGTTTGCGACATGAATGTAGCTGTAAATAGGAAAGGAATAGCAGGTCACTACTCACTAGTAGGTTCTCTGCGGAAGATTGACCAGTAAGTGAGACATTCAAGAGCTATCATGTCCCACGTATAATTGTGGGGTCAGAGTGGGTCCTTCAATCATCACTGTGACCCACTACCTTGTCATCACTCGAGACTCGAGAGTCGAGAGTCATCAGCTTGACATATGGGCTATACGGTTGACTAATTTTTGTGTCACTTTTTCTTCAGCCCGCTTTTTCGTGCCGCAACAACTTTTCTTTCTTTTTTAATTTTTTTCGCCAGAAAGCGGTTCGTGACACATAGAAAAGAAGTGACTTCTGCAGTTAGATAAAGCTCTAACGTAGAAAGAAATGGAAGCAACGGGCCATGTTAACACACTTAAGATTCATTGTTTTCACTCAATTAAAAGCGTGAGCTTACATCTACAACAATTGGAGACAATTGATACCAACTGTGATCTCAATGGCTTTCTCTCCCTCATTGACATACACGTTGAACAACTAAAACTGGCCTTTGAAGAAGGTTTAATTACACTGATTTAGGCATCACACTGCAGATTTTGGGTAAAATTATGCAACATTTCTTTTGTCGTCATGGTAATTTCGTTGCGAAAATGGCGAAAAAAAAAGAAAAAAAGAAAAGTCACAAAAAATTTTATATATGAGTAAACAGAAGAACTTTTTTTTTTCTAGATATTTACCATTTTTCTATTTCTTGATCATTACTTTTATCCTTTTGTCATCTAGCTACAGAATCTATCTGAGATTCAAATCAATTTCTATTCTTAATCTTCACGAACTCATTTACATCACTGAACGATCTTATCTCATCGCATACTCCATCACTTAGAGCGCGTGACACATTTATTATTAATTTCTGTTTCATCTCATCACAAAAATGATGTTTAGCTCAGATTTCAGTTATGGTGCCATGACACCAGATATTCCAGATGCTGAAATTGTATCTACCCATGAACATGTTGGACCTCTCTCTAGAAAACTATCAAAGTCATCCATAGGCAGATCTGAAGACCTCTCAATCCCATCTCCACCACTATCACCATACCAATCAATTTCAGAGTCTGAAACCGATGCTTCCTCTTCAAGCTCTACTACTGGTGATAGCACCAACCTTGACACCATTGTTGTCCTCAAGCAAAAAGACCAAGCTGAATTTCCGCTGGATACTTATGAAAACCTACCACTGATTGTCAATGCCTGGAGTAACGTTGGTACAAAAGGTTTCAAGAGATCTCAATTGTCTTTCCTCAGAAGTTATACTACTCGTTCAAAAAACTACAAATCCTCAATAGTGAAAAACTATTCCAACTCGAGAAAGTACGCCCCAAGAAGAATTGTCAAGAGTTATATCAATGATTCAGTTTTCGGCAACACCCATTACAACAGCGATTCTGATTACAACAGCCAATTCGAAAAGGTTAGAACTCGTCGTGTTGCAAGAGCTGAGACTTCTACCGGACAGACATCATTCAGTGATCATTCCGATCATATTCCTCCTAGGGTATCTACTCCCAAGAAGAGAAAGCCTGCTGCTTTGTCATCTCCAGTTGCTCCAGTAAACATTGACTGGGAAGCTATCCCAGACTACTCCCCAGATGTCTCTACATTACCAAATAATGTCAGATGTCTGAAAGTTGAATGGAAAGGACAACCTATGAGCCTTGCTGATGATCCATTAGTTGACAAGCTACACCCTGCTGAAGTTGTCTTAGCATCGGTACTGAGATTGCCATGTAATTTATACCTGGACTCCAAAAGAAGATTGTTTGCCGAGAAAGTAGCAAGACTAAGAAAAGGTTTGGCCTTCAGAAGAACCGATGCACAAAAGTCATGCAGAATTGATGTCAATAAGGCAAGTCGATTATTTGCTGCTTTTGAAAAAATTGGTTGGTTAGAGGATGACAAATTTGAGCAATACTTGTGATGCTGAGTCTGAGGTGCTCAGTCTCATCATACATGTCATAGTCTAGGTGTGTTTTTTCATATTTCATATCTGCATATGTTACATTGTTTCGGGGGTTTACATTCTCCATCGGTTGGATGGTTGTACTATGGTACTGGTCATTGTTTGGTTAATCATATACCTGAGGGTTCATCAGGGCATTAGAGATGGATTTTAGTGCATTTTCTTTTATGTTTCTAATTTGGGTTATTCATAATGTGGTTTTATAATTATATGTTGTTTTGTTTTACGTTGTGGATATTGGGTTTTTGTTGGTCTGTTTGTTCATTTGTTATATTATTCTGCATATATCTAACTGGTTATTACTCATTGTTGGTTTTTTTATTATGGTACAGTTATAGCAGTTTGGTTTGGTTTCAAGTTTATGTTGTTTGGTCTTTTTAGCGATATCTTTTGGGAAATTCATTTTGTGTTCATATATGATCATTAATATAGATTGATGTAGTATGTTCTACAAGAACATTTATCTGGAGCCCAGTCACCTGACTGAGAAGGTTGCATCACGTGACCTTATTTTGCCCGCCCCCTTTCACTGCATAGGCTGATTTTTATCATTTCTGCGCTCCACTTTGAATTTTGCAAAGAAGGCGCGAAGGCTGGCAGAAATCACAAAAAGTGCCTTTCAGATCACCACAGCAATTTTGTCTATCTTGCACGTTCAAAATCAAAATCAGAATCGGAAACAGAATCATAAATTCCAACTACAACCAGACAGAAAAGTCACAGCGAACAAAACAGCCCGTGTCAAAGCACTCGTTCGACCGCCCACCCCCCTCTGCAAGAAGTCCACTCGCTTACTGCCTCTTCAGAACCGCCATCTCCACCTCCAGTCTCACCCTCCTCTGCTTTGTTTGGTTTTGTTGTTTTCAATCAAGCGCCCTGATCAAGAGTATCTGGAATCGGCCATTTGTTCTCATTCCCACTCTCGACTGCTAATTTGCTTCTCAGGTCTTGCCCGTGCTACGACTCTTTCTTCTACTCATCATTCAAGCCGCCTCCTTCAGAGTCTTGTTTGCTCAGGGAAACTCGTTGTTGCAGCGTCTGCCTCCCTCACTTTATCGCGAGGCAGCCTTCAGGAAACTAAACTATTCAGTGTCTTGTTGTACTGAGAGAAAACGCGTTCAATCTCACTAACCGTGTCGTGATTATTGGATATACTCCATCTTTCACTGGTGAAGACTTATTTCCTTACATTCGCTTCTTACTGATCTCCATCTGCTTTTGACTACCACATCACTGAGAATTTTTCCAATCGTTCAATTTGTGTCTGAGCTACTCCTAAAGCTGCTCAGAGACTCGACATCACGGCCTTCTACTGTCTTCTATTTCATCTGAAGTTATTTGTACAACTACCAACAAGCATCAACAAATTTATTCAAGTGATAACTACACATAATGACATCACCATTTGATCCATCCATCACATCGGAGTATCTGCATGCATTCCAACAACAACCTAATCATCATCGTCATCGTCAACAATCGCACACTCAGTACATGTACCAGCAGACTCATCCGCCAGCTCAGGGTTTCTACACTCAAAACAATCTAGGGCAAGGATTGATAGTTGATGGTCCTGTTGCTCCACAACAGATTCTAATTGATAGAGTAAACCAGCCTACTCAACAACAATATCAGGGGCAGCCGTCTCAACACTGTCCAAGGTCCCATGAACCGACATTCAATGATGATCTATACTACAACTTGATGGCACAGGTGCCAGAAGAGAACACTGTAGCTGGTCTACAACAAAATGAAAATCTGCATGGTACTGGTATCATGAGTGAAACTGATGATGAACATGTTGATGGTATAGATTTGGAGTCTCTTTTGGAAGATGATCCTTTGTTGTCGTTCACCACTGCTCTAGATAGACAGGAGTCTAATGAGACAATACTACAGAGCTCTTCTCCTGTCATCGAACCTATTTTACCCATGAGAGAGGTTGAGCAGTTGACCCTTATTGGTAATCATAGTCAGTCTTCTTTGAACCATCATCAGTCCCCGTCAGAAGTGGCTTCGAGTCAACAGACTTTCTTACCAACACCTGCAGACTCCACGAGAGGCGCAACAACTGCCCAATCCCCAACCATAGGTTTTAAACCAGTTCAAAATCACGTTCAGTCCACTTTTGTTCACTATAGCAATGATAATTTCTCAAGTGATGCCATAGTTCCTCCTTCAGTTAATACCAATTTGAATGTCTCTGCTCCACAAATGAACACACCTCTGCAGCAGGTACCTGTTCCGGCTCATCTGAGACTACAAATTCAGAATCAGGTGTTATTTCAGAAGCAACAGCAGCTAGAGGAGCTGCATCGTCAACAACAACAACAACAAAATAATCATCTTCAGTTTCACCAACATCAACAGCAGCAAATTCATGAACATCAGATACAACAACAGGGACAGCTTCTTGAACAGCATCAACAGCAGCAGCAGCAGCGGCAACGACAACGACAACGACAAGAACATCAGCAGCAGCAACAACAACAACAACAACAACAACAACAACAACAACAACAGCAGCAGCAGTTGCGGTTCCATAGCTCTCAGTTTCATCAATACAACCCTATACATGCTAGCTCATCCCAACCATCTACTCATTTGCCTCCAGGTTATGCATCTGAGGACGTCTCCTCATACAATATGATGCCGAAGAATCAACTTCCCCCAACACCTCCTAATTCTTCCAGAGCTGTGATCAATAAATCAAGTTCTACAACAAAGTTGAACAAGACCAAGAAGACTCCAAGCGCTGGTATAACATCTACCATTGTTTTGAAGAAATCTAAGAGTTTCTTAGCATCTCCAAGCACAAAGAATACTCCATTTTTCACTACTCTTGACTTTTCCAAGTCTCTACACTCAAATCATGTCAGTAAAAATAAGGCTTCTTCCAAAATGATGAGTCAGTCACATCCAGCGCTGAAAGTTGTGAATCATTCTATAAAAAGCTATGAATTTGTTTTCGAGAAGGGAAAACAAGGTAGAAAATCATCAACCTCAGCCAGCACACCAAGAAGAAAATCCTCCACGGCAGCCTCAACTCCCCTTTCAGCTCACTTCCCCCATTTCCCAAAACCTCCAATTATTGATTTCTCATCCACTGGGAACAGTTCAGCAAATTCTTCACCATGCTCCGATATGTCTTATCAGAGTCCGTTGACAGGTTACAGTAACATTCAAGAGACACCCAGCTTTGCATCATCAAATGACCGGTTCAGTCCAGTTGAGCAAAACTCCACAAGTCCCAGTTTTAGTTCAAGCACTGATAATGTAATCAGAAAAAAGAAATCATCTGTTGCATCAATTTCTTCCAACAGAGGCACCTCGCCAACTTATCAAAGAGACATGAAAGCTGGTATGACTGAATTTAGGTTGAACAAGTGATCAATCACTGCTTAGGCTACCTGTGCAAATCTTTTCAGCTGTGAGGTGTTGCAAATAAAGTCAAATTGTCTTTTTTTGATACAATTATATACGTCTACATGTGCCCACCCTTATTTATATTCTGCTTTCCAGGGCTTGGTTTTTATGCTACTTCAGCTAGTACATTCTTAGCACCTATAACATACATACATCATACTTGAAATACACATGGAGGCTGATAAATCTGTAAGTATGTTTGTTGAATAACCTCAATAAATAATTAAATAAGTAAGAAAATAAATAGACAAAATAAATAGCTCTCATGGTTATGATTCTGAGTCAAAACATTATCCTCATCATTTTTCACGCAACTTGAATTCAGACTCATATATTGGTTCAGTACGTCTTTTTGGTCCTCTGAAATATCTTCCCTATTGGTTGCCTCTCGTTAGTACGTGCCGTGACGCCAAACAGCTTTTCAAAGTCAATTGACAAACACTTACTTGAGAACGGTATGCTAACCAACCTACCCCTGATGGGATCGCAACTAGTAGCACAAACAAAGGAAGTAACTTCTTTGGTGTGACTTTGAATCTATCAGCGGCACTTTCTCTGAGTGCTAAGGATTCCAACTGTTAGCAGCTGTATCTTTCAGTCTGGTATTTCACCATTTATTCAGTAAACTTACCATAGAACAACTCAAATGCTGGGTCTCTTCTTAAAGCTAAGGGGGTGTCATGTTAGTTCTCAAACCCATCAAAACAGATACGATCAAAACATGATAGCCCATGTATATGGAACGATTGAGCAACATACGGTCAGGTCCATGTCCAGCCATATTGATAAACTTTAATTTGATTCGATGCTGTCTTGCTGTTTAAGGAGTTCTTCCCCTTGAAACTATCGTATTTTGGATTCTGTTTCAACACCAATTATTTGGCAAATAATCACACCCGAACACCGACTCGTTTGTACCGAATCGCTAGATTAGGGGCATACTCAACTACGAATTAATCTGTACAAAAACCAAACGCATACATTAACACCTCCTGTCTAAATTACATATAAGATCAATATCCCTATTTAGCTTCTTCAGAAACTTCAGTTGGTTCGACGACAACCAAAAGATCACCAGCGTCAACATTGTCACCTTCTTTAACAGCAACGTCAACAATCAAACCAGAAGCTGGTGCAGAGATGACCATTTCCATCTTCATAGCACTCAAGACAGCAACCGCTTGACCTTTTTCAACTGCGGATCCTTTGTGAACTTTGACTTCAACAAGAACACCAGCCATTGGAGAACCAACTTGGTTTGCATCGTGAGAATCAGCTTTTGGTCTAGAAACAGTCTCAACATTGGATTTCTTATCAGTGACGGCAACTTTACGTAGTTCACCATTCAATTCAAAGTAAACTTCTCTCTTACCAGTTTCTTTGTTCAAATCACCAACAGCAGTACATTTGATGATCAAAACTTTACCTTGCTCAATCTCAACATGAATTTCTTCTCCAATTTTTGGTGGAGCCAAGAAGTTTCTGGTTGGCAAGACAGATAAATCACCGTATTGTTCTTTGATTTTTCTGAAATCTTCATAAACCTTTGGATACATGTTGTATGAAGCAATGTCATCCTCTGTGATTTTGTTGAATCTTGACGCTAAATCTTCCCTGATCTTATCGAAATCAAATGGGGCTAACTCAAGACCTGGTCTAACATTTAGTTTTCTTCTCTTACCTCTCAAGACGTCTGATCTCAATGGTTCTGGGAAACCACCATATGGCTGACCGATTAAACCTTCAAAGAAATCCAAAACAGAATCTGGGAAGTCCAAGGAGTTGGCCAATCTTCTAACATCATCTGAAGTTAGTTTGTTTGAGACCATAAATTGAGCCAAGTCACCAACAACTTTAGAGGTTGGAGTGACTTTAACCAAATCACCCAATAAATAGTTAGCTTCTCTGTAAGCTTTTTTGGTTTCAATCCATTGTTCACCAAGACCAACTTGTTGGGCTTGGAATAACAAATTGGTCAATTGACCACCAGGGATTTCATGTTGGTAAACTTCTGGATCTGGACCTTTCAAGTCAGCTTCAAAGACAGAGTATAACAATCTCATTTCAGCCCAGTATGAATCAATTTCTCTGACGTTCTGTTCAGAGATTCCTGTAGCGATTTCACCGTCTAATGAGGCTAATAATGCAGAGATTGATGGTTGAGAGGTCAACCCTGATAGGGAGTTGGTGGCAACATCAACAACATCAGCACCAGCTTTAGCACAAGCAGCCATGGAGGCAACACCGGTACCAGCAGAATCATGGGTATGGACATGAATTGGTAGAGATGGATATTTCTCTCTGATAGCACCGATTAAGATTTTAGCAGCACTTGGTTTCAAAGTACCAGCCATATCTTTAATACCAAGGATATGAGTACCAGCTGCAACAATCTTATCAGTGATGTCGAGGTAGTAAGCCAAGTTATATTTCTTACCTGGTTGTAACATATCACCAGAGTAACAAACAGTAGCCTCCACAACACCACCAGCTTTCTTGACAGCTTCAACACCGACTTTCAACTGTTCTAAATCATTCAAAGCATCGAAAACTCTGAAGATATCAACACCATTGTCTTTGGCTTGTTTAACAAAGTGGTCAATGGCATTATCTGGCAAAGATGAATAAGCAACACCATTAGCACCTCTTAAAAGCATTTGAAATGGAATGTTTGGAACTAATTTTCTCAATTTTCTTAATCTTTCCCATGGATCTTCATGTAAGAATCTCATGGCAACATCAAAAGTGGCACCACCCCAACATTCTAGAGCGAAAGCTCCAGCGTAACCATGAGCAGTAGTTTGAGCAATGGCCAATAGATCATAGGTACGAACTCTGGTGGCTAATAATGATTGATGGGCATCTCTCCAGGTGGTGTCCATGATTAAAGTACCGTCGAACTCACGAACTTTCTTAGCGAAGCCTTCTGGACCTTCAGCTAATAAAACATCTCTCCATCCCTTTGGAGGTGGGGTTCTCACATCGATGGCATCGCCAGCCTTGTTGTGGATAACAGGAATAGTAGCATCTTTTTCCAATTTTGGTAAACCAATTTGACCTTTGATTGAAGAACCATTGACGGCCAAGTCTGCCAAATAAGCCAAAAGTTTTTGAGCTCTGTTTTGAGATGAAACCATTTCAAATAATTTTGGTGTATCATCAATAAATGTGGTCCAGTAATCACCTTTTATGAAAACTTCATTGGTCAATAAGGTTAACAAGAATGGAATGTTGGTTTTGACACCTCTGATTCTGAATTCAATCAAAGCTCTCAACATTTTTCTTCTGGCAATTTCATAAGTTGAACCAGAACAAGAACATTTAACCAACATGGAATCGTAATGTGGAGAAATGACTGCACCAGCAAAAGCATTACCACCGTCCAATCTAACACCATTACCACCAGCAGATCTGTATACTTCGATCTTACCAGTATCAGGTTGGAAGTTTTTGGCTGGATCTTCAGTGGTAATACGACATTGAATGGCAAAACCTCTAGTTGTGATTTTGTCTTGCAACAAACCCAATTGTTCTAGTGAAGCACCTGCAGCAATTTGAATTTGAGCTGCAACTAAATCAACACCGGTAATTTCCTCAGTGATGGTATGTTCAACTTGAATTCTTGGATTGATTTCAATGAAGTAATGTCTGTTTTGGTTATCAACCAAAAATTCAGCAGTACCGGCGTTTCTGTAATTGGCAGTCTTGGCCAATTTGACAGCATCAGTCAAGATTCTATCACGGATCTCCTTTGGTAAAGTTTTAGCAGGAGCGACTTCAACAACTTTTTGATGTCTTCTTTGAACAGAACAATCTCTTTCAAACAAGTGAATGACATTACCGTAGTTATCAGCCAATAGTTGGACTTCAATATGTTTTGGCTTATCCAAGAATCTCTCGATGAAACAAGTACCATTACCGAAAGCAGTGATGGCTTCAGATTTAGCTCTTTCGAAAGCATCAGCGATATCATCACCTTCTCTAACAACCCTCATACCACGACCACCACCACCAAAGGCAGCTTTGATGATAACTGGGTAACCATACTTGTTAACAAAGTCTTGAGCTTCAGCAACAGTTTCAATTGGACCATCTGTACCTGGAACCACTGGGACATTAGCTGCTGCTGCTAGGTTTCTAGCAGAGACTTTATCACCGACAGCATCAATGATTTTGTTTGAAGGTCCAATCCAGGTGATACCAGCAGCTTCAACTTTCTCAGCAAACTCAGAGTTTTCAGAAAGGAAACCGTAACCTGGATGAATCATATCAACATCATGTTCTTTGGCGATTTTGATGATCTCATCGATTTGTAGATAAGCTTGAACTGGAGAGAACTGACCCTTTTCACCGATTGGATAGGCTTCATCGGCTTTCAGTCTGTGCATTGACAATCTATCTTCGTGGGAGTAGATGGCAACGGTTTGCATTGACAATTCATGGGCGGTTCTGAAGATTCTGATTGGGATTTCACCTCTGTTGGCGACTAAGATTTTGCTTGTTTTTTGACCCAATAGAATTGAGTTTCTTCTGATTTTGTTGATGTCCCCATGGTCAGGGACACTTTCCTTCTTTTCAGTAGCCATTGTTTGTTCCAAAGTTGAGATTTCTTTCTTTAGCCTTTATTGATTGAGATAAGCAGCAAGGAGGAAAGAGAAAAGCAGCCAACAAATTTTTTTGCAATTGCACTTTCTAGAGGTATTAGCCAGAGAGAGGGACAATAGACAATGAAGAGCAAAGAAGTAGACTAGCAAAGAAACAACTATAAGAAGAGCTTTGAACAGGAAAAGAGGTGGTGGGAGCGTTGTAAACTTTTTTTTTTGAAGAATTGCAGCGGTTTTAAAGCAATTGGCGACAAAGGATCATCTCTGGAAATATGACTATTTTTGTCCCGAGCTTTTGGCATAGAGCGGGTTCGCGGGACATGGACAAATTTTGTTCCCTGGAAGCCTGCCATGATTGGAAAGGGCTCTCTTCCCTCTAGCGAGGCGGGAAGCTGGGTGGGAGTCGGGAGAGGAACAAACTCGTGGGAGACTCTACGTGGGGGCATCAGGAATAGTAGGAAAGGGACAAAATCTGGGGTAGGAAGATCTCACTCCATTAAGAAAATGAAGCCAATTCCATCATTACTCTCCTCCTCTTTCTCAAGCGTCTGAGCTGTCATCTGTTTCGTTCGGCTTCATGAAACAACAATCACTGATACTGGACGGCCTAGCTGTATACTCATGGTAGTTTTATGAGCCTAAGTCTGATCGAATTCGAGGCTATATGTATATACGTTTGGCCTGCCAAAACAATTTTAAAGGTATTGGGTACAGCTAGCTGGACCAAAGAACGCCCGGATTGTACGTTCAATATTGGTCGGAGCTTTGACGTATCTTGTGCTAAACTCCTGAGTCCTGCCACTACTCTAAGCTGTACCCCATGATTAGTACAACGTCGTAATTTGCCGGCAATATTGCTTTAAAATCATATGCGCCCCGGAGATGGCAGCTTTCTGGCTCCTAACTTTGATCTATGATAGTGCTCAAGCTGGTTTATATATGCCAGATCTGGTCCATTAGACTATTGTAACATTAACTGTCCCTATGAACGCCATGTAGCTCTTCCATTGATTATCATATATAATGCGGGACGTCCCCGGCACATCAAGAGCGCATGATTCAAATTGAGTTGATGAAAGTTAGCTGTGCTCTGCTACTCGAACAATGATTAGAGAATCAGACTGCCGTACCCGGTCGATTAGTACAGATCTATTATTAAAGTTATAGCTCCGTAAATTTGATTTTAATACAAGGAACCCGCGGTCTAGTCTCTTCAAATTATCACCTAAGTGATCGTCCCGCTGCCTATCGCCTGGCTCCAGCTAGCTAGTCGCGCTATTATCCACCACCAAGCCGGTATGCCTGAGAATCAGATCTGTACGATTACTATCAGGACTTCATCATGGAAAAGTCACGCCAACGATAAATCACATGGGTACCAAGAACCAATGTTTATAAAGGTAAACTTGAGAACAACTGATAGTCGACCACGACGTCAGGCTGATGTCAACCTAGTCACATCGGATTTGTCTTGACCTTCCCAGGCCTGTGCGCTTATTTTGTCTCAATTTTCCAGCAGGGGATAGCCCTACCTTCTTTTCTCTATCCAACGAACCATCAAACAGCCAATGAAAACGGACGAAAATCTGGAGAGACAGAGAAAAGTCACGAATTTGTGTGACCAGAAAAATTTTTAGTCTGGCCCGCGAAAGATATCTCTGCTTATGTCATTGTCGTTTTCTGCTTGGTCGGCAAGCTTTTCCCGTTTTGACCTAATTCTCAGTTTGTATCTTGTATTAGTTTTGTGTGTATGGATGAATAAAGTGTTGATGTTTTGAAAGGAAGAAAGAAACGCAAATTATTTCATGCATCGTGATAAGTGTTAGGAGAATGACGGAGGGGTACAAGTGGAGAGGGCCCTTTTTTTCCTGGTTCTTCCGTATGGCAGTTGCCACTTGCCAATGATTCTGTTTGATTGAGCTATCTTCGGCTGCACGCTTCCACTGTGATATATGGACGATAAACAACCGGTTTTCTGGCTGTATACATCCTTGAATAAAGCTGATTGGGTCTAAAACGGAGCCTTTGGCCGTTCTGTTCATCGGCATCATACTTTGAATTGTTTCTAGAGGGAATGCCTGCACATGAGTTGTTGGTGTATCAAGCAATTGGACGTTGTAAATCTAAACTAATGAACTAAAGACACTAATGTACTAAGCCAACCACTAATGACAGGTCAATCTTTTTGAGATTCTATTATACCATCATGAGTTTCCACTCTCTGGTATCATGTGTAAACAACCATTGGCAGGGTCTTCAGACACCGTCAATCGATTGATAGAATCTCATGATCTGAGCTGCTTGGAGGTGGTTTGCCTGATATTACTATTGATCTTCGAGATCGCCAATATTTATACACCCATCAAGGCTAGTAACCTGCAATGATCAGAGATTGTTTTTAGGTACTGCACTCACCCATTACCCATCGATCGTAGTGAGGATCTACATCTAGGAACGGTCGGAACTTGACGACAGAGTAGCCTGGATCCCAGCAAGTCTGACCTTCCTTCGTCTTAACCACTAGATCTCCGTCCATTCTCTATATCTTCAGCACCGTCAAACAACGACACCACCGAACAGCCGATTGTCCTTAATTCATGATCATGGAGACACGACAACCACCCATCTTACCACTACCTAGCACTTACTAAATGCTTCTTACTTAGTTCCTACAGCTAGTACTTGCGCCAGCTGAACGACGAGGTACCGCGAATCCCTGCCTTTTTCCTTTTTCCTCAAATTTCAACCAGGCTCTCTCAAAAAACTTCAACATCTCACTAAATTGATCTTTGATACCAAATACAACCATAAAATAGGAGCAACAAGAGGGCCAATCGCACGTGAACAATGGGAAGCATCGAGAATGTGTCAAGGCATGTACGAGGCTTGGTCAGCAGGCACGTAATCATCTCGGTTATCTCCTTCGTCGTTGCTCTGTTCCTTTTGTTGAAGTTCATATACTCCGATGATAATGAGTACATGTTTGATTTGAACGATGGGAGATCAAGTTCTGGGTTTGGGATCACTCGTGGTGGGACAGGTAATACAGGATTCCAGAAAAATAATAGACTGGGTGGCCTCCCTCCAACTGCTAGAAGAAAATACGTTGACAAAGACCCTGTCATCTATGATGATTACGATATAGATGGATTTCAGGAAGAAAACACAGAATTTTTCAATAAGGATAAGAATAAAATCATCATAATATTGGGTGCTAACATAGAAGGAGGTGTAAACACATGGAAAGGCCCAAATGAATGGTCAATAGAAAGATCATCAATCGTGAACAAGAGATATTATGCAAAGCTTCATGGATACGATATAGTCGTAAAAGATCTTACAAAATTTAAAAAATATTCAAATGACCATAGAGAAGGATGGCAAAAATTTGATATCATCAAGGATGTTTTTGAAGAATACTCAAATGGTGATTGGTTTTGGTATCTTGATCTGAAAACACTGATCATGGAACCTCAATTATCAATTGATGAAATCATATTTGAACAATTCAATGAGACAGCAACAAGAGACTTGAGTTATTTCAATCCAAACAAACTGAAGAATGAAATTCCATTCACAAACTATGAAGAACCGGTCAATTTAATTTTATCACAAGACTGCGGCGGGTTCAACCTAAACTCATTTTTCATCAAGAAAACAGCATGGTCTACGACCCTAATTGACGTCCTATTCGATCCAATTGTATATTCAGTCAAACACAAGGCATGGGGAAACGGTGAAAAAAACGCGTTAGAATATTATTATGATCAATATGGTTGGGTCAGATCAAGAGTTGGCTTCATCCCAACTAGACTGATTAGTAGTTTACCAAAAGGTGCTTGTCCTGATTATGAAGGTGATGATAGATTTTTTTATAATGAAACATCGAGAGATTTTGTTGTCAATATGATGGGTTGTGAATATAATAGAAACTGTTGGGATGAGATGGAATATTTCAAAAAGTTGAGTAAAGACCTACATACAAATTGGTTCAGAAGAATATTTGGATAAAATAGCTATATAAAACACCTTTAATAGAACCTATTCCTCTTCAATTGTACCCATTAAATCCTTCTGATTAACAGTCTTAGCAAACTTCTCCTCTAATTTCTTAGCCAATTCATGCTCCTCTTGTTTAACAACATTATGCAATAGGAAATTTGTCCAGATTTCAAACAAACCAAACACAAACACAAGATCATTACGTAGTATTGTCTTTGGATTGATCAATGAATAACCTGTGACTAGAAATGCCAAACTAACCCGAGCTATAGGCATCGTATGGAAATATGATGGTCTGTTGTTCAATATTGGGAATATATCCAGTAGTCCCAGTAGAGCAAACCCGGCAGCCAGTAAGTTATTGTAGTTGTCTAGTGTGTTTAGGGCACCATGTTCCATTTGCATCGCCTGGCCCAGGATTATGATGAAGGGTTGTTCAGTCACGACTGAGGGGTCTTTCACCAGGTAGAAAGCGATGATGAATAAGAAAGATGATCTC
Organism: Wickerhamomyces canadensis; assembly: GCA_003707015.3. Taxonomy (NCBI): domain Eukaryota; kingdom Fungi; phylum Ascomycota; class Saccharomycetes; order Phaffomycetales; family Wickerhamomycetaceae; genus Wickerhamomyces; species Wickerhamomyces canadensis. The sequence goes on along the minus strand of PPMU03000003.1, from coordinate 344,420 downwards.
AGATATGCTGCTGATTTGGAGCTTATAAATGCCATTATGGCTAGTTTTTGGTATCGTTGAGGTGGGTTTTGCTCGGTGATGAGGCTGTTGAACTTACATTTTGTTTTTCCTATTTTTTGGCGTTGGCTCAGGGACGGTAAGCAGAAAAAATAAGAGAAAATGATCAACTTAATTTAGTGAGTCTGCTGTCAACGTAGACTCACTCGTTCAATGAGTAAGTATGGTTTATCTGGGACGCGTCCATCCTTCATCTCAATTTTGCTCTTTCAACTACAAATAATGGACAACAAAGAACATATACTCTCAATATTATAAAAACAAAAAATCTCTAATGTTAGAATCAACTTTCTGAATCAATTTCTTGGTCTCTTCCAAGTCTCTCAATGTGATCAATTCGTCCTTGTCATTGGGCTCAACTTTTAAGTAGTCATCCAAGCATAATATCTCAACTCTATGGCTCTCATGAGCCTGTCGTATTTTCAATCTCTTTGAATGTCTTGATATTGAGCTTGAATTCTTCTTTGAAGATGATTTATGATCTGTTGGGGTATCTGGTGACGACTGTGGTGTTATTGGAAGATAATTCTTCGATCCTGGAGTTACCAGTGGCTCAAAATGTTTAACGAATGAGAATGTGCAGAACCCTTTGCATTTTGAACATGAAATCCCATCCTCTTCTTGTTCTTTGGCCTCCCTTGATACATCATAGTTGATTCCATCTCTCTTTTCAAAGTACATTTGTGTAGGTTTCTTATCAATCAACTCTTCAAGTGTCTCTCTCAGTGCATATTCATCATTCACTCTAGGTTTCAAGATCTCCAGCGATTTCCTAATCAATTTCAAATCCCCATCTTCGATGTCTTCCTTTGTTTCAAACCTCTTTAGAATGTTGATCACCAACTCCCAAATATCGAAAACTGAAGCCTTATTTGACCCTTTCTTATAGTTTTGTGTTGCTTGGAGTCCAAAATCTAGCCAGTCTACCATTGTGAAGTTAACAGCCTCGTTGAAGTTGAAGCCAGAATTGAATCCTGAATGATAAACTCTTGGATATGTGATGACATATTCTCCAGGTTCTTGATTTGCAGTGTAGCATTGAATTCCATTCTCGACCAACTTGAATGGAGAAACCAACGTCACCAACTGGTGTAAAATATCTGGCTGTTTGGCAAACAAATCAGGTGCTAAACTTTTCATGAATTTCTCGAAGTCATCGGCATATGAAGAGGGTATGGAATACCATTTCTTTGTAGCTCCAAAATGTTGATAGTTCGCACTCAAAGTATATTGATCCTCAACATGCCAACAAAATGTACTAAATGTGTTCCCAACATAAATCCATGGAATGGTCATCCCGGATATATCAACCGTCAAGTAATTCAACAAAGAGTTCCTAGCAAAGGGAAGATTATTCAAATTCATTGGATGATTGATATACCACTTCAACTCTTCTTTCTTTATTGGAACTTCTCTTGATGTATACTCTCTAGTCGGAAAGCCTGAAACTTCACCTTTTCGCAAGTTATGAATATCTGCGCCATAGTTGATCTTAACATCGTTATCAGTTGAATTTACCAGTTCCCAAAATATTTTCTCCCTCTCATTGAGATCTGGTTTGGTAGAATCTTTGAAGTAATGTTTATCAAATTCATCAGAAAGTTCTTTGAAGTCGTCCAAAAAGTATTCAATTGTTGAGTCTTTAAACCCATAGTGACCATTTCCTATAACACAGTTATCACAGTACCAGTTAAACTTGGGGATTTTGGTCAAAGGAGGGGACAAACAATATATATGATATGGCTTGTCACAAGAATCACATAGTAAAGTTTGCTCATGATGATCACTCTTCTTACAGATGAGGCAGTTGTCATCCTCATCTTCGTCATCATCTTCGGTTTCACTTTCTGAGTCTGATGAATCATCATTCAAAAGAGATTTTGGGTATTTTTCTGGGATCAAAGTATTCGTGAATTCAGATTTAGCACTGAGAAAGTTGAAATACTCTTGGAGCTTTGCTAAATATATCTTGCTCAGAGAAGAGGATGAAACTGAGAGCTCCTTCGAAACATCATCCCATAATTTCTTGTTAGGGAGTAGAACCCCAGATGAAATATCAGGGAGCTCTTTTCCTATCACACCATTTTTCAGATACTTCACGATCGAAATGAACAGATCGTAATAGTGTAGCTTTGTGTCAATATCAACAACCTCAAATGTCTCCTTGGGCAATTCCAGACCGTTCATCTGGTTATAGTGCAACAACTGCTTGTAGAAAAACATACGACATCTGTTCAGGATATTCAATTCCTTTAACTTCTGGATTCTTGGAACAAACCTGAACCTGGATTTGTTGATAGATAAAGGAGGTTTGAATGAAGATGGGGGTTTAACCTTGACCATCCCATATTTCACACCCAACTTGAGAGCGGTAGGGGAAGAAAGATAGGTTATTGGGTCTGAGAACTCCTCCTCTGTCGGGTATAGAGTAGGCACCTCAGTGATCGCTTCCATTTTGGACTCCAGTGGTGACATAGCGAAAGGAGAATAGCAGGAGTTGTGTGACTAGACAGCTAATAGTTTGATAACGTAATGTGTAACGGGTGTTGGAGTTTAGCAAAAAGCACGGATATCAGAAGCAGTACAGAATCTCCTGGGAGCGAGAAACCAGACAATAATCGACAAAAGCACACCGTCCAAGAACCGATCAGCAGCAGCACCTCAAATCCCAGCTTGATTAGTATCGTCAACAACCAGATTGTACTGTGACTTTTGGAAAATGAAACGTCGTTCTCTTTTTTGTGTGCACCCAACTGATACTGGGCCAGGAACTGCGTCAAACAGACCGGTACGTGCAGCAGGCAATCCAAATTGGGCTTAATTGCCAAATGTGATCGGTTCAGTATTCCTTCAGTATCGAAGATGCAACAGCGATATGCATGGGAGTATATAGTAGCAGTTCCCTTCGAAACCCATACGGGGCAATCTTGTTTCAGAGCTCCATCTCATGGCCTCTTCCGTGCACTATGCATTCTGCACTGTGCTCCCCCAGCTTCAATCTGAAAGTTTGGCAGAGCGGTCCCGCGAACTCAGTCTATGAGGACAATCTGGCGACACTCTTTTGAAAAATTATCGAAATGCGATTCTGTTCAACTAGCAGAATAATATTATTATAAAATGGGTTACGAAAAGGGTTCTCCTTACACAGTTGCCGTTCTTGGTACTGGTACCATTGGTCAAGCTCTTCTATCCGCTTATTTTGCCTCCATCAAACCAGAAACTGCACCAACCAAAGTCATTGCATGTGTGAACTCTGAGGCATCGACGCTAAAATTACAAGAATTATATGGATCTAAAACTGGAAATATTCAGTTTGAAACTAGTTATGGGGCTGAATCTAATGCTAAAGCTGTTGAGGAAGCACAAGTCGTCATCATTGGAACAAAGCCTTATGTTACTGGAAAAGCTTTGGCTTCAATCCCTTCATCTCTGGAAGGTAAATTATTAATTTCATTGGTTGCAGGTTGGACCATTGAACAGTTTCAATCATACTCCAAGAAGGTCAGCAGAGTCATGACCAATACCCCAGCTAAATATCAATATGGTACTGCTGTTGTTTCAAACTCACCAGAAGTCACTGCCGATGAACGTGAACTGATCCTAGATCTTGTTTCTCCAATCGGTAAAGTTGTCGAATTACCAGAGAGTAACATGGATGCAGCCACCGCTTTAGTTGGATCCGGACCAGCCTTTGTTCTTCTAGTGTTAGAAGGTCTGATTGAAAGTGGTATCAGTCTAGGTATACCTTACCAACAAAGTAAAGAATGTGCCATCAAGGTCCTTGAAGGGACTGCTAAACTTGCAGAATTATCAGGCACTCATCCTGGTGAATTGAAAAACAAGATCTCCACCCCTGGTGGTACCACCATCACCGGATTGATTGAGATGGAAGCACAAGGAGTCAAGTACGGTGTGATTAGAGGTGTCCAGAAGGCTGCTGAACGTGCCAGTCAACTAGGAAAGAAGTGAAGACTGGTTGTATAGAATAATTGATTATGTAATATTCACACTTGCGCTCGTAACGCTTCCGTATATGCACATTCTCACCCGAGATCGTAGTGACCCGGCCGAAGCTGTCTCAGCCAATGAAACCGCTTTTCAATTTTCATTGGACACTTCGAGATTTTTCGCTCCTTGAAAAAACCCAAAAACTTTCAACAACAAGTTTCTTTTAACAACACTCAAGTTAAGTTCTCTTTTGTCACAACAAAATGGTCTTACCAAGATTATATAACGCAACTTCAAAAGCTGCTTTTAGAGCTGCTAAAAGTCAATTGGCTTTCAACAGAGGTTTAGCTACCGCTCCAGTTGCTACTGGTAAAGTTAGGTATGTATTTCTCAAATCAACTAAAACTTTTCAACAATCTAAAAAAGGGGATGGGGGTTGAAAACTCCTGGGGTTCGTTGTGCAATTGATACATGGGTGAATTGATCCAATTGACTTCGAGGGTTGGCTTGATTGGATTCCATGTGCTACGGTTTGCAATCTTCTTTCTCGTTGAACTGTTGTTCCAGATCAAAAGGGGTGGGAGCCTCCTCTTTTCTGGGTGCCTGGGATCGAATGGGCATTATCTTTCGAACAAAAATGGTGGAACAAACCTACAAAAGACTACAATGCCGTCAAACATTACACACACGTGTTCACAGCCCAAGTCAATTGTCAATCCCAGTTTTAACGTCCCATTGGTTTTGGGGTCTTTTTTTCCGTTGCAAGGTTTTCTTGCCGGCCAACGAAAAACAACAAAATTCATGGACAACTCAACAACAACGATGAACACCCTTCAACCCATCTCAATGCCAGCTTGTTGAATAGATTATCACATTATGGGCTTTTCATATTAACTTGTGTTTTCTTATAGAGCCGTTATTGGTGCTATTGTCGATGTTCAATTTGAAGGTGACAACTTACCAGCTATCTTAAATGCCCTAGAAATCAAAAACCATGAATCTGGTCGTTTAGTTTTGGAAGTTGCTCAACATTTGGGTGAAAACATTGTCAGAACCATTGCTATGGATGGTACCGAAGGTTTAGTGAGAGGTGAAACCGTCATCGATACTGGTTCTCCAATCACTGTCCCTGTTGGTCGTGAAACTTTAGGTCGTATCATTAACGTCATTGGTGAACCAATTGATGAACGTGGTCCAATCTTAACCAAACAAAGAAACCCAATTCACGCCGATCCTCCAACCTTTGCTGAACAATCTACCGCTGCCGAAGTTCTAGAAACTGGTATCAAAGTTGTCGATTTATTAGCTCCATACGCTAGAGGTGGTAAAATTGGTTTATTCGGTGGTGCCGGTGTCGGTAAAACCGTCTTTATCCAAGAATTGATTAACAACATTGCCAAAGCCCATGGTGGTTTCTCTGTCTTTACCGGTGTTGGTGAACGTACCAGAGAAGGTAACGATTTGTACCGTGAAATGAAAGAAACTGGTGTCATCAACTTAGAAGGTGAATCTAAAGTCGCTTTGGTTTTCGGTCAAATGAACGAACCACCAGGTGCTAGAGCTCGTGTTGCCTTAACTGGTTTGACCATTGCTGAATACTTCAGAGATGAAGAAGGTCAAGATGTCTTGTTATTCGTTGACAACATTTTCAGATTCACCCAAGCTGGTTCAGAAGTTTCTGCTTTGTTGGGTCGTATTCCATCTGCTGTCGGTTATCAACCAACTTTAGCCACTGATATGGGTTTGTTACAAGAACGTATTACCACCACCCAAAAAGGTTCTGTTACCTCTGTCCAAGCTGTTTATGTCCCAGCCGATGATTTGACTGATCCTGCTCCAGCCACCACTTTCGCCCATTTGGATGCTACCACCGTTTTGTCTCGTGGTATTTCCGAATTAGGTATTTACCCAGCCGTCGATCCATTAGATTCTAAATCCAGATTATTGGATGCTACCGTTGTTGGTGATGAACATTATAACGTTGCTACTCAAGTTCAACAAACCTTACAAGCTTACAAATCTTTACAAGATATCATTGCCATTTTAGGTATGGATGAATTGTCCGAACAAGATAAATTGACTGTTGAAAGAGCCAGAAAAATCCAACGTTTCTTGTCTCAACCATTTGCTGTCGCTGAAGTTTTCACCGGTATCCCAGGTAGATTGGTTAGATTAAAAGATACTGTTACTTCATTCAGAGACGTTTTGGATGGTAAATATGATCACTTACCAGAAAACGCTTTCTACATGGTTGGTGGTATCGAAGATGTCATCGCTAAAGCTGAAAAATTAGCAGCTGAAGCTAAATAAATGCTCTCAGTTTAACGAAGTTAGATATTCATCACTAAGAACAGAAGCATTTTATATGATACAAAACAAAAACAACAATGACTTATTGACAGGAATAAATATTTAGATAATGTTTATTGAATGACTGCCGTAGCTCATTGAAAATTATATGAACTAGAATGATTAAGAGTCCAAATTTTTTGTAAGATCAAAACTTATCAGTGTTACACGTTTGGTTATACGCTTTGGTCAAACTTTACCTCATGCTGCATTACCAGATCTACAGAAAACTGACTGCTATATACAACAAAGTGACATATACTCATCTGCATAGAATATCTACCGGCCATCAATATTGCTTGTCTCTGTGGCTTCAAGACGACGACGTAGCTAGTTCGATATCGAGTCTTTCAGGTCTTTTTAGCTGCATACTCATCGACCTATGGTTTTATGCACAAATTAGTACTTAATGTATAATATATCGACAAACGAATCAGCACAGCTAGTAGAACCTTACAGCTTATACTAATTTTGTAATCAATAAGGCCATTAATATGTATTATGGGGTACATGTACTACATAATCACCTGCTAATAGATTACTAAACATTATAAATATCTATTTTTGCTGTGTCATATTGACGTCTTGTTATCTCTATTCTATACGTGAAGTGGTATATTCTCTGACAATTAATTACGCAGTACTTATTCCAAGAAAAAGCTATTGCGATTAATTGATGAATTAAACATTCTTAGAGACCTTAGAGAACAGTAAGTTGCTCGAAACAATCTCATTTGCATACGCTACTTTCAATGGTTTTAGATTTGAGTATTTGACTACTAAGTGAGTGCTATATATTTGGTGTTGGGATGTTGCATAGAGTATCAATTGTGATGTTCTTAATGAACTGGTGCTTGATTCTAAATTCAAATGCCGGACTTTTAAGGGAGATTCTTGGAAGTTTGATGGTTTCAGTCGAAACCCCCTGCTTTAATTTGGTTACTGGCACATACCAAGAGTAGTCTTTCTGGCTTACCACCTGTTCGCGTAAGCGCCGCAATATTAATACACTTGATCTGAGATTCTTGAGAAATTTTTCCGTTATAAGTCGGTCGCAGTTAGACAGCTGCATATGGGTACTACAACTAATTGCGGGTGACTTCAAAAACAACGTCTTTAATATACTGCAAGTACAGTCGATCGCCCAATAATATTGCTTGTGTGCTCATCTGCTAAACACGCTGAAGTTCAAAAGTTCCAGGGTTGATGGAATGGCCGCAAATTAGTCGTGAGATAGGCTGGCGCAGGCGGTATGCGAAGACGTTACGGTACTAGGATAGTAAGCGCTCGTCTTCAGTCTGGGATGTGAGACCCAGCTTATCTTTTAGCACTCTAAATGATTCCGTCAATACATTACTCTATATAAATAGGCCTCAACGCCAGCTATTTGGACAGTACTACCGTTCATAATATTGGGTGTGATCATCAGAGGCTCATCAACGTCGAAAAAGCATAACGCAGGAACCGGAACAATTAGTATTACGACTAGGGAAGTATACCAGGAATATTGGCGAAGTTATTTGGGCAGTTGAAACCTAGAGATAATTCTGGAACTCTGGAACTCTATCAATATGTATATGTCTTTTCTCAAGTGAAGGACGTCCGCGTCAGCGATTGGTCGGCTGTGTTGGTAATACTGGGCGCTTTTTAATCAATTTTGTACTTGACAATCCGAACCAGAAAGTCTTGACTGCAATTTAGTACTGTGATTAGACTTACATGAGATAAGTAACCAGCTCTAGAGATTAATGAATCGACCGATATAGCTTAAGGAATATGATCAGGATTCAGGACGTCAGCCTGGGTGCCAACTGCCAAGGGGCACTTCCCATAGACGCCTGAGCATATCCAAAAAGCGTGCACCAAGGCTAAAGCAGCGAGCGCTAGTGTGAGCAGTGTTTTTACAGTCCGAAAGGTGAACAACTCACTAGGAAGAGCACACACGTTCCAACATCCAAGCAATTCTGCGCAGCGAATGGGAAAAACCTTCTTGCTAATGAACCGGTCAACTAGTCAGCAGTCAGCAGTCAACACTCAGTAGCCGGGATTTGGTGGGAATTAACATAGCCTAATTCATTAGGCAGCCGTTGTCCTCACGTACTTTCGGCAAATAATATGTCTATACAGTATTGAAACGTCGAGATGGAATAGATAACCGAGATATATATAGTGCCGCATGACTCACGATGAATGATCCGGTACAGCTACTAGCTCATAAAGTCAATACATTAACTATGAGCTGAGCCAATCAGTGACCATGCGACCGTATAATTTCATGAACATTTACTGTTTGTTTGACCTGCTAGTTTCAATTGCGCTCTACCGCGGGCCTATTATTCTACCCAGTTTATTGTCATATATCTGCAAGCAGCAGTTGATCTTTATGAACTTGTATGTCAATGACAGGTACACGTTGTCGATCTCTCAAGCTTGAAAATGACATTATTATACCGTTCCATGGAGGACGTCGCTCATGACAATAAGAAGTGGGTAATAATCCTCAACTGCCAAAAGCCATGAACAGACAGCCAATGAAACTGCACAACTCGCTGCTTTCAAAAAGCAATTTTGAACACCCAAAAAGCCTCTAAAGCTTTGAATTTATACAGTTGCAAATCCTCAGTATCTCAGATTTCTTGAAGGAGGGTTTGATTTTTTGTAGCGAGAACCCTGAACAAGCTGGGCTTCTAGGACTTCTAAGACCTATAGTCCCCGTTACCAGACCAGTGTGGACTAAAAAAGAGGTAAGAAGCAAGCAGCGTTCTGCCTAAGATTTACAGTTCTGTTAATTCCTAATTAGATGGAAAAGATAAAATTTTTAGGTCTCACAATTGAAAGCTGGAGCTATGCGGTTTTGTTATTGATACTTGCGCCCCACCCCCAATAACGAGACCTGTTTGGGTTAAGTTGGATTCAGTCTGAACATTTTACATTTATTTTACATTTATTCATCACTTTGCTTGGGTGCATTTGACGAATTATTATATATTGAGAGCATCAGTTCCCTTTTCCATCTATTCTTGGTTCTCGTTAGTTTATTTCCCTCATAGTACTTGCTTCTTAGAATGTCTGAAAAGAACTGTGCTGATGCTCCTGTTAGTCAGGATTCTATCAATGAGGAAAAAAGCCATGTTCAATCTGGTGCTGAAGAACATCAACATGACAGTAGTGATTATTCCTCCACTAGATTCATAAGTTTAAGAAAAGCAGAGCTATTAGCAGAAGAATATCGTGGTTCAATCATCCTTACCTCTATTTTGTTGTTTAGTTCCTTCCTTATTGGGTATGGGTATGGTTTGGATTCAAACATTCGTTATGTTTACACTGGTTATGCTACCTCTTCTTATGGTACCCATTCTTTGATATCAACCATTGGGGTTATCAATGCTGTTATTGGTGCTGCTTCCCAAGTCGTATATGCCAGATTATCAGATGTTTTTGGTCGTTTAGAATTGTTACTTACTGCTGTTGTCTTTTACGTCGTTGGTACAATAATTCAATCACAAGCATATGATATCCAGCGTTATTGTGCTGGTACAGTCTTCTATAACTTGGGGTATGTCGGTGTATTGTTGATTGTTTTAATAATATTGTCAGACTTCTCAACTTTGAGATGGAGATTGTTCTATCAATTCATTCCAACTTTGCCATACATCATCAATACTTGGATTTCTGGTAATGTTACTGCTGCTGTCAACCCAACCTATCATTGGTCTTGGGGTATTGGTATGTGGGCATTCATTTTCCCCTTGAGTGCCTTGCCATTCATTGGTTGTATGATTCACATGAGATGGAAAGCTGGGAAGACTGAGGAATGGAAGAAACTTTCTAAACATAAGACTTACTTCCAACATCATGGTGTATGGAAATCAATCACCGAAGCGTTCTGGAGAACTGATGCTTTGGGTGTTTTCTTATTGACCGTTGCATTAGGTTGTCTGTTGGTTCCATTGACTTTAGCTGGTGGTGTTAAATCCAAATGGCAAACCGGTAAAATCATTGGACCTTTAGCCCTTGGCTTTGTCTTATTCCCTATTTTCATTGCTTATGAATCATTAGTTGCCAGATACCCATTGGCCCCATTCAAACTTTTGAAAGATCGTGGTGTTTGGTCTGCATTAATCTTATCCTTCTTGTTGGATTTCATTTACTACATGGCTTATGATTATTTATACACCGTCTTGATTGTTTCTGTCAACCAGTCGGTCACATCAGCCACCAGAATCTCCTCAATTGCTTCATTTGTCAGTGTCGTTTGGTCCCCTTTGTTTGCCTTGATTGTCGTTTACTTTAGAAGATTAAAACCTTTCATGATCTTGGGTACGTCTCTATGGTTTTTAGCCTGTGGTCTTTTGTTCCATTTCAGAGGAGGTTCTGACGCCAAAAACGGTATCATTGGTGCTTTGGTTGTCTGGGGTTGTGGTACCACTATGTTTTCTTACCCAATCTCTGTTTCATTACAAAGTGCTACTTCTCATGAAAACATGGCTACTGTTACTGCTTTAGTTTACGTTCTTTACAGAGTTGGTTCAGCTGTTGGTTCTGCCGTTTCAGGTGCCATTTGGACCCAATTGCTACCTGCCAGATTGATCAAAACACTAGGAAATGAAACTCTTGCTGCCTCTGCCTATTCTTCCCCATACACATTCATTGTTTCATACCCTTGGGGTACACCTGAAAGAGATGCTGTTGTCGATGCTTATAGATACATTCAAAAACTAGAGACAGTTGTTGCTTTGTGTTTCTGTTCTGTCTTGTTTTCTGCTGCTTTCTTTTTGAGGGATCCACCATTAACTGACGAACAAGCTCATAATAAGGACCTTGCAGAAGGTGAATACGTTACCACTAAACATGAAGATCGTATTTTTGATTTCATTGCTGGTGTTTTCGGTAAGAAAAAGAGAGTACCTGAAACGACAAATGACGAGACCGCCTCACAATAAATATTCTACTGCACAACTAATTCAACCCTTTCACGATGGTGAGCTTACACTCCAACTCTTTTTTAATGCTTAGTATATATGTTTTCATTTCTTTTTATTAGCATCTTACTTATTCCTAGACAAGTCCTTCTTTCTCCAATTCTCCAACGATTCTTTTACAGTTACTGTCCCTCTCATGATAAAACTTCTTTAATTGTTCTTCAAATTCCTCCTTAGTGAGTTTGTCTTGCCATCTCAACTTGTAGAATGGATGGTCTTTAGGAAGGTAGGTTTGTCCCTTGATGCCATAGGCATTTTCTCTGAAGGTTCCACCAGGAACATCATAATCAGTATGGAAAAGTCCTCTTTTCTGTAATTCTGGGATCAACAAGTCAACGATATCTTCAAATGTCCCAGGCCATACAGCATAAGCGAAGTTGAAACCATCAAGACCAGTTTTTTCGACTAATTCTTCAATCTTGCCAGCAACTTCTTCTGGAGTGCCGATGAAGTCTCTAGTTCTTGGACCACCAATTGCAGTATCTTCAGCCAAGGTCCTTCTAGTGACTTTGAAGTTGGGATTATTCTTTGTTAAATTATCAACCAATGATCTCATCCCATTTGACTTGACATACTTCAATTCTTCATCCCATTCGTATTGACTGAGATCAATACCTGTCCAACCAGCAAACAAGGCTTGAGCACCTTCCAAGTCAACATACTTCAGACTTTCCTGAAATTTCTCCTCTGCTTCAGCATGTGTTTTTCCTAAAAATGGAGTGATTTGTGTCAGAAACTTTAAGTGTTCTGGTTTTCTCTTGAATTTTTCAATTGCCAAATACTTGATGTCATCAATCGCCTTCTTCGTCTGGGCAAAGTCTCGACCTCCAACAAATATGACCTCAGCATTCTCAGCTGCAAATAACTTTCCTTTAGATGAGGTACCTGCTTGAATGATTAAAGGAAAACCTTGAGGCGTTGGTTCATTGATGTTTGGACCTGGAACATTGAAATACTTCCCAACATGATTGATCTCTCTCACAAGATCCGGATCAGCAAACAGACCTCGTTCAACATCATGAACAACTGCATCATCCCTCCAACTTGATAACAGCAACTTGTAAACGATTTGGACGTACTCTTCAGTTTTGATATAACGCTCATCATGATCAGGTAATGGTTCACCATTCAACAACTGTCTAGCAGTACTATTCAAGTAACTGGAAACGATATTCCACCCCACTCTTCCTTTGGTTAGGTGATCAAAAGTGGCCAATCTTCTAGCAAAATGATATGGATGTTCAGAGATGGTACTGAATGTCAATCCAAATGCGAGATCTTTGGTGACAGCTGCCATAGCAGAAACAACAGCTGATGGTTCATTTTTTGGAGCATTCAAACCAGATCCAACAGCAGGTCTAAAATTAGCAGGCCCTTTGTAATCATCTAATGATTTGTTAGGATGAACGAATTGGAGCTGAAGAAAACAATAGAAACTTACCATAAATAGTCATTGCATCTCCAATGAACAAGGAGTGGATCTTTCCCCTCTCGGCAAGCTTAGCCAGATAGATCCAGTAGTCGAGATCCTTGTATGTCGATGATCTATCTCTTGGATTTTTCCAAGCGCCAGGAAATTGATGGCCACTAGCAGCATTTTCAAAGAAGTTCAAAACCAATGACTTTTTAGGCCCAGAGGCTTGACGTTGTTTCTTGGAAGGTGGTTCGGTCATGGTTGAGAGGTTCAGATCAACCGGTAGTGGTGTCCTACGAATTGATCGAGTTGGACGAAACAAGGTGATTCTTCAGCATTTATAAGGTGATTCATCATTGTGGAAGTGTGGCAACTGACAATGGGCGGCTTCTTGAGGCGTGATGGGTGTGCCTGGAACAGATCTGAATCAGCTAGGGAGCTTAACAAAGATCAATTGGTTGACAGGGCATTGAGTGTGTCTTTTGACCGTGGAAGTATAACGGGTAACTGCCAATTCGCTTTGACTGCCTGTGATCTCGATGGAGCCAGAGTATTTCTAAATGGTTGGCTGTTTTCTGGCTATCTATGGAAAACCGGTAGGACAGTTCGATATGGGGACACACCATAGTAAATAGACACAAAAACTATAAAAAGTGACAAAGCGCCTTCGAAAAAGTTTCCCTTATCAGATCTCAATGAGTTCTTTTGGCAGCCAGTAGATGCCATTGAAAGACCTTTTCGCACTGGACGAGCATAACAACTACAAACTCTGGCGCTTAATCATTGGCGAAAGTGCATTGGATCCATACATCATGTGAGTTTTCACTCCCATCAGTCAAGATCAAAGATCACGAAGACGGCGGCTAACAGTATCAACAACAGTCCTTTACTCAGTGCAAAAGATCGACTTGGACGCTCAATTCGTCAGAAAGTGAGTAAGAAGGGTTGAACGTCAGCTACTGAACCACCATTAACGTCACAGAACTCACAATCAAACCTCAAAAGCACAATGGTCTTCACAACTACCACACTATCTTTCTTCTTCTTTGCAACAGTTTTTTTTGTTGTTTCTTCTGTTGCATCGGTCTTCATTGTCCCATTGCTAGTGCTATCATTTGTCTTCTCTGGGTTCGTGATCATCTTTAGTGGATTGAGTTATACGACTTTCAAAATAGCCTCCGCCAAATATAACAGGACCGTTCTGTTCCTCAATAGATTGCTGCGCAAACTGGCTGATAATATTCCACCATCAGTTGGATATATTGAGGTCCCCCAAACTTCGAAATTCAAGTTGCCATTTATGCCCTCGTTAGGTGTCAGATCATCAATCTCGTCAGGTTGGAAGTATCTCACAGACTTGTTGTCTAAATCTACCACTGAGGCAGTCCTTTGTGACTCGGAAGTTCTGGAAAATAAGGAAGGATTTGAGACTACCCTAATCCAAGGATCTAATGGACCATTGGTAGTAGTTGATGAGGACGGTGATAGCGTAATTGACCAGTATTTTCAAAACAAGCCTGCTCAACCAGAGAAAGAAGTAGAGCCAGAAGGAGTACCGGCGCATTCAAGAGACCAGTTATCCCACGAGATCAAAGAATGATAATGATTACCAACAGACTTAAATCATAGAGTTCACAAGAGTCACAACACAAGAAGCTGAATGGTGATTGAATGTCAGAATTCAAGGCTGTTTTGCCGGTAGCTAATCTAAGTAAGTAGTATTTTAATTGACGTAATTTCCGGTATCTCAAAAATTTCGCGGCCTCGGAATATGTTACAATAAAGCCTAGTTTCCAACAAAGTAGAACACGTCGTCAACAAGAACACACTCTTCGAGATCACATTCGAGCCCAGAATACAATGAAGGTCCAGGCTCTGCTTCCACTTTTGGCACTTGTGTCATCATCATTGGCATTCAAATTCCAACAAGGGTCCATCACATCTAATGGCTGTGCCCTCCCATTTTCTTTAGAAAAGCAGTCTAACTCACCAGTCCTTTTCAATGAAACCACCTCTCAATTAACAGTCAAATTCGATATTGAAGCATCAAAACAGCCGGATCAACTCTTCATTAAAGTATCAGACTCCAATGGAGTTGAAACATCGTATAAACCATTGACTAAATTGGCTGACAAAGGGTTCACTAATTCACTAACCATATCATATAACAAATTACCAAAATTATTCACAAGTGAATCAGTATTAGATATAAGTTTAATCATTGCTGATTTCGACAGTTCTATACCAAAAATCTTGACAAAGATTGGATCAATTGAACTCACCGACGACTTGATTTCAAAATCAAAATACATCAAACCAAAGAAATTTGAACATAAACCAGAGATCCATCATATTTTCCAGCAACCGCCAAAAACAGTCAATTCGTCAATTGCTATATTGTTTGCTGCATTTGCTGTAACTGCATTGCTCGGATTAGTGTCAGTTTGGATTTTATTGGGTCTTTACGATTTTAAGAACTACCCTGGTGCTGATCTGTCCTCATTTGCCTTTATCGGGTTGATTTTCACTTATGAGATAGTTTTTTTCCAATACTACTCAGGTGCCTCAATCTTCCAAACCATTTCCAAGGCTTTGATCCTCTTGGGTCCAACTGTCTGGTTTGGCTCGAACGTTTTAAATTATGCAGGATCATTGAGATTGGCTGCTAAACGTTGAGACAATAACCTAGAAAAGTATGGGAACTTTGGTATATATATATGAAGAGTGCTACTGAAAAATGATAGAGCTACATGTAAAGTATGCCCACAACTGTACTATCTCTACTGTACATTATCGTTCATCATATTAGAACAAGTCACCTTCATAGTCTTCTTCAAGTTCGGCGAGCAATTCAGCCTCGTCGTCTTGATCCCCCAACTTTGATGTATTGTCGATTCTATTGACACTAGGTGGATATCTCATTGCTTTCACAGAATCGTTGTGCAATGAGTTGACAAAAGCTATACGTTGGTTGAACTGTTCTTGTGGTTGACTGGTGGAGTATATATGTGAAGTTTCATTACTCTCAACATAGCCTTGTTGGTGATTGATTTTAGCATCAATAACCCCATCTCTAATGGCTTTGGAAACGATGTATTCAGCAGAAGATTCATTATCTAGATGTAGTTTTATGCAAATATCCTTCAATGAGATCTTGGTATATGATAACGAAATGATTCTAATACCTGTTTTGATGACATTTGATCTTAATCTTGTAACAAGAGTATAGTTATCATCTTTGATTAATTGTTCACGGTATTTACTTGTAACTTCGTTGAAGATCTTCAAGTCACCGAATTTAACAGCTTTTGTGATTTCTTGATATGGTTTCAGAACTTTTTCAAAACCTGGTTTCTGGAAGAATGATAGTTCGGGAATATCACCAGTTAATAATTCAATCAATACACTCAACTTGTATGAAACTTGTAAAAATCCAACAGCATTTTGAGTTTGAGGAGCTTTTCTAATAGCAGTGACAACAAATTCATGGGCATCAGAGTAGTTCAATTGGATGGAGTTAATTTTAGCCAAATAGAAGAAATATCTAGCCTCAATTGATGTTGACACATTTTTTGGAAATTCAATTTTTCCTATGAAGTTTAAAGCTTGGGAGTAATCATGCACCAGGATGTAGTTTCTTAGGATGATTGTTATTAAGACACCAGAGGTTTCATGGTCGTGTTTGATTGTAGATGTTCTCAGAGCAAGTAAGAGTTCTGGTCTCAGTGAAACCAAATCATTAGTTAACTCTCTTGTTCTAGCAATGTAAAACCAGATTTTAGCGTTGATGAGATCCAAGGACCTTCTATTGAAGGATTTTATCAACTTCAAAATATGATTTGTGTTCAAGTCATCGAGTTTGACCAATTCTCCAGCGTCTAGAAGATATAATTGAACCAACCAGTGAATGACAAAGTTGATTTCTGGTAAAACCTCACCTTCAATTTCATAAGGTTTGGTGGCATTGGCAGGATCAGCACCGATGAATTTCAATAAATACGCTCTATGATCCCCGTTCAGATATTTACCGATCAACTCCTCGAGAACCTTGACGTTCAACTGTTTTCTCACAGAAACAAGGTCCCTCAAAGTCTTGAAGATATAACGCTGATCAAAAGATTTCACAGTTTTTGAAACGAATTGGAAGGCATTTTCTATCTTTGAGACGGTTTGTTGATTAACCTCTTCAGGAGTTAGCTCAGTGTCCACCACAATCTGTTCTTCAGTAGTCATCTTAGCGTCCACTTAGTGTTTCGTGTTGTTCTTTCCTTATTTGTTGGTGGCGATTTGTTGATTTTTCAATTACGACGTCTCAGAGCGACATCACAGGATGTGTTCGCGGAAATTTGAGAAACGTGATTATGTAATTTTTCTTTACATGAACAGCAGAGTAACCAGGAACTTTCTGCTTTCAACATCTAAAAGTGAGAACTCCATTGCATGAGTCATTGTGCTTGGGGCATAATCTACTAACAGGGATGTGATGCGATCTACAATGGGGTTTTCTCGCAAAACATAAACGTGGCTATCAAAATTCAGACGTATTGCTTATAAACATAAAACTTCAAAATGGCGACAAGAAGGCTAAGCTGGAACTTCAACATGATCAACGACTCCCTTAGTCAAATCACCTTCTCTTTCAAGTAAAGGTTTCTCAAAATGGCAAACATAACTTTCAAACTGTCTTGCTGGCACTTTTTGTGCATACATCTCATCGATCTCCTCAAATGATCTGTTTGCAGTTTCTGGTAACCAAATAAAAGCAACAGCAGCTAAGACGATGGTACAAGCAAAAAAAATGAAGCAGATCTTGGAGCCCATATTGGCTTGATCAGGATTGAACATGTATGGTAACACGAAAGCCCACATGGTTTGGATTGCGTTACCGAATGAAATACCAATGGAGATCGTTTTGGATCTTAATCTTGAGGTTGGATGTTCAGCAGTAATAACATAGGCAATTGGACCAATTGCAATGTTATAGACATAGTTATAAAGAACAATGAATGCAGAGACCATTTTATAGGCTCCTGTTTTGGAAGAACAACCACCAGCCCCAGCAATCAAATTCAAAGTAGCAAGAGCAATACAACCATAGAACAGGACTTTCCTTCTACCAAATTTATCCAAGATGAACCATGAGGAAATAGTACCAGTGATACTCAAAACTTGTGCAGCAATACTCAACTTGAATGACATACTGGTGTCATAACCGGCCAATTGGTAGTAATAAGTTGAATAACTTGAAATGAACATAACGCCACTCAAAGTTTGCACGAACCAAGGTAAAATGGAGCAAAGCGTTCTTCTAAGATTTGTTCCTTTGAAACATTCGAGATAAGAACTAGACTGACTTAATTCTTCTGCTTCTGCAATGGTAGTGCCGATGATTGCCAGTTGCTGTTGAGCAGTGACTTCATCACTATATAACAATCTTAGTTGTTTGAGAGCCTTTTCATTCTTACCTTTCATAACATAAAAATAAGGAGATTCAGGAGTGAAGACTAACACAACCACTGAAATAGCAGAAAAAGCCCATTGTGATATGAAAAGTGCTCTATATGCCATTCTGTCAGTTCTTTCAGCAGTAGTATTTTCAATCAAGTAACAAACAAATGGACCGATACACAAGGACAAATTTAATGCGGCAGTGGAAATACCTCTAAGGGCCAATGGGGTGATTTCAGCCATATAAGAGGTTGCAACAATAGTGATCATACCCAACGATAAAGCATTCAAGAACTTACCAGCAAAGAAGACTTGGATGGTTGTTGCAACATATTCAATGATAACAAAGCAAATGGAGGTTAGAACAGCGATAAGCAATGTGTATTTTCTTCCAATGATATCAGCAACAGAAGAACCAACATAACCTCCAATAATCATGGTAGCAGTTGGACCACCACTAATTGCAGATTGCCAATTACTATCAAGAACATACGAACCTTCATAATAATATCCAAAATCTTTTCTAAAAGCTGGGATGGATATAACCAAACTTCCTGCTTGATTTTCAAATCCAACCAAGATCATAACCCAAAGGACACCAAGAATGTACATTGATGCTCTTGGATAGGCCTTGATTGCCTCCCATCTGGTATATTGGTGTTCGACTTGTTGTTGAAGTCTTGCAGTCTCCTCAACGTTTGAGAACTTGTTAACTTCGTTGACACTGTCTTTTTCAGTGATGTCAACAGACACCTGGTTTGAAGCGACAGTAACTAGTTTCTCTTCATTAGTGACACTCATGTTTTGAGTATTGGATAAGTTATTACTGAAAATGAAGGAGACAACTGAATATGGGATTGACTAGACAGATTAACATGGGAGATATAGCAGAATTTATATTCACCTGATTCCCAATTTAATGAAAGAGTATCAACGAGATCCACATCGTCCTTTCTTTTCAGTGCGGGCTGGGCAGTGGACAGGCGCGTATGTCGTAAGAGTTGAACCCATAGAGTGACCTACCTGATTCATGTCCGCTACATCACTTACCCCGGCCGTACTTTGAGAGGCTCTGAGCGCTCTGTTTCTTTTTTTTTGCGCCTAAGTACGACAGAATTCCTTGGAGAGGGGCTGACCCACGGTCTAACATCGTTGCGGCTACTAAACGACACGAGAGCCCAAATAGCCAATATGGAGAAACATGAGGCTATCATCAACTGTGTCCAGACTCCAGATCTATGAGTTATGGGTATGACTACGGGGTCAACAACTTTCCGTTGGACGTTGGGGGGTTTGCTCAAGGCTTTGAGTCACCTCCCCGGATTTCTGCAGCGGACAGCGGGGGAGCACTAAAAAGAAAGGATCATCAGCCCTTCATGGGCGATTATTGTTTCCGATTTCCATACGTTGAAGATGAATTAGAGCGTGTCTCGGAAGTATAGCCTGTTCTGATCAAGCTGCCGGCTCATTGTCAGCTAATTTGGCTGCCTTTTGATTCTGATTGGTGTACTTGCCCCCCATCAGTCATGATAGCCTGCTTATTGTTAGAATCACAGGCTATTCATCGTCAACTTCCAGCATTTGAACATCACTCGAGTATTCTCTGCAGTATAGCTCAGGGTGAATAATATCTACCACACCTTATTTCAGTGGATTTAGCATGATTTTCAATATAGCCTATACCTCATACCTCAATATCGGCTATTAATCGCCAAACTAGTACATCGTCGACTGATCAGTTCAACTTTCGGCAGCAGGGGACGTTGATGTTATTGAACCACGATAGATCACACAGAGCAGTAAAATATCCTTAAATATTTAGGCTGGAGCTTAATCACCTAGTCGATAGCTTAGCTGGTATACGATTTGATTACAACTCTATTTCATAGTACTAAGTTGCAGCTAATTGCTTACGAATGGTGCCATACTAGTATTATTGACCAAAAGGGTGCACTTATCAAATTGGAGAGTCCCGAAATAATCGAAGCTTAAAGATTGACGATGAACCTATACACGTGTAATATCAGATTCCTATGAGGTCGTACAGCAGTGAAACTCTTGCACAGATGTTGCTGATCTAGAAGAAAAGAAATAGTCTCCAAGAACCTCACTAAACGCTGGACCAAGTTCGGTGCTACTGCTCCAGAATCCCCAGGGATGATCTCTCCATTCTTGGGATCATCTGTTGAACTTCCTGCCGGTGGATGTGGAATGCTCCATGCTCTGTTCAGTCTTCCTTGATTGAGGGTTACTATCAAGATGGTTCCTGTAAGTATCCATTCGGTGATTACGATCCAGCTTATATCTCCCATGCTCATCCTTGGGCTAGTGGTCCAATCATCTTTTAACAAATGAATGGGCTGGCTTAAAATATGATGAGAATGACTATTCAAGATGTCAAGTTATTCCAAAAGGTGCATTCAAAGATAGAAACGTCACATGGGTTAAAACAGGTATCACTTCGAGAAAATCAGGTCTCTTGAAAACATGCTTTAAGATTCATGATGATGGGACATTGCAAATTGTTGTGGATGCTCCTTTGGTACATGATCTGGTGTTGTTGGTGTTCCATTCAAGAACGACAAAGATGTGCCTCTATCCCACTTGGCTCTGAATGGAAGCGTCATAAAAGCTGACAGTGCAGAAGAATCTGAGTACTTTCTGTTGAAGGATGTCACGGGAGAAAAGTCCATCATAGCAACATACTAGCAGCATCGATCCAGCGCTCGATGAAGCTGGGCCAGATCCAGCAACGTCAAGCTGC
Organism: Wickerhamomyces canadensis; assembly: GCA_003707015.3. Taxonomy (NCBI): domain Eukaryota; kingdom Fungi; phylum Ascomycota; class Saccharomycetes; order Phaffomycetales; family Wickerhamomycetaceae; genus Wickerhamomyces; species Wickerhamomyces canadensis. Next base: position 323,458 of record PPMU03000003.1, on the reverse strand, counting down.
TATATAAATTAAGACAATTTTGAGATGTCATGTAAGCGAGACCTATGTAGCTCGTGTCTTCAATAATCAATCACTCAGAGCCTGATAAGAGCTGCACACAAAAATTCGTAGGCATTGTCTGTGCCTAGTGCCTGAATATAACTACCGCACTATCGTTTCTCAGATTCTAAAACAGGCGATAGGGCCATTTTACCTTTCTCTTCTCTTATTATACCTTGATGATGGTAGGCCTAGTTTGCTAGTAATGCTTTAGTATTGTAGAATATTGTCCAGGACATTATATATTGCTGAAGGAGGACCCCGGCCAAGGACGTGCTGCTGGGGACCACACTCAACATCAGGAAGAGTTTGGACATAATCCTGCGCTAATACAGTCTAGACAATTGATCTGGGTTACATGTATTGAACTCGAAAGCTTCATATGCCTATCTAAAATCATGAGATCACATACCACGGAAGGCATTTTTACTTGCTCTTCTACGGCCATCGAATCTTTGACGGGTTCTTCCATGCTTCTCCAATGATTCTTCATCTTCATCTTCAGACTCCTTTTGGAATTTGACAGTCTTTTTCTTCTCAGCCTTCTTTGGAATAAACGTTAGCTCAACCTCACCTTTACCATGTTTATGTAGCACTTCACCTCTCTTTGATTCGATTTCCTCTTGTTTCTTCTTCTCTAGTTTTTTCTTTTGTTTAGCGAAGGAGACTTGGTTCTTGTTGATAGTAGAAGCAGAGTCTGCTGAATAGGTTCTCATTTCGTTCAAGAATTTGTCAGATTGTGCTTTGGCTTCATTTCTTCTCTTCACAGCATCCAGTTGCTTCTTGATCTTCAGTTGTTGCAGTTTATCTAAACCATCATTTTCGTCATCTTTACCATCTTCGTCAGATTCAGAATCACTAGATTCGTTGTCAGAATCTTCATCGTCGGATGAGTCTTCGCCATTGGCTCTGTTGATTCTTTCTTCATCAGATTCTTCCGCAGCAGTCATGGCCCTCACACGTTTAGCAGAGGAAGGATCTTCAGTGGATTCCACAGGGTTAAGTTGTTTATATTCATGAGATGTCTTATCAACTTGAAATTCTGGATTTTCAAACATTTCTTTGAAACGATCATCATTGACAATACTTTCGGTAACAGCCGTACCAGATTTTTTGGCAATCTTATCAACCAGTTCCTTATTAACTTTGATCTTGGTATTCGTGATAGCACCTGTAGTTCTGATTCTTGATTCTCTTTCTTTCTCGACTCTCTTCTTAATTTCTCTTTCCCTTTCATCTCTGTATGAATTTGGATTAGCGATCAAGTTGACCTTATCATATAGTTCAGTGTTGATGAAGAAACCGTGCATGTAACTTCTCAATACCTTAGTACCGACCAAGTGTGAGATATTAAGTTTTGACACATCATCTCTAGTGATGAATCTGTAGTTGGAGTAAACTGAGTCAGCAGGTTTCTCTTCCAATTCTTCAGTAATGTTATCCAAGAATGAACACCATTTTGGAGCTGGTCCAAGATTGGGTATATAGTATGTATGCATTTGAATACCTTCATTGGCAAGGAAGAACATACCAGTTTCCGGTAGATATTCGATATCATTGATGTCAACACTTGGTTCCATGGAAGCAAATAGCTTACCATCATTGGCATCATATATCTTAGCAATTCTCTTATCAGTTGACAAAAATCTGTTTTCATTTAACCATATTATTTTTTTAATATCAAATCCATAACCGTGATCTTTCACAAGAGTTGGGGTGGAACTTCTCAAATCATATAAATAAGTGTAACCGGTGGAAGTACCACATGCAAAGTTTAACCCATCATTTTTGAAGCTGGTGGTTGTAATTTGATAAGGCTCATTTGTGAGACTTGACGTTGGTAGAGCTAATTTGGCAATGCGTGATTTGGCCCTCGAATCCCAGAACTCCACTGTACCGTCTTCCAGACCAACAGAAACTAAACCGTTGACATTATTGAATGAAACATGATTTGCACCTGCATCTGTATCCAAAACGAATGGGTTAAGGAATCTACCTTGATCTAGGTTCAATCTGTAAACTTCATTGGAACTTGCTGACACATACAGATCACAATTAACAGAGTTATAGGCCAGATTTCTGCCAAACTTTGGGATTCTTGTTCTGTAATGTATACCACCTTTGTTCTGGAACTCTATACTTCTATCGTTTTGAAGGTGAACTGATTTAGTCCAGTCATTTGAAAGTATTTCAAAATCAACATTTTCAGAGTCAGTGTGTCTTTCGAACTTTAGTGAAAGATTTGCAAAATCATAAACGTGAATTTGAGGCTTATAGGTACCAGTAGCCATAGCAAATTGACCATCTGGGGTGACTTTGATTTTATTGGAAGCTTCACTGAACTCGAAATCTTGAATCAACTCGATTCTGTTTTGGTATTCAGTATCGTTCTTTAGAGACTTCTTTCTCTTTTTGGCAATCCAGTCTGGCAAGGATCTGGATACATTTGCACCACTAACTTGGTAGACTGAAACATCACCAGAATAAGTTGATTTCAACACCATGGCTCTGGCAGTATGATATTTCTAGTGGTCTGATGGAGTGAAGAAACCAGTTTTCTCTGTAACGTAGACTTATAGCCAAAATTTTTTTTCTAGATCTCTTCTTGCGGGTAACCCAAACTGGTACGCGCAGCATTCGAAAAATGTGTCAAAATCTTACAAAGAAGTTTCAGAATGTGAAAACTGGTCGAGTCTTTGAGGTTGGTAGCGACGTACGAGGGGTCCAAGTATTTCATATAGTGTTTTCGATGGCGAGAGGCAAAAGTAATGCTCTATATTTTATATCAGCTTTGAATATTCAGTGAAGTTCGGGGTCAAAATGACTAGTACTGACTATAACGGTACAACACCTTACGGCCCTCTCGCCTTCAATCAGATATATATACGAATGCCTGCGATTGCGGAGTTGATAACAGAGAGTCAGTTTCCATACATCAGCTTCTATGAGAAGTTCTGAGATGCTGTACTGCTGTTCCACTAATTTATTGTCCCTCTGGCGAGTGAATATCAGCAATGCCGATCTAAACAGAACATAGGGAACACGCCAAGCTGGTCTTTTAAAATGCAGTCCTGAGAACAAGTAGCATCCTAATTAGTAAGAGCCTCAGTACTTCGTATGCCAGCGAAGTTGAGAAGAAGGAAACTGTGGTGCCGTGTGCGCACTTGTAAGTTGTAAGCACTGAACTGTGGAGTTGACCTGACAGTTTAACTTTCCGAAAGCGTGTTCCGAGGGTATCAGTCGGAAATAGTCTTGAGAGTGGGCTTCCTTTGTTTTATATTCTTTAGGCAATTGGAGCGTTCTAAGGAGTGCTTTCGTGATCGATAGGGTATTTGGGATATATTTCCATTTCAAGAATGATAAGCTGGGACCCATACACATATATATAATGTTTGCTATACCTTATAACCTCCCATGGACTTTTCTCGCTCTTTTTGAGGTTCACTGAGTTGAAGAGCATCATGACAAACAGCGAAGATTCAGCACCAAGATTCACTAGAGATAGGGGCCCACTATTCTTATCAGTTGCCACTCTTGCTACTGCTAGAAATTGGAGAGAGGATGGCGACAAATCAAGAGATCTCAGCAGAGATATCAATGCACTGATTGAATTAAGTCAAATCGCAGAGAAGGGAAAACTGCATAATGTCTTCTTTGTTGATCATTTGAGTTGGTTCGATAGCTATGGGGGATTCAAGTATGCTGCTAAGAATGGGGTCAATGCGTCCAGAATTGACCCTGCTACAGCTGTTGTTTCTTTAGCTCAGGCCACAAAGAACTTGGGGTTTGTTATTACTTTTAGCACTGCGAGTGAGCACCCCTATCATTTCCACAGAAGATTGGCTTCTTTAGATCAACTAACGAATGGTAGAGTTGGGTGGAATATTGTTGCAAGTTATCTTCCAAGTGTGGGCGATAATCTCTTAAATGGTGGGGTGTTGCCTGAACATGATGAGAGGTATGTCAAAACTGAAGAATATCTAGATGTTTTGTATGACTTGTTGCTTTCATCCTGGAGAGATGATGCACTGGTATATGATAAAGTCACTGGTATCTTTGCAAATCCAGATGCTATCAGAGATATCAACCACAAGGGGAAGTACTTCAAAATTAAAGGTCCAGCCATTACCGAACCAACTCCTCAAAGAATTCCTCTGATTGTTCAAGCAGGGAATTCAAAGAAAGGTATTGAGTTTGCAGCAGAGAATGCAGAGTTGATTTTCATTTCATTGGGATCAAGTCACAAGATTGCTGAGATTAGAAAACTGGCAAGTGAGAAGTACAAGAGAGATCCATACTCCATCAAATTCATCGCAGGTTTCACCCCATACATTGGTAAAACTCACCAAGAGGCAGTTGAGAAATCCAAGGTCCACGATGAGATCGCAGCGTTAGAGTCTAATTTGGTTTATTTTTCAAGTGTTTCTGGGTTTGATCTATCCCAGTACGGCTGGGATGAGCCTATTCACTTCAAGGAGGAAACAAATGGGGTCAGATCTACAGTTGACTTGCTTGTGAAGAAAGGTGAACAAACTACTAAGAGAAAGATTGCACAAAAATGGGCACTTGAGAGTAAATTTATTGGCACTCCTACTGAGATAGCAGATAAGATTGAGGAAATTCTAGAGAGTCATGATATTGATGGATTTAATTTGAGCTTAAGTACATTCCCAGGAACAATCAATGACATTGTTGATCTATTGATTCCAGAGTTACAAAAGAGAGGTCTAGCACAGAAAGAATACCCTGTTGAGAATGGTACCTTCAGAGAGAATGTGTACCGTGAAGAAGGCCATTCATTCCTCCCAGAAGATCACCCAGCTCATAGTTTGAGATGGAGAAACGGGATAGAGAAGTCTCAGTTTGAGACTGATCTCGCTAAGTATAAGAAGCTCAGAGAAGAAAGAAGGGCACAAGGAAACTAATTGCTTCCCTGCGATGCTGATTGGTTCAATGTGTACAATATCATGACCCTACCTCCATCTCCCCTACATGTAGTAATCGGACCACCCACTAATAGCCTGCTGCAAACTTTTCCAGGTACCCTACGCGTACTACTAGTTAGAGCTATGAGATCGGCGATCTTGAGCTTTCATTTTCGCGGGTAATGAAATTTTTTGATCGGCCATGCTTGAACGATCTAGACCAGCAAAGAGCTTCCTTTAAAGAAAAGGATTCTCAACCAGGAGAGCTGGGAATCGCAATCTGATACTGCTGCTTTGACGAGAAATATTTAATCTCTGATATCCTGTCCCAAACTGCTGTGTCATTGAATAGCCATGTCACGCCAGAGAAACGTGGAGAATCTTGAACGTCACTCTGAATATCCAGTATCAGAATCAGACGACTTCAAACCAGCTTTTTCGAAACACAAATCAAGTGATTTTGGTATACTTCGACTTGGGGATGGTTTCGACTTGATAGGGTCATTTGTCACATTTGTGAAGTTTCTGGTTGAATCCGTCTATTCTTTTCTCCCTTTTGTTATAATATTATATCTACTTCAGGTATACAGGACACCGATACAGGAATCTTTATATTATCCCAACTTTCCAAACTCGTTCCATGAGGCAAGTGTCGCTGAGCTGAATGATATAAATGTTGAGTTTTATGATTTGGCTGATTACGCCGGTACTGCTACAGGCTGGCAAAATAATGAAAGAATTTTGTTCTTGGTTCCATTAAGGGATGCATCTGCCCATCTACCTTTATTCTTCAGTCATATGGCTAATCTGACATATCCACATCATCTAATAGACATGTCCTTTTTGATTTCTGATACTTCAGATTCAACATTGGATGATCTAAAGACTTTCCTAACCAAATTCCAATCTGATCCAGATAAATCGAAAAGATTTGGTAGAATTGAGATTTTTGAGAAAGACTTTGGACAAATTGTGGGCCAAAGTTTCAGTGATAGACATGGGTTTGCCGCTCAAGGACCAAGACGTAAGAAGATGGCCATCGCAAGAAATTGGCTGTTAGCTACTGCACTAAGACCAGATCATTCATGGGTCTACTGGAGAGATATCGATGTTGAAACTTGCCCTGCTACGATTCTGGAAGACTTGATGCATCATAACAAAGATGTTATTGTCCCAAATATCTGGAGACCTTTACCTGACTGGCTAGGATACGAACAAGCATATGATTTGAATTCATGGCAGGAAAGTGAAGGTGGTATTGAACTGGCTGAAAGACTAGACGAAGACGCTGTCATCGTTGAAGGGTATCCAGAATATGCAACCTGGAGACCTCATCTTGCCTATCTAAGAGATCCTTATGGCGATCCAGAAGTTGAGATTGAATTGGACGGTATTGGTGGTGTTTCCATTCTTTCAAAAGCTCATGTATTCAGACACGGTGCTATGTTCCCTGCGTTCTCATTCAAAAAACATGCTGAGACAGAAGCATTTGGAAAGTTGTGTAAAACTATGGGCTTCGAAGTTATTGGGTTACCACATTATGTTATATGGCATATCTATGAACCTTCAACCGATGATTTGAAACATATGGAATGGTTAGCCAACGAAGAGGTCAGAGCAAAAGAACGTATGAAAAACAAAGTTGTCTTTGATAGGGCTTGGAAGGTTGCCTTTGAGGATGTTAGTGAGAATTGGGAACTAGAGAAATTCAACGTTTTCAAGAACACTGATTTATCAAGCTTGAGATTGGGACAGGCTCATTGGGATGAAGTTGATGAGTACTTAACTGAAATTGACGATGATGAGTATAGCGAGGAAGATGGTGACCAGCATGAGGATAGTGCGTTTGTGATGAACTTCAACGCAGAAAAGAATAAAATGTTTGAAGAAAACGTGATGGCACAATTGAAGAAAGGCCCTGTTGTTTTTGGAGACTCTAGAAATGAGTATATCTTTGACAACTTCAATGATCTTGAAGGCTCTCAGAAGCGTAAAAAGCTGAAATTCAAGAAATTTGAAGAAGTGGTCAAAACCCCTACTGACACCCCTGATACTACAGAAACTGAGTATATTTATAATGAAGACTTACATCAATTGAAAGGAAAATACGATTTGGCTTCAGATCGGGTCATCAAAGCTGCTGATTCAAAGAAATCAATCAGTGATCAGACAATCAATGACGATAAACAACTTTTCAATGACCTTGAGAACAACAAGAGTGAACTTGACGGTGAAGAAGAAGGTGGAGTTGAGTTCAAACAACAACAAACAGTTGAGGAAGCTGAAGCCAACGCGAAACTACAGAAAGAGGAGCTCCAGCGTAAGAATGCTAAAAAGAGTCAAGATATGGTGATAAAGACCTTTTATGAAATCGACGATGCAGGTGTAACTGTTGGTACTCTAGTACAAACAGTGAAGGCTACTCCTACTCCATTGGGACAAAATTCTCAAAACCATGTTACTGAAGAAATCCTCGACCTAGAGGAGGAAGAAAGAAATCTTCAAGAATTGATTGCAGCTAGAAAGAAATTTCTAGAAAGAAAGAAGAAACTGGCTCAAGAAGCTAAAGAAGAGAAGTCACCAGAAAAGGGCGAAGAGGCCCTGAAAGTTGATGGCGACCTAGAATTGTAATATATTTAGAAGACAAGATAATAAAGAGCAGTTTAAATAATGAAAAACTTTGATCTAAAAAGAAAACAGATTGTAGAATATTTACGCATATTCTGATCAGTTTGTTGTATAATTATCATAACATTCATAACGAAAAATATACAAAGGTCTCTCCTCTCATTGCATACCCACTCATTCATTTATCTCATCTCTTATCTCATTCCATAACCAGGTTCTCCAGATCTCTCCAGCATCGATAATTGCCTTCTGCATGAAATTATTCTCTAACCAGTCAAATTTTATCAAATCTTCTGAGTTTCTCTTATAATTCAACTTGTTTAGGAATTCAATGATCTCAGACTGATCAAACTCCAGCAAAGAAGCCTCGTTCTTGTGCAATATGGAGATGAAGATGAAGATCAGTTGATATTGATAATCACACTGTGACCATTTCAATACTGTGGGCGACTCAGAAGGCTTGAACCAGAATGGATCAGAGTCAAACTTCTCGAATGTCTTATCATCATCTTCAATAGTATAGAATTTCTTAAAAGCTTTCAGTGCTTTGGGACTAGACTCATATTCTTTTGTAAAATCTTCGTAACTCAATCTAAACCCCAGTATTAAGTCCCAGAGTCTCCCTCTGTCAAACTTGTTCAAAAGTTTAGCACCACAATACTTTAACCACCAGGTAAGCCACTGGTTGTTTTTATTGTTATTCAATATCTCTTCCTCTGATAATGACTTATATAGTTCAGGCAAAACCTTAGACAAAGCACTTAAAAATATCGTGATATGATGTTCAGGTTTTCCAGACTTGAAGAGTATCTCTCCGATATTCAACTTCCTGCTTGGAGTCAACAGATTGTTTTGATCTTTTACTGAGTTTCGTCTTGATTCAACCTCGGTTTCTTTCTCTACCGGACTCTCCTTAGAATGTAACAGGACCAACACTAATCTTTCATAAACTTCGGAGAACGTCATGTTTTTATTTAATAATGATGAGGAGGACGAAGAGTCTGAACCAGTCGTTGCTGTATCATCCAAAGTGAAGGCAGATGTTTCCTCCTCAGTCAATTGGGTCAAATGTCTATTGGTCTTGTCAAATTTGTTGACATGGCTCCTTCCAATGAGAACATAGTTTGAGTTCGGGATAGGAGGAAACCATTCAGCCAGATTAAGAGCCATCCAGGCAAACCCTGAGTCATATTTGACGATTCCTCCCCATTTTCTGAAAAACTTCGAAATTGAAGCCTGTAAAATCCTTATTATTTCTTCTTCAATTGGCGAGGCAACAATCTCTTTACCGGAAGGCGAGTTGCTTAAACTGTTGTGTGAAGAACCACTTTCTTTCACCGTCTGCGGAGTCCTTATCTTGAAGTATTTTGTGATATCATTGTGTACTCTTTTCTCGTCAATTTCTGTATCTGATTCGCTTTCGACGGTTGCATTGATATAAGGGGCAATAACATATGGGTGGTACTTCAACAGAATTGGCCACACTCTGAAACGCAATGCTGGAGGGATACCTCGCTGTCTGGCTATCAATGCGAGTCCGATATGATTATTTTCTTTGATGTATTGATGGCAAAGCTGTACCGTCTCCTTCGCCAGAGCCTCTAAATCTTGATGCTTTTCCGTGGTCCTTTTTGTTTTGAGTCTATCATGACTATTGAGCAGATTCTGACTAGATGATGACACTGGAAGAGGAGCGAGAGGGGCATCGATGATAGGAGAGTGGACTTTCTGCATTTTTTTCTTACCGATCTGTGGATGATGATGAACTTAAAGGATGACACAAGACCGCGTGGAAGTATGAGCCGAAGCTGAGGTTAATTTGTTCCAAATACGAAATCTTGACAGAACAGATGAGACTAATCAAGCAAAGCCAAGGCTCTAAAGGATTGTGGTGATTTATGGTCGCGTGGCGGTGATGTCTGAACGTTCGTGTGAGTCTTAAATTTTAGGAGATGTTTCCGACAAAACTCTGACTTCTTTCTGGATGAGGTTCCAAGTTCAAAATCGGTAGATGAATGAGGTCTGTCCAGAAGACACTTGGCCTTTTGGAAGGGCTTAGCTTTTGTGGAGGGGAGATTTGGATCAACAATCTGATGTCGCTTTCGATGTTCACCAAAATTTTCCTCTTTTTTTCGTTCTAATCAAAAGCTGCTTTTTCGAATCCGTATTAATATTTCTGTCCCGTTTTCGCGCCTTCTGCCGACGGAAATAATTATTGAGTGGGCAAAAGCGCAAGTTCACCAGGAATTGCGTGCTTGAAATGGAGGAATTTGAGAGTGTGTTGTCAACGCTCAACCCTTCTTTAGGTAACAATTGAAAATCGGGAGGGCAAAATGCTCCAATAGTGAAAGCAATGTACAGAGAGCTGAAAAAAAAATGAAAAAAGAATGAACTCCTCATGGGGGGCTCGAACCCCCGACATTTCGGTTAACTTCCGCTAAGAAATGATTTCCCTTAGTTTGACTGTAAAAGCCGAACGCTCTACCAACTGAGCTAACAAGGACGAGTTCGAGACACATGAATTCGCGGTTTACCGTACGAAATCGCGCTGACGTAATCAGCAAAAATCGCGGAAACATAGAGAGGATTTGTTTGGTAGAATGGTATGTCCACTCTCGGTCGCCAAGTTGGTTTAAGGCGCAAGACTGTAAAGGATTCCTAGTCATCTTGAGATCGTGCGTTCGACTCGCACCCGGGAGAATTATTTTTTTGGAAATTTTTTTGGCACTTTTTTAGGTTAGAAAATTTTATTTTATGAGATGAGCTCAACCACCTCTTTAATTAACGTATTGTATTGAACTAAAATGAGTGATACTGAAGTTCAAGCCACAAAGAAAAGACCTTTGAAGGATCAGGAAGAAATTGAGATTGACTTGAATCAATCTGCACCTCTATCCAAGAAACAAAAACGTTTACTGAGAAAAGGTAAATTAGATCTATCTAAACTAGAAGAGGCGCAAAAAAAAGAAGCTGAATCATTGTCCAAAGGACCTGGATCAAAGTCAGACAATGAAACCGAAGGTGAGAGTACCAATACTGAGGGAAAGAAGGATAAATCTGTCTCCAAATTTGGAGTTTGGATTGGTAACTTATCTTTTGATACCAGTAAGGATGATTTGATACGATTCATCACAAATAAAACAATGGATTACGAGGAATACACTGAAGACCTAGATGAAGGCGAACCAGCTCAGGTTAACGAGCAAGATATACTCAGAATAAATCTCCCAACATTAGGGAAGGATACAAAGAAAATCAAAGGGTTTGCTTACATTGATTTTAAATCCAAGAACCATCAATTAGCAGTCATCAAATTAAGTGAACAAAACCTCAATGGAAGAAACCTTTTAATCAAAGATTCACAGTCATACGAAGGAAGACCAACAAAAGAAGAAGCACAATTATCCAAGAATCCACCTTCCAGAATCCTATTTGTTGGTAATTTATCATTTGATACCACTGATGAATTATTAACTCAACATTTCCAACACTGTGGTGAGATAATGAAAATTAGAATGGCTACTTTCCAAGATACTGGTAAATGTAAAGGGTTTGCCTTCATTGACTTTAGAGATGAAACTGGACCAACTAAAGCTTTAGAAGATAAATCATGTAAGAAATTGATGAACAGACCTCTCAGAATGGAATACGGTGAAGATAGATCAAAACGAGCCCCAAGACCAAGAAGAGATGATCAAGAAAACCGTCCGGAACGTGCAGAATATAAGCATTCTGAACGTACTGATCATAGCCATTCTGCACAACAAAACTTTGAGCCTGCCGGTGAAAGACCAATCAGAGAAAGATCAGATAATCACAGCGACAGAAAACCTCAAGCCAAGAAACCATTGACACGCAATCAACCAACCGCTAGACCACTGTCCTCTGTCACATTGGCCAACGCTCAAAGAGCAAGTGCAGCCATTGTTGAATCAAAGGGTAAAAAGATCAAGTTTTAGACAGCTTGAGCTTGAGTGGGTGTAATTAATAGAAAATAAAGGTACTTTTGTATTTATGCTATTTATCGTACTGATTATACTCTTTTATAACACTCTGTGGGTCCTGGTAAACCCCTATTGGTTTATGCTTGAAGTTAATTGCAAGATTGAAAGAATTCAAACCACCAACTTCACGACTTTTTTCAGTGTCATTCCAAAGGTTCGAAGCTGCTATACCAATAACCACCACCCTTAGTCCATACTTAAACTCTGGAACACCAACAGCTTGACCAGATTGCGAATCGACGACACTTATCAGATCAGGAACAGAGGCTAGTTGGGTTTTCTTACCACTATCGTCTTCATGCTCAGCGTAAATATTTTCATTCTTGAAAGGGATTCGTAGAATACCACCAGTGGCCTCAAATGGTATTTCAGATTCATTTGATTCTACCTCGTTTGCAGAATGTGCCTGGATAACAACTTCACCGTATGTATGTGCTTTGAATAATTTCTGCTCAACTGAGATGATCTTACCAGCGAATAGCTTTTTAGCACTTTTTACTCCACCAACTTCCTTGATTATCCTATCTGCAATATCATTGATACAGTTATTCATCTTACAAAAGGCAATTTGTCGACCTATTCTCCAGGCAAGCGAATATGAATTTTTGACGCAAAACCTTTTGACGTATTCAGCCTCTGTAGGCCTTCCAGAATATCCGACTCTTGCACCTAATTCTGCACATGCTGCCCTCAATAAAATATCTGAGTTCATAGAAGTGGTTGATTTGGTAAGGACCATTGCATTGCCAATACCATCAGCAATGGCAGCAGGCGTGAGTTTGTTCTCCGTATGGGTGGCTAATGTGGTTTGATAATAGGTTGGATATGCTCTACCCATCCAATCACAGTCAAGAAGCGGCTTGTCAAAGTACTTGGAGGATGACATAAGTAGGGCTTGTAGACCATTGGCACCACCGATTTCTAGTCCCATCAAGGCATCACATTCCTGACCGGTATAGTTCAAGATTTCTGTAAGAGCATCAATTGTATCAGTTCCACCAAGTCTCTCATATGATACCGTTGGTGAACCCATTATACCACCCCATCCAACAATGTCGTCATCTTTCAAACTCTCCCACTGTTTTATCCTTATTTTGACACCTTCTTGTAACAAGGTGCGAATCTCAAGGTATTCACATTGAGGAGATCCACCTCCGGCACATCCAAGAACATAACATCCATACGATAACCATAATAGATCAGTTTCTGAGATATCCCAGACTCCATTGACAACAGAAGGTCTGTACTCCAATACAGGAACAACGGTCTCTTGCTTCACCTCATCTATTACATCAGACTTTGATCCATTTCCATAGTCAAAGACGGTCTCCTTCTGATCATGTTCTTCGTCATCAAGATCATCAAATGCAATTCCAAAATCTATATCACCAGCAGCTTTGACAATGATTCTGATTTTGCCATCGGAGTATTGAACAGGAAGTGTAACAACGTCAACAATGTAACAACTCTGATTTAACGCATTTTTTTTTGCAATCAGCTCCTCAATAGCTTGTTTTTTCTTGATCTCTATCTCTTCTTTTAGGGTTATACTTTCACTGGTGCTGATTATTGTGTCGATGACATGAGACACTTTAGCAACAGCAGCACCCACAGCATTTGCATGCTGATGGAATCTAGGCTTTACGATCTGGGATATTCCCTTCAGTTTATCCCCAATTATGATTGAGCCACCACCAACAAGCAGAAGTGGAATATCATCTTGGGATGTTTTAATGGAGTCAATTGCCTCAGATAGGGTTTGATGTATTTTTGAGGATAATTTTGCAGTATCAACTTCAACTGAGGCTAGTAATGATCTATTGGCTCCCTCAAGGTCTAAACCATGTTCCAATGTCGCTACATCTGTTGCAGTTAATGTGTCACCTCCAAATACCAAAGCCCTTTGATTCAGAGCAAACCCAACAGAATCTGGACCAATACTCAGATTCTCTTCGCTTTTTCGTACTATAGAGCCCCCACCAAGTCCAATTGTGTGTATGTGTGGCATGGTGTAGTTTATCCTAACACCAGCAACAGTAAGATATGCTGATGCTTGCTTAGGAAATCCAGAGGGCAGTAGAATACCAAGATCTGTTGTAGTTCCTCCAATATCAGCAACAATGACGTTTGAGTTTTTATGGTTCAGTTGACTCAGATATGCAGCTCCCAGAATGGAATTTGTTGGACCTGAGCTGAACGTGACGATTGGAGTTTCTTTCACCTCATCGCTTGAGATCATTGTACCATCATTCTGAGTTAGGTATAGTAGAGCTTTCAATTCTAGCTTCTTCATGGCGTTTTTGAAACTTTGAATGACATACTCAGAAAATCGCAGAATGGAACCGTTCAGTATAGCAGAATTCTCTCTCTCAAGAAATCCAACAGTACCAACATCTCTTGAACACACGACTTTGACACCTGGTAATTCTCTTTGGATGATTCTTTTCACATGATATTCTTGATCATAGACTGTGTCAATCGGGGAATACACTCCTCCAACTACAACGACTTTGAGCCCTTTGGCACGTATCTTGTCACATTCTCTAACAATCTCATCTTCTTTGATTTCACCAATAAGTGATCCGTCAATCTGTAGACCGCCCGAAACATAACAATGGTATCCATAAAGCACCTTTTTCAGATCAGGAGGGAAGTCGCTGAAGGGTGGAATGGATCTTGTGAAGTTTGATGACAATCTAATGATGGCGACTTTGTCTAGTCTCGACACGTCTCTTTCGATGATGGCATTTAGGAAATGAGTTGTTCCAACAGTGACTATGGCTATTCTGTTGACATCGATTCTGGAGTCTCTGATGACTTTCTGGATGGCGTTGAATATGCCTGTTGTGATGTCCTTGGTCGTGGATGTCTTTGCACAGGCTATGATCCCTCTAGAAGGGGATGCTTGGAGTGATGGGTCTACCAGCACACAGTCTGTGTTTGTGCCACCGACATCGATACCGATCCTGAGCCTCGAGGACGAGGACATTTGGTGTTTCTAGAGTCAACAACCAGCTGATTATGGCGTGGGCGCCTGTCTGAGGTCGTCGCCATTTTATAACTGAGCGGTCGATTCCATCTTATTTTATATCATAGAAATTGTGCTCTGTTCGGCTTGTTCAGCTGTTTCAACCTTTCGAAACCACCGGATTAATTGCAAAAGCGGAGTTAGGCCGTTTTGGGATAAGTTTGTGAGATTGCACCATTTGGCCTTATCATTTCCAAAATCTTTCTTTGTTCTCTCAACTGAGGCAGTCCGCAAAATGCAAAATGCGAGATACTCAGATATCCGGTTCGTGGTTCTCAGTTCTCAGTTCTTGTATGGATGTTACGATTCTCTGTGCACAAAGCCCGTTTCTATCGGCCAATTTGTCTGTTTCAGTCCATCTGGGTGTATAAAGAAGAGCCATAATCACTGGTCATTGAAAATATCTAATCTTGCGCTCCCATAAACTGCATCAGAGCTGAGCTTCACTTATCCACAGTTAACCCATCTCATCTCATCTCATCAGCTCTCAACAACAATGTCATCACCATCTTCCAAAAGACAAAAACAAGCCAAGAAGCAGATATACTTCAATGCCTTTGAAGCATTCACCCCTGGTCACTCAAACCCTGGTCAATGGGCCAACCCAAAGGACAGATCTATCGAGAAAGTCAACTCAATCAAAGTATGGGAAGAGAATGCTAAATTACTAGAAAAGGGTAAATTCTTAGCTTACTTCCTCGGTGATTCTTTTGGTGGGTTTGAAGTCTATGGTGGTTCCCGTGAAGCTGCTATGAAGATAGGTTCTGAGTTCCCACTGTTAGATCCTTTTCAATTGGTTGTTCCAATGGCAAATGTCACCAAAAATCTAGGGTTTGGTATTACTTCTAGTACGACATTTGAACCTCCATTCCTGTTAGCCAGAAGATTCGCTACTCTGGATCATCTGACTCAGGGAAGAATTGGCTGGAATATCGTTACCTCATGGAACAACTCACAGGCAAAAGCTGTTGGTCACAAAGAGATCCTTGCACATGATGAAAGATATGCAGTTGCAGAAGAATATATGGATGTTTTATACAAGCTATGGGAATCATCTATATCTGATGATGCTTTCGTTAATGATCCAAAATCTGGAGTCCTGTTTGACACCAAGAAAATCAAAGTGATAAAGCATGATGGTAAATACTTTCAAGCAGAAACACCATTCATTGTTCATCCATCTCCACAAAGAATCCCATTTTTGTTTCAAGCAGGTACTTCTTCAGCTGGTGTTGATTTTGCTACAAAGCATGCTGAAGGTGTCTTCGTTGCTGGGTTATCAGCGGAAGTTTTGAAACCAAAAGTTGCCAAACTCAGACAAATTGCTGCAGAAAAAGGTCGTGATCCTCAATCAGTCAAAGTGTTTGCACTACTAACACCAATTCTTGGTATTGATGATGAAGATGCACAAAAGAAATACGCTGAGATAAGAGAAAATGCTTCTCTAGAAGGTGGTTTAGTTTTCTTCAGTGCTTTAACCGGTATTGATTTATCAAAGTATGATATTGATGAGCCAATTAATGTTGAGGACTCTAAGATCCCACAGGTTGTTCAAAGTGCTGTTGAGCATTTATTCAATGACAAATCTGTGAAGTGGACCCCAAGACTAGTTGCTGAAAAGATCTCTATAGGTGGTAATGGTCCTTATGTTATAGGTGGTCCAGAGACTGTTGCTGATTATATTGAGAACTTTGTTGAAGTTTCAGATGTTGATGGATTTAACATCACACCTGTCATTAACTCATCTTCATATGAGGATATCGTTGATTATTTGGTTCCTGAATTACAAAAGAGAGGTGTTTATTGGAAAGATTATGCCAACGAAGAAGGTACGCTAAGATCTCAATTAATTGGTCAAGATAGAGTCCCAAATCATCATATTGGTCATACCTACAAATTCAAAGAAGATGAAAATGAATCATAAGTCATGAAATTTTCATTATAAATGATATTCAAGCTAAATATAAGTCCCATGACTCCCTTGTTTCTTGAAACTTCCACCAATCTGAAGGTTTCGTAAACTCTTCCATATCCTTTGACTCCCAGATTTCCTTCAGAAGAGACTTCAATTGAACAAACGCGCCAATATTTGTCTTTTTGTAAAACAGAGTCAAACAACTAATTAACGACGCTCTTTCTGAATGATCCTCCAAAACTGAACCAATCTTCAAAATAGGCCATGCCAGATTAGCACAGAAGAATGAGTCAAGATTTATGAAATACTCCAATGCCTTGAAGAAGTTACTCACATGGATTTTGGTATATTCATCATGATCTCTATTTTCCAAACAATGAAAAAAATGAATACCCATAGCTGAACACCACATGTTTTTGATACAGGACCAATCGTCAGTAAGATTTAAGACATACTCGGTATTTAGAATCTCAAATAGTCTGAGTCTTAGCTGTTGTTCAGTATATCCAAGATCCTCAAGTGGTTTTCCCTTGTAATGTAACTGTTTCGATATATATGATAGCTCAGCACAAAAGAATAATGCATCTGAAGGACATCCAAATATGATATCAATATTCTGTATTGTTGGATGATATGACCTGAAGCTTGGAATATCATTCACATTTATAGCTTTGAAAAGGGGATCTTCACCGGTAGTCAGTGAGGCAAAATTGTCATATCTTGCCACCCTCAGATATATGAACCAAGTAGTTTGATCTTCAGGTATGTTCTGTTCTTTCCTCTGATTGATAATTTTTCGCAGTGCATTGATATGAATCTTCCAGTTCTTGAGCCCAGACTGAACAATTTCAATAGACAACTGGCATATGATGGCCGACAAAGCTTCCAAGCTTATGGCTCTTTTAGGAGAAGAAAACAACGAATATAGATGTTTATACGCCAATGACTTGTGAACAAGTGATAATTCCTTAAAAGATTCATCAGAATGGGATAACTGACTTGAAGAGATAGCCAATATACCATGTAGTGTTGCTGGATCGTTGATGGCAACTGGTAAGAAGAATTTCTTTGATATATTTTCGGGACCACAACCATTCAATGGGTCTAAGGATGAACATGTTATGTTCAGATAGTGTTGATAGATTAATGACGAGTCCCTAGTTTGAAACACTTTGGTGATATCAGGATTGATAATCTTTGCAAATTCAAAGAAACTTTGTTCAAGGTGAAGTAAACTAGTAGGTGACATTGACTTAATCTGACTGTATTCCTCCACAGTATCACTCATTGGGTCGTTCTGAATTACAATCTGTTGATCATCATCTTTTGGTTCTAATTCCAACTCCTCAATCTTTCTTGGTTCAGTATTGGGCAGTCGTACTGATCCAGTTGATGATGTTCTCTTCCTTTTATTCTTGAAAGATGGATGCCTCGAGTCATTATCTTGGACGCTTATCCATGTGATTTTTTGGGAATAGTCACATTCAAGAGACCTTCTATCACACACTTTACAGATAGGTTTTGTTCGATCACATTTGATCTTGTACTTCTTACAGTTCTGACAACCATCTCTTGACCTCTTTGTTTTCTTCGCAGGCTCATTCATTGCTCTCTCTTGCCAACTTCCAACCCTTCCTTGAAGTGTGTTGGCCTTGTAATCTAAGAGATTCCTAGAAGAATAAGCCATATTTTTTGGGTTTTCCTTCTAGTTGCGGACCTCAGATTGCGTCACAGGATTCTGACAATAGAACTCCACCAGTAAGTCTGAGCTCTCATGAAGGGTTCAAATGGCTCCAAACTCCACAGTCGGTTTCTCGACTCTCTTGCGGTGACTACTACCAAATAATGAGGCATTTGAGCAACTCTTCATGATTTAGAGGACGCCTCGACCGTTCGTGTAGCAGACGCTGGCCAGTCTAAACTACACATTATCGACATTACAACATACTTTAGAGTGCTACGCCACCACATTCACCAGAGTCATAAAGTCTTTGTATCAAACGTATGTCCTATTGCTATAAAATCATAAACATAGTAGACGACGGAGATCCAAACAATCACAAATTAAACTAAAAAAAAAAGGACTAACGATCAAGTTTTGAGATCAACTTTCTCTCTCTCCTCACTAATAGAGACACCTGAAGCATCAGTAGTCTTTTGAGCAGCAGCTAACTCTTCATCGGCCAGGATTTTGTCTTCATTATCAAAGAATGCATCCCAAGCTGGGTATTCAGGTAATCCATGTTCATTTTTGATGGCACGACCAGTTTTATAATCTCTTTGTAGTAACCACCAACATAGAAACACAGAAAGAACAGCTAAACCAAGGAATGCAGCACATACTTGATAACCGGCTTTATAATGTGGAGCATGTGAAGCTGGGAAAAGAACAACTTGGAGCCAAGCGTTGGTAGCATAGACAAATGTATTACCAACGGCCACAATCAACCATCTAGTCAATGGATTTCCTTGACAAACTTCGTTTGCCCATGCCATTGTTAGTGCTTGTGCTGGCCACCCAATGGTGATCATCATGTAACCAAGAAATTTCAAACCTTGAGGCGATTTCCATCTAGCAACGAAGGAATTACCAATCATACAGCACAAAATATTTGCAACAATAATCAAAGGACGATGTTGGAAGTAATCAGAGAGGTTTGAGGAGAGGAATGAATTGACTATGGCAGCACCTTGACTTGCAGTTGGGATTGTATTGATTTGTTGAACAGAGTATTTGTCTAACGATTGCAACCACAAATTGAAGTATGAGTCACCCCAGGAAAATGTTCCGTATAGGTAGTAACAAAACACAAAAGCATATAGATGCCATGTAGATAGTGTATTCTTGATCATTCTCATGTTTGGTTTTCTGAGGGCTCTACGACCAGCGGATTCCATTCTGACAACAGCATATCTTCTTTCTCTGGTACTCAAAAATCTAGATCTGGTGGTACCAGGAGAATCTGGAATCAATAAGAAACCAGCGATAACAACTGGAATAGAAATGATACCATCGAAGATGAATAGCCATTGCCAAGCAGCTAAACCAGCTCTTCCATTCATATGGCTGTATAGGCCAGCTTGAATATAACCTGAAAACATGGAAGCAACATTACCTGAGATTTCATAGAAGACAACTCTTTTTCCTAATTCATCTGGTAGATACCAACCACTGATTAAGGCTGCAAACCCAGGAAATGCAATACTTTCAACAATTCCAACTAGGAACCTCATGGCATAAATGGTCTTTGCACTTTTTGCACCAGCACAAGCCATAACAAAAATGGTCCAAAGCGCCTCACATGTAGGTAAAACCAAAGATGGACGAATATAATTGGCTAAAATAATCAACGGAACCGTACCAGCAATAACACCACATGAGTACAACGTACTAAACAGATTTAATTCATTGCCATAAAGCTTCAAATCATCCTGCATACCAGAAACATAAGCGTTATAGATATTTGAGGTATCTAAAGTTTGAATGAATGATGATAAGATCGAATATCCAAACACTAGGATATCCAGTTTTCTCATGAATTTGGCATGTTCAGAGTTTGAGACGAAGTATTCTGGCAGAAATCTCTTCCAATCTGTTCTTGGGGGATCTCTTTCAAACCATTCACTCTTATTAGGGGTACTGTTTTCAGAAAAGTCATCAGCAGCAGTACTACTAACAAGGGCATCGTCCTTGCCGAAATCCTCCTCTTTCTGCGAAGTAGACATCGTGTTGAGGGTTCACAAACAAGTGTCAATCAGATGCTTGTGAGTAGTATCAAATGAAGCGATCCAGCGTGATTTATATCTGTCCCAGGAGTGGAACCCACAGTTTTCATTCAGTGTGAAGTCTGATTATCTGAAAAGGACTTTCAAAACTGAGGTCCACGATAAACATCGTTTGCTCTGCCTGTATCTTCCTGAAAGCCTGCTAAACTTTGCGGACATTGTCTTCATTGAGATAGGCAGCTCAACGATGGCGTTCGCGAACTTGTAGAGATCTGACGAATTTCATAATTTTAACCCGATTTGGAATTGTTAGTGATGACTCAAAAATCCTAATCTCGCTCGCCCGTGTTGCAATTTCCGACTTCCGACCAATGATAAGCTGGTGAAGAATATTTTTTTTCTCCCTTGACTCTTGAGTTCTTACTTCTTTCCCTCGGAGCTGTGGCGTCATTACTGGCAAATGGCAATGCGAGTATGGCACAATACATACCAAAAGAGTGAAGCGTACTGACCTGATCATCTATGCAGATCTCTCTAGAATCCCATCGTAAAATGTACTACTACTGCAGTTACTGAACACGTAGTGCTACCTGCTGAGGCTACAATGACTTATAATATATCGGTCTACGTTCTGAATATAATTAGATATCCACAGTATAATTTGTGGCAAAATTTGACACATAAGGCCCCAACGTTCAGCGGACAGTAGTTGATATTTATCACGTTCTCATCTATGTCTAGTATTCTAATCAATGATGTACCCTTAATTCAAATCACTACCAACAATTTGTTGCCATGATTTCCCTTCCTTTTTCAACTCTTCAGTCAGTTCATTCTTAATTTTATTTACGAGTCCGGGACCTCTGTAAGCAAAACTAGTGTAGAGTTGAACAAAACTGGCACCGGCTTTACCAAATTCTAAAGCATCTTTGCCTGAAGAGATACCGCCACATCCAACAAGGACAAGATCACTACCTTTAGCATACTTAGCGGTGGTCTTCAAGGCTTTTAGTGAGAATGGTTTGACTGGTTTTCCTGATAAACCACCAACCTCATGCTTCAATTCAACATGTTTCAAGGTATCTGGTCTTTGGATAGTGGTGTTTGAAACAATGATACCGTTGACCTTTGAGCTTTTGGCGGCCTCGACGATTGCCTTTATCTCAGATTCATCTAAATCTGGGGCAATCTTTACCAAAATCGGAGTTGTTTTCTTTGACTGGGTGACTAATGAGTCTCTCTTTGCGACAACAGAGGTTAATAAGGTAGTCAGTTTGTCACCGCTCTGAAGATTTCTCAAGCCTGGTGTATTTGGACTGGAAACATTGATGACAAGAAAATCAGCATATGGATTGAAAGCTTCAACACCTTTCAAGTAATCTTCAACTTCATCACCTGTCTTGTTTTTCCCAAGATTGATACCCAAATATCTGTTTTCTCTCAATGAGTTGTTCACAGGACCTCCATGGTTCTTTCTAAAGAATTTTTCCAGTCTTTCTTTCAATCTAACGACAACTTCATCATGACCATCTGAGTTGAAACCGTATCTGTTGATGACGGCGTCGTCTTTCGGCAATCTGAAAAATCTAGGTTGTGGATTACCTGGTTGAGGCAATGGAGTTATAGAACCAATTTCAACATAGCCAAATCCAACATCAAACAAAGCATCAATGGCTTCACCATTCTTATCTAAACCAGCAGCTAATCCAATTGGATTACTCAAGGTCTTACCAAAAACTGATGTTTCAAGGATTGGATCATCCACGTCATTATATAACCTTGGACTAATACCGTACTTCATCAACCAAATACCAAGTTTATGACCATCTTCTGCAGATGTAACAGCACGAATCAAAGGACAGAATATGTACTCGTGGATAGATGATCTAGCATCAAATGCATAGTAGAGAAAGAGCCCAGAACCAACGATACCAGCACCAAAAGTGAGTGGGTTGCTCAGAAATCCTGATTTCAGAACAGGACGTCTTGGAAACGAGTTCAACCTGGTTAATGAACGGAAAGACCAGAGCTTGTTCATTTTCTCATAGGTTTGTGGTCACTCTCAGATAATATCTCTAACGCTGGGCTGGCCAAAGTAAATTTCGGTTTTTCTTTTTCGCACGCGCAGCACTGGATATGAGCACTGGCGGCTGATTCGCGAAATGACTTGAGTTAATTATAATTATTTAACATAATTCGATATCATCGATACAATGATACGTCATTTAATAACGATATCAAATTGATGACTGTTTAAACATCTCTATTTGATAGTGCGTATTCTTGTCTTGTTATAGCATTCACTCACAAAGGGTCTGAACTCCTTTAGTTCAATGTTTGAAGTCTTAATAATAATCTCATCAGTCGCTTTCAATCCAATGATGTTTTCATTGAAAGACTGGAACCACAAGTGACCAATTATCTTGAGACTTCTGAGCTCTGGGAAATCATTGTTCAAGATTTTTAGCCTGCTTGATACTGAACTTCTCAGAAAGCTGGTTGTCCGTTCAATCTCTTCATCGTCGTTATTGATAAGGTTCAAGTCATAGGCATCAGTATGTCTGTTACTCAGTTCCAGGATCTTCAACGCTGTTAATTTAGGAGCCTGTACTCTCTCAAACTTTGATATGCTGCAATTCTTCAAAGTTAACCTTTCCAATTTAGTGAAAATGAAGTTCCTGATAATCTCCAATCCATCAAAATAGAACTCATTCTCATCTATGTCTGAGTTGTAATCAAACTCGTCATCATCGTCATCATCAGTTCTGATGTGGTTATCGCTAGTCCTTGAGTATTGGTTCTCAGATTCACTCATATAATCCTGAATCTTGAGATAAGTCAAAGCAGGAAGTGTATCAGGGTACTTCTTCAAGTTCAGGTGATCGAAAACCTGAAAATAGAAGGTTGAAGAGCCATAATAGAGATTTAATTTTGATAGAGAACAGTAAGACACAAATGGTGCAAGCAGAAGATGGTTTGAATTGCATTTTATTTCCTTCAATTTATGAAATATGAGCTGATACTTGTTATACTGACTTGGAGGTATCTGATGATATAGAGATTTGAACATTTTCAGGTAATTTAAGTCAATCTTGTCTGACCAATAATTCAACTTGACAACCTTACCAAACTTTTTGAGTCTTGCCAACAATTTGTGCGTTTTGTAATACACTTGATCATCACCATGTATATTCTCAATATCAAAGACGAAGAAATGGTAAGGTTGAAGTAGTGCATCAAGGTTGATCCTTGACGTTATGATATCTGAAATTGCGATTGAGTTACCCCTTGCTTGAATACCCTGAGCGCTATCGCCAACTGAATCAGTGATGTACAGGGTAATCAGCTCTTTGAGAGGGGGGATGTTCGCAATGCTTCCTTCAATGGTCGAATCATCTAAGGATCTGATGATGTTGCTTATGACCTCATTGGGGAAGCGTGATATGAGTAGATCTGCAGCAGAAGCCATCCTGAACTGAGACAGCGCTTGATCTGTTAAGATGAAACTGAAAATTGAAAGGCGACTTGTAGTTTTATTTATATTGGTTAATGACGCCTAAATTCTGGGGAGGAGAGGAGAAATTATAATGGGAAAACTACCGGATATGGAAGTTCACTATTTCAAGAATAGTATTGATAGTAATACTGACGGCGGACTTTACTAATTATTATTCGCACTATCTCAGATAACAAAAACAATGGCTTTCTGAGTGTCTCTTCGCAGCTGACCTACAACGACACTAGCAAGAAATTCATAAGACCGACCAGAGGTAGTTGTTAAAACTTCGATAGGCATAGTAAAGGATCAACTGTTCCATATAGCTGACGCCAACGTCCATGAGTCAAATTGTAAGTATTTGGTTGTTCTCTTTATGTTCTGTTTGATCATTGTAATGAGGTTAAGGGCGCCATATTCAAATTAAGATAAAGCGTCCTCGGTGGTATTCATATCTTCAGCAAATACTCTGTACCTTCTTGTCATTCTATTTTCAGTAAACTCAAAGTTTCCAATATGATCACTTATATGATCGGGAAGACCCTCTGATAATAAATGTGCCATCTCAACGATCAACCCTTTGGAAAGTCTTCGCTCATCCTCTAATGGTATAATCCAAAACTTCATAGTGATACCTCCGACTTTTGATCCATCGTTTCTGATACGTGAGTCTAACTTAAACCCTAGGCCAACAATCCTTTGTCTCAATTCATAAACCTCATAATTAACAAACTTCACGTAACAATCATCCAAAACAAACCTTATAACATCTTTCCAGAGTTTGTAGCTTTCCTTCTTGGAGAATTTTAGTTGCAATTCTAAAGTACCGCCATTGATCAATTCTGGTGATGACCTCTTGGGTTTTATTCCCTCTCTGAATAAGTTAGTCTCAAACGGTTGAAGGGGAGATGATTGAAAATTCTGTTTGTACTCAGAAATAAGTTCATATAGATGCTTATAATGGAATGTTAGTCAATACTATAGCTGTAATACTAAGATGAAACATACTAATTTATCTGGAATCTTACCTAGGGCGCATAGCCTCTTCTTGTTCCCCCTAAGTAGGTGCTGTGAAGAATCTCTATCATCTCTATCAAGAATCAGTTAGTAATGTCACTAATATATAGGGAATCTTATGGGTATATAACAAACATTTCGGCCCACCTCACCCATATTGTAAGTAATGAATAGTTGTAGTTTCCACTAACCCAATCTTTCTCTCTCTTGAACAAATCTTCCTGCTCTGGGAACAAAGTCAAAAACAACCTTGAAACTGGCAAGTCAAGTAGCTTTCTTCCTCTTGGAATCGGACTGACTTCATCTGGTATAGCAGCGATATCTTGGTTTCTTATTGTATTGAAGTACGTTTCCTCTGCATACTCGGAAGAGCAGTCATTCACTGTATCATCTCGCTCTTCATTCGTCTCTTGTAGGACAACTTCACGGAGTTTCAATATTGCCTCATCTTCTAAGTCTGCCTCTGGAACTCCATCCAAAGTGAGCTCATTGTTTGATGCACCATCAAAAGTATCTTTTAGCAGTTGGTTTTCAATGTGTTGACTAGTATCAGAAGCCTCATCTACTTCCAGGTTTTCTTGAGGTGTCTTTTCGCCAGAATCATTGCAGTTTTCCTTGAAACCAGCTTCATTTTGCACCTTAAGGTGACCAATACCGAATAAACCAGCGAACTTATCTCGTATCCTTAAAGGTGAACTTGAGTATCTGGCGGGACTAGATGCTGAATTGGGCTTTATCTCCTCCTCATCATCGGACTCAATCCTTTCTTTATCATCGCTAATTCTAACTTGCTTTGTACCATTCAGGTCAACTAGGAATGGAGAGCTTAGGAGTTCGATTCTCTCAACTGCAGCTTGTTTTCTAGCAGGGTGAGCTGGCATTTTACCTGTGGATCGAACCAAATAACTGCATCAGCCTTAGATTGGCACAAAAAAGCCGGAATCCAAATCAGGGCAGATGTCATCGAGTATTTAAAGCTTTGGTGTTTGTGTGTCGTAACCCCAGCAGCGTCGCATCACAAACTGTGAAATTGGCTTTTGTGTCAAAGATTACTGGAAAATGTGGAATCTGTGAGTTTTTGTTGATTGTTTGTTAATGCCAGTATCCACTGTACCAGCTGGAGTTGTACTAAACAGAAGCATCGCAGTGAATGATATCCCCATCTTGTCACAGAAGGGATGGTTATATATGATCCGCTAGATCCTTCAAGAACCTATTCGTGAAGCGGCTAGATTCCGCAAACAGCCTTCAGCTCAATAGTATCAACGCTTTCTGGCGTTTTCGCGTTTTTCGAATAGTTCATGATGATATTGCCTTGAGTCTTGTAGGAGCTCTGCTGCAGCTCGTCTTCCGTTACAGAAATAAACCCTAGCATTGCACTGATCTAAGGGAAAGCCAACCACGGCAAGAGCACTAGTGTACCATATGGCTAGAACTATCTCAGGTGAAAAGAAACTGAGGAGTGGCAACTCTCATCAACCGGATATCAGAGACCTAATAAGAAAAGCTCAATCATCCCAAAGCTCAAAAGAATCCACAGGTACCTCAGAGGATGATGACAAGAAGGATAAGATAGACACATATTGTACAGAAGCAGATGTTGGAAGCACGTATTCAGATACAGCTGACCTCGAAAAGCTCGCTGATGTTTTCCTGGCTGGAAGTGACACTGATGAAGAACAGCACGAAATACCACCACCAAAGAGGAAGTCAGAGTTCGAGAAATACCTAAAGTCCAAGCAACGAGTGGAGCAGGTGAGTTCATGTTCTCCTTCTATTATCTGAGCGCTATACTGACACAAATACTCAGATACGAAAGTATAATGAAGAGATCAATAGAGAGACTAGAAATCAGCGGGCAGAGCAGAGAGCAAAAGTACGAAAAAGGGGTGAGCCATTAACAGACTCTGAATCAGAGGAAGATAGTAGAGAAACAACCGAGTCTCCTACAAAGAAAGTAAGGTTCAAGGTTGAATGAGGTTATGATAGTATTTATTACATTGTTGTTTAGTAGTTGTCCCATTTCTTCTTGTGTTCTTGGAGACCTTTCTCAAAATCCTCCTTTGACACACCTGCTTGCCATCTATATCCATATGCACTATGATCTTCAGGAACAAACGAATGTCCTTTTTCACCATAAAAGTTTTCTCTGAAAGTTCCATTTTGCACAGGATAATCATGCCATGCCAGACCTCTTCTACGTAACTCGGGCATCAACAACTCGACAATATCCTCAAAACTACCAGGCCAAATCGTATAGGCAAGATTGAATCCATCAACTCCTGAAATATCAACCCAATTTTCTAACTGATCAGCAACCTCTTGGGGTGTACCAACAAAATGTCTGGATGATCCCACCAGTAGCCTCTCCCTAACGATATCATTTACCGTGACTCGACCATTTTTTCCATGTAGAACCATTCTCTTCAAACTAGATCTGTCACCCTTCTTTGCAAGTTCTGTCAAATCCTCATCATCTTTAAACTCGCTGAAATCTATTCCGGTCCAGCCTCCAATTAGAGCTTTGACACCTTCAACGTCAGCATATTGCAGTAAATCTTCGTATTTTGCAACTGCTTCCTCGTGAGTTCTTCCTAATATCACTTGGACTAGAGTTACAAACTTCAAAGTTGATGTGTCTCTGTGGAACCTCTTTTCTGCAATCTCTTTGATGGACTCGATAGACTCTTTCAGAGCCTCAGGTGAGCCTGCACCAACAAAGACCATCTCTCCTATTTTAGCTCCCAATTCTTTACCCGGTTGGGATGTACCAGCTTGAATTATCAAGGGCAAACGCTGTGGTGATGGTTCGGTAATCTGAGGGCCTGGTACTTTGAAAAATTCACCTTCAAAGTTGATCTCTCTTATACGGGATGCATCAATGTATTCCCTCTTCACAAGATCTTTAGTGACAGCATCGTCTCTCCAGCTCGATAGTAGTAATTCGTAAACAACTTTGACATACTCATCAGCTCTCTTGTAACGATCAATATGGTTAGGAAGAGGACTTCCATTAAGAAGATTTCTAGCTGCACTTTCCAAGTAACTTGTGACGACATTCCAGCCAACCCTACCTCCTGTCAAATGATCTAATGTTGCTACTCTTCTAGCAAAATGATAAGGATTCTCACTGATCGTACTGAATGTGATACCAAAAGATAGATTCGAAGTGACAGCTGCCATCGCTGAAATATAGGCACTTGGATCGTTTGTTGGAAACTGAGCAGCAGCCTTTGCGGCCCCTCTCAGGTTTCCTGGTCCTTCGTAAACATCGTATCCACCCAGAACATCACCAATGAAAATGGAATTGATTTTACCCTTCTCTGCGAGCTTAGCCAGCTTGGTCCAGTACTCTATCTTGGTATAGTTTTCAGATTCATCTTTGGGATGAGCCCATAGTCCTGCATTTTGGTGGGACGGACAAGCATGCTCAAAGAAGTTGATGATCAAGGGCTTTCTGGCTGTTTTTTGTCTTTTAGTCGTCATTGTAGCTAGTTCCATTCATTATAACCGCAATAACAGAAGCCGGATTCAGTGAGATTTATATAGCGATCTGATTGTCACATCGAGCGTTGCCTAATGAAGAAGCTCAACCGTTCGGGTGAGAAACTGTGGTGCATTCTGCT
Source organism: Wickerhamomyces canadensis (assembly GCA_003707015.3). Lineage (NCBI taxonomy): Eukaryota > Fungi > Ascomycota > Saccharomycetes > Phaffomycetales > Wickerhamomycetaceae > Wickerhamomyces > Wickerhamomyces canadensis. The sequence goes on along the minus strand of PPMU03000003.1, from coordinate 295,054 downwards.
GGGGAACCGATGATTAACGATTCTGACAACGGTAAAATCACCTGAACAGTCTCAGAGATACACAGCAGTGGCTCGGATTAACAAAGCGACACATCTTCCAAAAGAGCTCTCTACCAGCCACTACAAAGAGACGTGATTTAATGGGCAATTCTTCAAGAGAGGGAGGAAAAATGCAATATCGTCTTCTGGTTACGTAAGATATTACATAAAATATTAGGCAGAAAAAAAAAATTTGTATCTCATCTCTTCAGTACTAACAATCATAGAGGTATTACCATTATTACAACTGCTGATCACCAAAAATGGCTAAACTAACAGGTCAAAATGGTACTATGGATAGACCAGGAACAGAGAAGTTCGAGAGACCCTCTACTAGCAAGAAAACCTCAAAGCATACAAAAGATAGAAAGTTGAAACATGGGCTACGTAAAATTGATTCCAACTATAAGCAGGCTGTGAAGTCAGCAGCTGCTACTGAGCTGCTGTTACAAGAGGAAAAGGGTTTTCTGGAAGCCGATGGTCCAATGGAAAAAACCTTCAAGTTCAAGCAGGACGAAATCAAGAACGCAGTTGACGTTACTACATCAGCCAAAGCCTTCGATCTTAAACTACCAACATATGGCCCATATTATTTAGATTATTCTAGAAATGGTACCCATCTACTGATCGGTGGTGAAAAGGGTCATATTGCTCTGATGGACTGGAGGAAAGGTCAGTTGGGTGCTGAAATCAATGTCAATGAAACAATCAATGCCGTGAAGTTCCTTCAGAATGATCAGTTCTTTGCAGTGGCTCAAAAGAGATATACTTTCATCTATGACCATGCTGGTACAGAAGTTCACAGAATGAAGCAACATGTCGAAGTTAAAAATATGGAATTCTTGCCCTATCATTATTTATTGGCCACAAGTGGTAACACTGGCTATCTTAAATATCAAGATGTTTCTACAGGTTTACTTGTTAATGAAATCAAAACCAAGATGGGACCATCTGTTGCCATGGCCCAAAATCCATGGAATGCAATAATTCATTTAGGTTCTTCTACAGGTGTTGTTTCACTTTGGAGTCCTTCAATGAATGAATCGCTAGTTAAAATTCAAAGTTCAAGGGGTCCAATCAAAGATATATCAATCGACAGATCAGGTCATTACATGGCTGTTGCTGGCGCGGATAAGACCTTGAAAATATGGGATGTTAGAACGTTCAAGGAATTATATTCATACTACACACCTACTCCTGCTTCCAGTTTGGAGTTCTCTGATACTGGATTACTGAGTGTTTCGTGGGGTCCCCATGTCACTATTTGGAAAGATGCTTATAAATCTAAACAAAACTCACCATATATGAACCATTTGATACCAGGATCAAAGATCCAATCATCCAAATTTGTTCCATTCGAAGATTTGTTGGGTGTTTCTCACTCTACTGGTGTAACAAATCTGATAGTTCCAGGCTCAGGTGAAGCCAATTATGATGCTCTCGAAATCAATCCTTATGAATCTGCTAAACAACGTCAAGAATCTGAAGTTAGATCCTTGTTAAACAAACTACCTGCTGACTCTATATCCTTGAATCCAAACATCATCGGGACTGTTGAAAGTAAAGCAGCCAACATAAGGTTGAAAGCATCAGATTTGAATGAACTATCCAAAGTCAAGAAAACTGATGCTGATGACAAGATAGAACCAAGACCGGACGTTAAAGGAAAAAACAGTGCATTACGTCGTCACTTGAGAAAGAAACAACAGAATGTTATTGATGAGAGAAAGTTGAGAGTAGAGGCCAATTTGAAACGTGAAAAAGAGTTGAGAAAGGCAAAAGCAAGACAAGAGAGAGGTGAGCCAGAAGAAAAAGAACTAGTTGCCACTGCATTATCAAGATTTACATAAAACAATAGTCATTCTTCAATAAGATGGGCATTTGGTTATTGTAGACTCATAACAGCGTGATCTATAAACTTATATGAAATTACATATCAATGTCTCCCTTGAAACTCAGCACGTCTTCAAATCTGATGCCATTGACATCATTACCCACATTACTGATCAGCGTTGTAACGTTTCCTGCCCCTTCTTCATTGACAAGAGTCTCGTTTTTCTTTGAAGCAACCAATATCAAGCCCCTTGATCTGATACTCTCGATAAGATCGGGAACCAAAACTAGCAAATCACTTGGAACGACAATTCCCAGAAGGTTATTCAGCATTGCGAACCTGGTTGCTTCTTTAATCGACCTTGTCTTCCTATCCTCCTTGGTAATTATGGAAGCAGGATAACCATTGGTGGATGATTTTTCGAAAGAGTCCAAGGAGTTGTTGAAGTGAATGCCGCTCATGTTAAAGAAGACTGGATAATTAGGCTGCTTCCAGTTAAGAATAGAAACAACGGACTGGTTGTTAGATGAGAACATCAGAGATCTTGTAGCCTTTGAAGATGATCCTGACTCGTTGTTGCTATTTCTTATGAAGCGAACATGGTCAAAGGTGGCAGTCAAGATTGAGTCCACAAATTGGTTGAGGTTACTTGATTCAGGAAGTGTAATTGGTAGCTGAGAAATCTCAGCTTCTGTAGGATAAAGAACCTCGATGTTCAAGTTGACAAAATCTGGAAGTGTGCTCAAAAAGTCCTCAAATAAAATGTAGCTGGACTTCAGCAGTGACTGGAGCTTTTGGATATATTCCAACTTGCTTTGAGAGGAGTTGAATATCTTGAGATTCTCAATATTGTACTTTGTCAATGCTTTTAGTTGAGTTGGAGACAAGTGAAACACAGAAATTTGAGTTCCTAGAACATGTAAATCCCAGGATGGACAAACAATTGGTGTTCCATCACTCAACAGTGTGACATTGATGTTGACGTAGTCCCCACTCAGAGAGCTTGCAGTGACAAAACTCAGAACATTCTGAACAGAAGCCATGGCAGAGTTTGTGAGTGTATTGTTTCCACTTGTGGATTTCCAATATGTATCATATTTAGTGATCTCCAGTGGTGTACCGGAATACGGATGAATAACCTGAAACTGAAAGTTCAGTTCACCAATCGTTTTCAATCTTCCATCAAAGAGAGGTAATGTGACAAGGCTAGATAGCCCATCGTTCGAAACATTTGTGAATATATCTGATAATGCACAGGTTTTTGCAATCAGCTTTGTGCCAAAACTTGGGAACACTTCGAAATCTAGCTGGAACTTCTCTAGGGAATCAATTTGGAACGCCACAATATCATTGTTATCATCAATTGGTAGTAAGATATTTCTTGGGACCACATCAGATATTCTGGAGCTTATGACAATCCTACCAGGCAGTGATGAATTCAATACCTCGCTAAGTTTGAGTGAACTTCGCTCTAGATCGAATTTTAATTGGACAAAGATCTTCTTCTCCAAAAAGTTATGGCCATACCTTCTCAAAGGAATAATTGGAGGAGGCAATTCTAGATCTGGAATTGTATCAATATTAAGGTTTTCTGGGTTCAGTGAAAAAGTTGAAGGTGGGAGTGGTTCAGATAATTTATTGGCCTCCTTTAATGGGCTCAGTATATTTAAATTCTTATTCTGATTATGCACTGCTTGAATTAAGACATTCAAAACGTCCACATGGCCTTCCCAACTGGCGTAAAACAGTGGGGTATGGTTTTCTTCATCCTTCTGGTTGATATTAGCACCGTTGTCTATCAATTCTTTGGTGGTACGGACATGACCTTCACTGACAGCGTAAAATATTGGTGACCACTTGTTAAAACCATCTAGCTCATTTGGATTTGCATTGTTGGAGGTCAAAAGTGAAACCAGTTGATCGTTACCACTCTTAGCAACAACATGAAGTGGTAATAAACCTTCAGCGTCCTTCTGGTAGTCTGAGACTTCAGGATAGGATAGTAGCAATTTGACAACATCATAATTTCCTGTTTTACAAGCAATGTTCAACGGCAGGTATTGAGGACTCTGCTCTGTTGATACTGGTGATGGATCTGAACCTAATTGTAGCAATAGCTCAACTGTTTCATAATGGTTGGATGAAATGGCAAGCAGAAGGGGTGACATCGAGTCATAATCCAAAGAGTTAATCTGATTGATAGTTTCGGGCTGTGAAGCCAGAAGTTTTATTGAGGAGGTTTTTCCTAGCTCTGATGCATAATGAAGGGGCAGACGTCCTGTGATATCCTTCTTGTTGATGATATCTATATTGTTCTTTTCAATAACAATATTGATAATGAAGTCTCTTGATTCAAATGTATTGCAGCATGCTTCATGGATGACAGTCCTTTGTGATATCTCATCCTCATATGACAACGTTATCAAAGTCGCTGACTCTTGATAGAACTTCAGTAGCACGTGGTCTGAGATCTTTGTTGATATTGATAGGAAGAAGAGTTTGGTCAACTTGTAGGAAGAATTGAGTGAAGTCTTGATTCGCTTGATGAAGGGAGCCAATAAGTCCCAGACATTTGATGAAAAACATATTTGCAAAAATTCGGAGTACAACTCATCAATCTCAAAGTCATCAGTAGCGAGTGAGTTTTTCTTTTTGTCCAAGTCCATTGAGGAAGACTCTGTCACTGATGCTTCACCATTCTTTAAGTTCAAGTTGTTCAAGTCAACAATGTACTGTCCTCTCTCAGTCTCAAATCTTACAACTTCCTCTCCTTCAACTTTAGCATCCAACTCAAGAATCGAGTTGGCACATAAGTCACTTAATTGTGAGATTTCACCCCTATTGAAGACGGGCTGAATGCTGACTGCCTTGGATAAGTAAAGCTCTTTGGTGTGTGACTTAGATCTTTTGTCCCACTTCTTCAATACTTTACCAAACCCAGTTTGATTCAACTCCACAAATTGCTCTAATCTATCTAAGTCTCTTGAAAATCTCTTGAACCCATCATAAAGTGTAATATATGCTATAGATTGCTTGGATCCGAGTCTATTCTTGTCTATAGCGTCGTTCTTCTTCTTCACCAAGATATCCAACCGTATTTTGAGGTCACTTTCTTTCTCCAGATAAAAACTATTGACCTTCTCCAGCTCTCTCTCCAATCTGAAGAAGAAGGAAGTTTTGTTCTCCTGCAAAGTTCTCTCGATCTCAGCGGTAGTAGTTATATTTGGGTTGGTCAAAGGAACACCAGCTAGTTGCTTGATCAACTTTTTCAATTGCTTATAGTTGATGAAGTGGCCATTATATTCTGGAAGCTCAAGTTGGCGAGACTCCAAATGTTTACCAAATTTCCTGGTGAGGATGTCAGGAGCTGAATCGGTGCGTACCAGAAACTTCTGAGACTTACATCTTGATCCTATGGGCCTATAGACCTCTCTGAATCGCTTGATATTGGTGGTCGAAGTGGTTGGTTGGTGAGAGCCGTCGTCTGTTTATGGTGTTGTTTTCAGGTCTCAGTTCTCAAATGCACGTGTTGTTGTGTTGTAGAGTACCCTGCCTGAAATAAGCTGGCTTTTTTTCAATATGCTGGCGCCGTAGCGAGGTAGACTGAATATTACGCACTTCAGCACGATACTTACTGAGAGCGTACATTACAGAATCCCAATACCGGGTTCTCAAAAGTGTTTTCGCCTACTCGAACCAAGCTAATGAATGGTATGCCTAGTTACGACTTTCACGTACTGAAACTTGCCTGGGCTTAACTATCAATACAAGTAGTCAGAGGTTCTTAGGTACCTACGTATACTGGTCGGATCTCAGTCACTGCACGTGATTAATCACTTTCTTCGCACTAAATTCCGGGAACTTATGAAAATGAAAACAGATCGAATTTTCAAACAAAAACATTGCCAAAAGTCATTAAAACTAAACCGAATAGAATATTTTCTTTCTTGGAGAGTTGGATAATATAGACTTCGTGCAAATTCAATTTCAATTGGACTCTTCTAGCTATATCTGATTACTACAACTCTTAGGAAACAGGTCAGGAAGAGCAGATTACCATACCTCCTTTTCATTTTTGCTTCTCGCCTTCAAGTACAGCATTATCTTCAAGCTCTCCATCTAGAATTCTCAGTTTGAAGTATGTATCTGACAATCTCTATTGCCTGATCCTAAAGCTCAAAGGATTTGTCATTGCCTTTGCCCGTGCTTTCCACAGAGCTAATTAGTGTATTGTTCTTCCACGTCAATGCTTTAGGGGTCACTGTCAGGACTCAGGAGCTTTTTGATTCATGAAAGATAAAATGATTTACTAACACACACAACAAAGTTTTCAAAATGGAGTCTATTTTGGATTTCACTCAAGAGTTGGATATCCAGTTATTGGATAAGGTTGTTGATGCGTTTTACAAAGGTTCGGGGCCAGATCAGAAACAAGCTCAGGACGTCATTACCAGGTTCCAAGAACACCCTGATGCATGGCAAAAGGCTGATCAGATCCTGCAATTCTCAACCAACTCACAAACAAAGTACATTGGTTTATCAATCCTAGACAAGCTAATTCAAACCAAATGGAAGTTATTACCAGATGAACAAAGAAAAGGTATTAGAAATTTCATCGTCAATATGATCATCTCGTTGTGTGACGATGATGAAACTTTTCAAACTCAAAAATCATTGATCAACAAATGTGATTTGACCTTGGTTCAGATTTTAAAGCAAGACTGGCCTGAAAACTGGCCAACCTTCATTCCTGAAATTGTCCAATCATCGAGAGCTGGTTTCAATGTCTGTGAGAATAACATGGTTATCCTAAAATTATTGAGTGAAGAAGTTTATGACTTCAGTTCTGAACAATTGACACAAGCAAAAATCAAAAGTTTGAAGATCAGAATGACTGAAGAGTTTCAAGAAATTTTCAAGCTATGTTATGAGGTGTTGGATAAAGCCACAAGACCTTCATTAATCGTGGCTACGTTAGAATCACTTCTAAGATACTTACAATGGATTCCATTCGGATTCATCTTTGAAACTGATATACTTGAACTTCTATCCACCAAATTTCTGCAATCTCAAGATACTAGAACAGTGACTTTGAAATGTTTGACAGAAGTTTCATCTTTGGTTGCTCCAAAATATGATGCTAAGTTCATTGCTTTGTTCTCAAAAACTATGGAACAAGTTGTCACCGTTATTCCTCCAAGTACGGAACTAAAGGAATCTTATAAACGTGCAAACTCAAATGATCAAGCCTTTTTACAGGACCTTGCAATGTTTCTCACAACATTTCTTTCAAATCACGTTCTAGCATTAGAGTCTTCCCAGGATTACCGCACTTTATTGATCACAGCCCATGAGTACTTGATTCAGTTATCAAAAATTGATGAAAGAGAGTTGTTCAAGACTTGTTTGGACTACTGGAGTAAGTTGGTCTCATCGTTGTTTCAAGAAGTTCAAAACCTACCAGCTAATGAGTTATCACCTTTGATGCAACTTGGTTATGGTAGTACATTAAGTGCTACATCCTCAGGCGGTGCTCCAAACCCAGAGTTATTGAACAAATTTCCATTGAGAAAGCATACATACAACAATATCTTATCAGAATTGAGACTGGTTGTTATCGAGTCAATGGCTAAACCTGAAGAAGTTTTGGTTGTTCAGAATGATGAGGGTGAAATTGTTCGTGAATTTGTCAAAGAGTCTGACACTATCACTCTGTATAAATCCATGAGAGAAGTGTTGGTCTATTTGACCCATTTGGATGTTGTGGATACTGAGCAAATCATGAGTGAGAAATTAGCTAAGCAAATCGATGGCTCTGAATGGTCATGGCACAATATTAACACTTTGTGCTGGGCCATTGGTTCGATTTCAGGTACCATGAACGAAGAAATGGAAAAACGATTCTTGGTAGCTGTTATCAAAGATCTACTTGCACTCACAGAAATGAAGCGTGGTAAAGATAATAAAGCTGTTGTCGCTTCCAATATCATGTATATAGTTGGTCAATATCCTAGATTCTTGAAGGCACACTGGAAATTTTTAAAGACAGTTATCAATAAGCTATTCGAGTTCATGCATGAAACGCATGAAGGTGTTCAAGATATGGCATGTGATACTTTCATGAAGATTACTTTGAAATGTCGTCGTCATTTTGTTCTACAACAGCAAAATGAATCAGAGCCGTTCATTGATGAAATCATTAGAAATATTCAAAAAATCACTGAAGATTTACAGCCACAACAAGTCCACACATTCTATGAAGCATGTGGTTACATCATTGGCGCGCAAACGTCAGTCCCTGTCAGAGATCGTTTGTTGAGTGACTTAATGTATTTGCCAAACACTGCATGGACCGCCATCGTTTCCAATGCTGGTGCTGATCCAGAGCTATTGACCAATCCTGAGACCGTCAAAATCATTGCTAACATCATTAAAACAAATGTTGCTGTCTGTTCCTCTTTAGGATCCGGTTTCTTCAATCAACTAGGTCAAATCTACGAGAATATGTTGAGCTTGTACAGAGCAGTTTCTGGGATGATTTCTGACTCTGTTGCTCAAAATGGATTGATCGCTACTAAAACTCCAAAAGTTCGTGGTCTAAGAACTATCAAAAAGGAAGTTTTGCATTTAGTCGAAGCTTATGTTTCGAAAGCTGAGAACTTAGACCAAGTTGTCTCTACATTAGTCAATCCATTATTGTCTGCCATTCTAGAAGACTATAAAACTAATGTGCCAGATGCTCGTGATGCTGAAGTATTGAACTGTTTGACTACTGTTGTGTCTAAAGTCGGACATATGATTCCAGATGCTGTTGTGTTGATTCTGCAAAATGTTTTCGAGCCTACTTTAGATATGATTAACAAGGATTTCACGGAATATCCAGAACATCGTGTTGAGTTTTATAAACTGTTGAGAGAAATTGATCTAAAGTCCTTCAACGCTTTGCTACAACTTTCTGGTGAAGCATTTCAGCTTTTGGTCAATGCCATTCTTTGGGCCTTCAAACATAACAACAGAGATGTTGAAAATAACGGTTTGAATTTGGCTGTCGAATTATTGAAGAATGTTGAGAAATTAGGTACCACCCCATTCACCACCGCATTCTATCAAAACTTTTACTTCCCAATCTTATCTGATACGTTCTATGTCATCACTGATTCTGACCATAAAGCTGGTTTCAGATTACAGTCCCAATTATTGTCTAAGATGATTGAACTAGTCGAAAGTGGTTTCATTACAAACCCGTTATATACTGAAGGTCAAGCCCCACAAGGTACCTCAAACTCAGTCTTTTTAAAGGAGTATCTGGGTAACATGTTAATCAATGCATTCCCACACTTAAAACAAGACCAAGTTGAAAGCTTCATCAGAGCTCTGATCATACAGCATAAAGATCAAGTTAAGTTTAGAGGTACTTTGAGAGATTTCTTGGTTCAAATTAAACAATACGGTGGTGATGCTACAGATTATTTGTTTGCTGAGGATAGAGAAAATGAAATCTTGGAGAAACAAAGATTGGAAAGAGAAAAAGCCTCCAAGGTTGGTGGGCTATTGAAACCTTCCGAGCTAGAAGATGACTAGACGTGTTGCCATTTGGTGTCTTGATGTGTGAAGATCATGGAGTACCAGTGATGTTTTTTAGTTTTTTTTTTAAATTGCTGGTAAGTGGTTTCAAGATCTAGTTTAAATCTACCTTTTGTATAGCTTTCGAGTGTATTACCTATGAATAGATATTCTGGTGAGTGTAGTTGCATCTAACATTAACTTTGTTTATTTACAGGCTTCCATCTATATATCCATTTTGTGTGATCACATCTTTTTGATAGCATCGCTTACTTTGACAAATGAATTTTTTGGACCAGGGACATGACCTTTAACTAATATAATTCCATTTTTAGCGTCGACATCAACGATTAGTGAATTTTGTTTGGTATTATTCTGAGCACCCATATGACCAGGCATTTTTTTTCCTGGTAAAACACGACCTGGAGTAGAGTTGGCACCATAAGAACCACCATGTCTATGAGTTAAAGAAGTACCATGACTTGCTCTTTGACCGTGGAAATGATGTCTTTTCATGACACCTGCAAATCCTTTACCTTTTGAAACACCTTTCAGATCAACAAACTGACCAACTTTGAAATGATCTGCCTTTATTTCAGTACCAACTGGTAACAAACCTTCCTCTGTTTTGACCATGAATTCAGCAACATTCAGCTTTGGGTTCACTTTCGCATTAGCAAAATGCCCCAATAGGGCTTTTGATACCTTTTCTGGGTTCTTGGAACCATATCCAACTTGAACTGCATTGTAACCTTCCTTTTCTTTGGTTTTGTTATAGATAACCTCAACTTGGTTGACTTCTAGAATTGTGACAGGAAATGATACACCAGTTTCTTGATCAAACCAAGGTCCCATTCCTCTTTTAAGAGCGATCAAACCAGTTCTGAGTGGTAGTCTTCTTCTTTCGATAGCTTTCTCTTGTGAATGATTTGTTGGTTCGGTGGTATATTTTGGGCCAATGGTGGATGGTGCTGTAAGTGAAGCACCCGTACGTATCAGTTTAGGAAAACTTCTTGTGGCTGCCGTTCTCAGACACTGTACTCCAAGTAGTGAACTCATGACTGGAAGGTGAAGCTCTTGGGGGTCCAGTTCTTCCTCGTCTTCGCTATGGCTTTATTTTTCACTGATTTTGGTGAAAAGTACAAGAAAAAAAAGCTCGCGAATTCAGTCTGTGATTCTAGGGAAGGCCTAAGCTGCGGGTAACCCCCAAAACTCTTCTACCCAGCAAAGCACACAATTGTTACCGGCCTACACACACCTATACTGTACATTGTGTAAGTTCCTTTGTCAGATTGGTGTCTTCTATATACATATGTGGTTCTATCTGCATGCCATTTGATCATTTAATCTTCTTTTCTTTGAGTTTGATGGTCTCATTATCTAGATAGATACCTTTACCTTTGTAAGGCTCAGGAGGATGGTGTTGACGGACTTTTGCAGCAAACAATCTCACCTGTTGTTTGTCGATACCTTCAATGATCAATCTGGAAGTAGATGGAGAAGTAACAATCAAACCGTCTGGGATGAGTAATTCACGAGGAATTGAAGCACCTAGTTTCAACCAAACAAATTTCTGTCCATCACGTTCGTTGACTTGAGTTCTGTAACCAGTACCAACAAATTTCAAGATTGCCAAATGACCTTCAGTGACACCAATAATATTGTTATTTATAAGAGATCTAGTTGTACCCCAAAGTGATTTCTGCACTTTATCAGTATCATTGTTTATTTGAACGGACAACTTGTTCCCATCTCTTGAAAAATTTACGAATTCAGCAACAGGAAGGTTTAGTTCACCCTTTGGTCCCAAGACTTTGGCATTTTGTGATAGTCTCAAAGTAGTTCTACCTTTTCTCTTGATGATTGGATCATCAAGTTTTGATAGCTCAACAGTCACCTCTTCTGGGACAAGGATATGTGCTGAGCCGATATGAGATGGTCGTATCACACTTGATGAGAACAATCTTCTGCTGGAACAGATTGAAGATCTAAGCATTGCACAAGTGGGTGTATCACTGCTCTTCAGTATTGTTCGGTCCAATTTCTTTGATGATGGTCAATAATAATTTATTTTTCATTTCCTCAGTATTTTTCACAGGCTAAGTTCGCGCACTATGAGAAAACGGCTTATGTAACAGCCACTCCGGGTAACGCTCTAGAAGTAAAAAAATTAAAATCTTTATAGCGATGAGCTATCCATCAAAGAGTCCTGTAGTATTTGAGCTATACTAGAATAGATATAGGTAAATATGGTCAGAAAACTGAAACATCATGAGCAAAAATTGCTAAAGAAAGTTGACTTCCTGGACTGGAAACAGGATAACGGACACAGAGATGCTCAGGTGATGCAGAAATACCATATCCAAAACCGTGAGGATTATCACAAATACAACAAATTATGTGGTGAAATCCGTAAATTAGCAAACAAACTATCCCTTCTCCAACCCAATGATCCATTCAGAATCAAACATGAACAACTTTTACTAGAGAAACTTTATTCCATGGGAATCCTAACATCAACCTCTAAAATATCAGACTTGGAGAATAAAGTTACTGTCAGTGCCATATGTCGTAGAAGAATTGGTGTTGTTATGTGTCGTTTGAGAATGAGTCAGAATATGAAAGATGCTGTTACATTTGTTGAACAAGGTCATGTAAGGGTTGGTCCAACTGTCATCACGGATCCTGCTTATTTGGTCACTAGAAACATGGAGGATTATTTGACCTGGGTTGATTCAAGTAAGATTAAGGAAAATGTTCTCAAATACAGAAACAAGATTGATGACTTCGATCTTTCATGATTGAAACGAATGCGGGAATGTGTGTTATTAGCGGTAAGAAAAGCATATTAATGGATATTTGAGAGATCATATGTTGCTGTAGCAAGAAAATTACGACAAAGTGTCAAGAGCGTGAAATACAGTAGCGGATAGAAATAAGAGGTTTATATTTATAAATAGTAGCGGAGAGAAGAAAAAACCAATGAAAGTATGATGTCTAAATAGGTAGGCTTTGATGAACAGAATTGAAACAAACCACCGTGATGAGCATATGTTATGAAAAGCAAAAGAACCAAAAAAAGAATGTCTGATAACAAGATAAAGTACCAAAAACTTTTAAAACAAAATCATGGAGTAAAATTATAGTCATTATGAGAACCCAGATGTTTCCTCAAATCAGTGTGAGATCCAGAGCCAGGTAACAAGTCCGAATTAGCATTTGTTGATTCTTGATATGCTGATAAACTAGTCATACTTCCATTTCTTGAACTATTGGCACTGTTCAATTGTGAAAAAGCACCAGCAGGTCTGAAAATCTTTTGTTTCCCAATTTCAACAGGATTCACCATGACAATACTATTTCTGATATGATGAGGTGATGGTGGGGCTGCCTCTTTCAAGGAGGTCTGATGTTGTTGCGGTCTAGGGAATGGTGAGGATGGTGATGATGGTGATGCAGGTTGGAAAATTTGATCTGAATGATGGATTGGATTGAATGGTTTCACTGTTATATCAGAAGGTCTTCTGGATCCTCCAGTTAGGGATTTTGATGGTGCATAATCAGTATTTGTTACAATAGAGTCATAATCCATCTTACTTGGATTTGGAACCACTTGTAATGGTTTCAATGGCTGGATAGGTTTTTGTTGTTGTGGGTATCTTTTTGGACCTTGAGGTGGTTGATAGATATTTGGGGATTGTGGTGTTGGAGGTGCTTGTTGGTATGGATATGGCTGTTGAAATTGTTGTGGGTACTGTTGGGGAAACTGTTGATGATAATTTTGTTGCTGTAGTGGTGGTGCTCTGTTGTTGTGATTGAGTGACTGTTGTTCTGGCAATCTATCAGCATTTGAAAAATCCAAAGGAATAGTTGAATAAATAGATGAAACTGCTCTATTATGTTTTAAGTCACTTGGAGCTAACAGCTTGGGGTCACTTGAAGATTGCAATTGAGGTGATGGATCAACTTCATGTCTAATGACACTGTTCGAACTATCATCATATGTAGCTTCTTCGGTTTCATCATCAACTTCCTTCGTTTCCAGTTGAGGTAATGGTGGAAGAGTTGAATCCTGTGTCAATGGAGCTGATTTTCCTTTGATTGAATTCTCCCTATCGAAGTAAACGTTATAGACACTCTTCATTCTTTTGATATCTTCGCTATCTTCTTCTTCCTCAACCTTTTGGGTATCCGTTGGTCTTGTATCATTTTTGGCAACGTCTTCCATTTCATCATCTAGCAAGACTTGTCTTGGCTCTGAACGTTTTTGAGGACTTTGTGAAATGACACTTTGCAGGACTTCTGGTTCACCTTCAATGAAGGATGCATCATCATTACTCATGTTTCTTTTATGAACATTCACGTCATTGGCAGAAGGTTTGTAGCTCAATTGATCACCATATGCATCGTTGAAAACATCCTCAGGATCTGAATCTGTAAGTTCAAAATCATCAGTTGGTTGACGATATTGTCCTTGAGATTTTGAAGCCGGTGCAGCTGGAGAATCGGGACCAGGATTCTTCTTTTCGGTAGTGTAAGAGGCAGACGATTCAGTTGTTGGATTTGAGGAAGAGACTTTCTCAGCCAGATTCCCTAAGCTTCTATTAGATTGAGTGATATTCAAAACACTTGAATTGGCACTTCGGTAAGGAGAGGCCACCCCTGAACCAACTCTAGAGCCTGGTCTTGAGGTCAACTGATAAGCATTGTATTCCGATCCAATATGCTTAGCATACTCATTTAATGATTGTTTTGAACCAATCTGATGTTGTTGTGGTAATGAAAAGTTTTGATAGTATGGATCATTTTGATGATATGTACTATTCGAGGTGGATCTATCTTGGAGGACAGCTCTTGAAGGCTGTCTGATTGCATTTGAAGGATAACGTGCACCATCGTTAGCAAATGGATTCATGGAGTAATAAGACCTGCTATCAAAATCAGGGACAGATCCATCATTGAAGACTTGAGGTTGTTTTCCACCATGGGAATCACCGGTGAAGTCGGTGGTATAATCGGGCAAAATTGTAGTTTCCCCATAAAAGTCAGGATCATCATCAGTCAAAGCTTCTTTTTTACCTTTTCTGTAAGATCTGTACATGAAAACACCGATGATTGTTAAAAATACGGCGACAGGAATGGCCACAGCAAGTCCAATGGTTGTTGAACTCACGGACTGACCCGTCTCACATCTTTGGGCATCAGTACAGGCACTTGTCTTATGATGTGAAGAGTGGTGAGATGATGAGGAGTGATGTGACGATGAGGCAGAGGTGGATTCTCTTTTGGCCAAATCCAGATAACTTGTAGTTAGAGATGCATGGAATGATTGGGTTGTGGAAGGGTATTGAAATAGTGCAGTGGACTCAACTGGGAAATACGACATGATTATGCTGTCTCAGTTAGTTAATTAGTTGTATGGAGAGCTGTTGAAATCGTTCTCTTGCAAAATAAGTGACGATTAATTTCAGTGAGTTAATGATTCTATCGGAATGAGTTTTGACCGTGATCTGACGCGTCTATCTTATTTTTTCTAACGAGTGATTTGATGATTCTGATGGGAGTTTGCCAGTGTTCGACCAGCGTATGAGAGGATGAGTAGTGAAAGGATATGCCTCCAGAGTTCTTTGTAATACGAACCGAGTAGCAAGTGAAGTATCTCTCTTGATCTTGGAACAGGGCGTAGGCGTCAAAATTTGCGTCCAGTTAAGAATTTGCGGAAGGGACTAACAAGCTCGATCTGTAAACAGTTGGGAGGTGACAAGAAGAAGTGTGGATAGCCGACAAACAGAAACCACCCAGAAAAGCGACTAGAGGATCAAAACAAGGAGAGATTGGGGAACCTACGTCTGATCGAGAATTCCTGTTTTTGTTTGAGTTTTTTGTCGACGTTTTTTTTTAGTTTGTTTTGATTTTTTTTGGCCTGGCCTAGGCTCCTTTTCCCATTGATGGCCGATTGCGTCTTTTTGGCATCTGCTAATTCGAGTGAGGTTACGCGTCCAGAGAGAGAGATCTGGCGAGTTACAGCTTACAGGTGTTTGTTGGATGCTTCTTGTAATCTGTAGTTATACCAATTTTTATTGAAAACAGACGGCCTCATCTGCATCGAATAAAAAAAGATTTAAGTAGTTCATCCAGATTCTCATCTTTTAATATCCTTCCAGTTCGCAAGAACAAAGAGGAATTGCTTAAACCTTGAAAAAGAAGACATGCAATTGAAGTGGACACACTGAAAGCCTAAGCAGGCGTGTATCCACAAGAAACGGTCTCCTTTTTCAATTTAGATAAACTAAACTGAAGAATCAGAAAAAAATCTCAAAAGGTATCAAAGTCAAAAACGATAAACTAGGGGCAAAGAACGCAAAGGTATCCAAGCAAGTTCTCACATTTACCGAATCATGATCTTCACATCGAAACGAAATCAAACCTAAAAAGGTCTTCAATCAAACAGAACAGAAAACCATGAGTAAAATTGTGAGTTCAAGATTGAACGAATGATGGGGGGTTTCCAAAAAATGTAATCACACAACCATTTGAAGTGAAGACAATACCCGGATGGCTCTGGTAAAAGGCAAGAGCCATGTACGATATGAGTTTTAAATTGATATTGATCTCCTGGCTGGTGAAGAAGAAAAAAAAGAAAAAAAGAAGAGGGAAAAGAGAGAAAGAGCGAAAATTGAAATTTTTCAATAAATATTGCTGGTTGATTAGGTAATCTGACGCATGCTTCTATGGGTCACCCTCTCTAGGTAGGGACACTATTAATTATGTAACAGTAGCTTCTTTATTACATAATTCAGTATAGCGTCACAAAATGAATAAGTAAGAATAAATAAGTGAATAAATAAGTAAATAAATAGATAAATAAATAAATAAGACCTAAGAAGGAGGTCAATTGGGATTTCCATGATGCCAGATCACAGACGGTAGACTGGGTTGGTCTCTAGTTCTCCCAAAATGCTCAATTCCAGATCGTTCAACGTGGAATTGAAACCATCTTTTGGAAGCGCATTCCCCGTTGAAATCATAGCATCTTTATCAATCATATCATACACTCTGAGATAAGGATCTTGTAGTATCATGATAAGCTTCATCAACTCGTTCATGTTCTTGACAGAGATCAATTTCATATTGGTCAGTTGATTATGGATTTCTTGACATTTGAATAAATTTCTTGCAAGTTTTGCCATTTCAAAATCTTGGATTAGGTTGTAGATTGTTGAGCTTGGAGTCATGAAATTGTCACCAGTTATGACAATTGTGTTGACCCCAATGGTGGAGTTCAAACTAATGAAGAATTCGGACTGTTGTGGTGAATTGATGACGAAGTAGTTCTTCAAGTTTGTAATTCCTTTATGTAATTGCATATTCTTCTTTAGATAGTTTGTTAGTATTAACTCATTCAATCTATTATCTCTTGATACCAAAGGTCTAGAGTAGTTGATATCTTTTTCAAAATGATTCTTGAACAACTTATAATTCGAATTCTTCAAAATTGTTGAATAGTTATTCAGAATCCCCAATGATGGGAAATAAGAACTTCTTATAATCCCATAATCAAACATCGGTCTATTTTCAATGAATTTTAAAGCTAGCAAAGCATCACCGTTTAGCCTGACATGTTTCAAGAGATGATTCTTCAACAACTCAATGTTCTTCACATTTTGTGCCCCGAAATAATTCTCCAGTTGTGCTTTTGTCAAAAAGGGATAATAAACCTGAGAGTAAAACGCATTCAATTTCTTAGTGGCTCCCCAGTTTTTGATTTCCTCATCCCTTCTTCTGAAGATCATATCAAAGGACTTCTGCAATGCATCTTGTTGATCTTTAGGGATTAGCTGGGTGTTATCGTTGTTCAAGAGCACTCTATTAATGATTGTTGTTTGTGGGGTTGTCTTGAACAATGTTGATTCATGGAAATGGAACTTGTAGAGAGATTGTGGTTTCAAAGCCTTTCCAATGTTGATAAACCCCGTCATTCTTTCCGCAACGGTACGCTCAAGTAATGTGATCAACTCTTCTCCTACCAGATCTTTCTTAAAGTCTGAGATTGTGTTGATGGAAAGTTGGAAGGGGCATTTTTCATGATGGTATTATTAGGAGGCAGGCCAGAGATCATAACCTCCCATAGTTAAGGAAGACAAAAAAAATTTATTAGGGCCTGAATCAGTTTTCCATCAGTAAACCCACACAACCTTCAGTCTCAACAAGATGGGAAGAGATCCCCTGATTGGAATTGTCGGAAAACCTTCGAGTGGGAAGTCCACTACGTATGTCTCTCTATTGGTTTGGGTTTGAAGTAGTGACCCATGAAGAATCGTGTATACTAACAAGACTAATAGCCTAAACAGTATGAAGCTTCTATCAACCGATGTCTTTCTCCAGTGTCATGTTTCTAACCAAAATATACAGGTTTGACTGATGCAGCTGCCAAAACTGGTGCATTCCCTTTCACAACCATTGATCCTAATAAAGCTACAGGTATGTCAGCTTCATCCTTTTGTTCTACTGAACTAAAACTAACAAAGAGATTACAGGTTATCTGCAAGTAGATTGTGCGTGTTCAAGATTCGGCAAAGAATCATTATGTAAACCAAACTATGGATGGTGTTCCAATGGAAAGAGACATGTTCCAATACTATTACTGGATGTTGCAGGATTAGTCCCTGGTGCCCATCAAGGTCTTGGTCTTGGAAACAAATTCTTGGATGATTTGAGACATGCCGATGCCTTGATCCATGTTGTCGATGTCAGTGGAACAACCAATGCCGAAGGTAAAGCTACCAGAGGTTATGATCCATTGCAAGATGTTGAATGGTTACAGGATGAGATCAGGTTATGGATTGAAGGGAATCTAGAGAAGAGATGGGGTTCAATTGTTAGACGTCATACTGCTACCAAATCATCAATAGTCGACACTTTACTGACACAATTTGCAGGTTATAGTGCAAATGGAACTATGATTGCTAGAGCCCTTGATAGAATACCAAATTTGGGAAAATTAGAAGAATGGGATAAGGATAAGATCACAGAGGTTGTGAAGGCATTCGTTGCTGAGAAATTCCCAACAGTTTTAGCATTGAACAAAATAGATCATCCAGATTCTGATAAGAATGTCTCAAAGATAATATTGAAATACCCAGAGACTAAAGCTGTGCTGACAAGTGCAATCACTGAGGTTTTTTTGAGAAGATTGAAAAAACAAGGATATATCAAATACGAAGAAGGTACGGAATTCATAGATACAAAGGAAGATTTACCTGATGACGATACCTTGAAAGAGCTAGATGAGAAACTGCAGAACAGAATAGAGAACATCAGAGATCTTGTCCTTTATCGATTTGGCTCGACTGGTGTGGTTCAAGTCCTTCAAGCAGCTGCTGATGTTCTACAACTGGTTCCAGTTTATACTGTTAGACATATCAGTAATTTCACTAGTGGAAATGGTACAAATGTATTTAGAGATTGTACATTGATAAGAAGGGGAACTCCAGTGAGTAAAGTTGCCAGACAGATCATGGGTGATGTTACTATAGCTTCAATTGAAGGTGTTGGTGGTGTTAGAGTTAGTGAGGATGATATTATTGATAATGGTAAGAACGATATTCTATCTTTCAAGGTTGTTCCAGGTGGACAAAAAGATTGAGATGTTCAATTGATCTACATTCCTTATTCAGTAAATGAATTCCTGTATAGGATATAAACGTCATTAAAGAACAAAAAGCAAACATTAGACCGGAGATGGGACGACACACTAGAAGACAGTTATTGATTTGATATCTATTCCTTATCCTCTTCGTTTGCTGAAGTTGAATTGTAGGAACCGTTATTCTCACCATCTTGTTCCTTGTCAATAACTTTTTGGATGTATTCCTTCATGACAGGAGAAGACAAATCACGATGGAACTTCTCAGGCCCAATCAAAACAACAACAAGCATATAAACAAAAACAGCACCAGTTAAGATAGCCATGACCTTGGCGTAGTTATATTTGGTGACTTTACCGGTTGCATCAAAAGCCAAAGGCCATTGATTTGCCAGTCTAGTTTCAATGGTGGAACTTGCAGCACTTGCCAGATTACCTAATTGATAGGCTAATCCACTGACTAGAGCTCTTGCATCTGGTGGTGATAATTCTGATAGATGTGCTGGAATGACACCCCAAGTACCCAAGACGAAGAAGAACAAGAAGAACCCACAACCTAAGATAGTTCCTTGTGTTTGAACCATATAAGCTGGATAACAGAAACAACCACCTGCAACACAACAGAGTATCAGGGCATTACGACGACCTAAAACTTCAACTAGGATACCTATCACTAATGAACCAATAACACCACCCAAATTCGTGACAACTAATGTAACGGTGATTCTATCTTCAGAGTAAACCAGTTGTTTTCTCAACATGGTTGGATATAAATCTTGAGAAGCATGGGTTAAGTAGTTTGAACCGGCTAATAACAATATCAAATAACCAAACATCAGCCAGTACTTACGGACTAGTTTGCCAACATTGTGCACCTTGGACTTGAAGGTTGGCTCAACATAGGTACCGGCATTGATTTGATCCAGCTTTATCAAAGCTTTGGCTTTCACTAAACGTGTAAAGTAAGTTGTTTCTGGGAAGAACAATCTCCAAATGATCAAGACGAATGGAATACCAGCACTAAACCAGAACAAAGACCTCCAGGTCTTGACTGTACCTGCAAATGCTCTCCAGAAGATGGCAGCGAAAACTAGACCAAAAGCATAAGCAGTGAAGAATAAACCAGATAAGAATGATCTGGCTTTCAGTGGAGCATCTTCTAAACTTGTAGCAGCAGCAGTGGCATACGTACCACCCATTGCAACACCTGATAAGGCACGGACAGCTAGAAATGCACTATAACTATGAACGAACCCAGTAGCGATTTGTAAAACGCAGAACATACCAGCACAAAAGATATATGGCCATTTTCTTGAATAGTTATCAGTCCATAGACCAAAAATGACAGCACCAGCTGAACGAACCATCAACACTGCAGATAAACCCCAGGTGATATCAGCAGTTGTGACATTCAAGGAAGCTGCGATCTGGGTACCACAAACAGCAGTTAAGAAGAAATCAAAACTTGCACTAAACCAAGCAAGCATTCCTAAGAAGAAATAGTTCCAGTTACTCAACGTCATTTCTCTTAGACTTGGTATTGGATTCAAATCACCAACATTGGAAAAATGAAACTCCGCTAATGATGTTATTCTTGTTACAAGGTAGTGACCAATGTTCTTTATTGATAAATCTGGAGCTTCGTCTTCTTGAACTATACCTTCGTCACCTACTTCACCATCATGGTGACTATTATGCGCTTTCTCATGAGAGATGTTCGACACTTCGTTTTCTATAGGTATCGCACTGTGATCGGATATGCTATTATGTGAGGACATTTTGAATGTGTAAACGCTATATGATCATGATTTGTATCGGTGTGAGAGTTGTGGAGGACTTGAGGTTCCTTTTATATGACCACTGTTGAACACTTGCATGATCGCGGAACAGGTTGCTGGAAATCATCTTGAGAAAGTGAAGACAATACAGATGTAGTCACTGTCATGAATGGGCAGGTAAATTAACTTTCAAAAATAATGTTGAGCCATTAATATACAGTAGCACCAATCAAATCCATGGAACTCTCTGCAAAAGGTCACCAATATTTCATCCCGCAAAAGCTGGACAGACGGGGTCCTTGAGAGCAGTGACCTTCCTATGCACAGTACACAGTCCCTCTTCCTCTCAAAATCTCATAATCCAATCTCTGATTTGCAAACCAACTCCGTTAGTCGAAGTTTCTCTTTGTTTTAGCACTTATGATGGGGGTGATCGATGCGCAGAGTCCTGCAAGAATCGCGACAATTTCCGGAGGGACTCAATTTGCATTTCCCTATCAAGAAGCGATAGACGCTACTACGAGCTCGCGGCTCCCTGGCCAAGCCCAGCGCCGCCGCCCACTGCCCAGAACCATTGGCCGGTGCTCCGGTAGTAAGGGACCAAAAGTTCAGTCCAGCTTGCTCTTCTCCAGCGAGCTAGACGGCCTGGAGATCTCACAGCTCTTGAGCGTTGAGCCCCGGTACCCACCTACGTTTTCGTAGGGCCTTCTTCCAGCAGCTACATTTATTATATCCCTCCAGTGTTTGACTGATACTTGAAAATGGATATCATGAATAACTATCATATAACAGTAAACTGTAAGTTTGGCACTTTTCTTGTATCTTGAAGTTTTTGGGAAGTTGACGCACTTCGTGTTCTCTTTCTAGTACGCCCAGCCGCCTAGAGCCCTAGGCCCTTCCCTCCCAATCCACGCGGATGCGGATTTCCGTGTTAACCTCCAGGCGGAAGGGTTCCTCTAACCTTTGTAGGTGAAACCATCTGGTATCAGCCACGTAGAGAATCAAATTTGCTAGCGGCCATCTGAATGTCACCCCAGATAATCAATGTTTGATCTGTAATCATCAGCTCAACTCATCAAATTATAACTAGTACAAAAACGCTACTGAAGCTGTGCTAATGACACTATGACTGTCGGAATATCTGCTAGATCATGAGGGAATTATATCAAATATCTTACAAATCTCATGAATAGAAAAAAATCATACATTCGACAGCAGCTAGCTCATGACTGGTGACTGGTGAGTCCGTGTTTCGTGGGGTCAACTAAGTCCAACTTTTTCTTCAGTCATCAAACTGGTACAGACTACAGGTACAACATCGGAAATCATGCTCCCCAGGTTGAGCTGATTGTACTGCAGCCTTATTTCTAAGCTGTATTACAGGGGGACCCCCACCATACCCCTCTGCTTCCAAGAATCCAGATTCTCGTGGAGCATAAACCATGAACTATGAACCCGATAGCCCATAATCAGCAACCAGGTTGCTAGTAGCTACATTCAAAAATAATGAGACTAGTCAATGATCACTAAGCTGTAGTAACTAGGGGGACGTACAACGATCAAGCCTAATGTAAGGCCTAAGGGCCAGCGTACTTCTGTTAGGGTTAATCAATCAAATAGCATTAATCAGTATTCTATGATGGGATCAGCAAATTGAAACCTGAAAATATATGACATGAAATTGGGCAGCTAGAATAATTTACCAATATAATTAGCTGGTGACTTTCTTGGACAGATAGTCTTAATTGATTCTGTACCAGTCTGAATCAATCATTACCGATCAGCTATCAAGAGTAACCATTTCTAGACATCCCATCATCCCTAATTAATTAGTCAAGCCACCTTCTGAATAGAGTATTTCTATGGTAATTGTGGATGAATAGTCTGGTTCATGAATTGTCTTCAATCAGATATGAATTATGATACGTAATTCGTATCCCACAGCAGTAAAAGTAGCATATTCAGGTCACCGCTTGAACGCGCAAGTTGCTCATCATCTTAGCTCGACACTCCAGCTCTAGAGACTGAAGGCACTGTCCGCTAAAAGTACACGATTGTGCAATCTAGCTCACAGGTGATTAATTTCTTATTATACCCCACGAAATCGACTGCCTTGATATAAGCGCCGCCTATAAGGATTTGCAAAAACAGTTAATATAGACAGGGCCTCTTACCAATGATCCTGAATCCTGAAATACACCCCAATTTCTCGATGCCGTCATGTTCAGTATACTAGGGTTCTCACACAAAACAGCTCCTGATTCTCTTTTCCAACACCTTGATTTTCATCCAATGATTATTTGATGTGAAAGGCAACACCATTGATTCATAGCTTTAATGTGAGATTTCACTCGCTTCACGACACAACATGAGCTCTCAAGCCCGAGAGGAGCAGAATTGAAACACATTCCCAAGTCCAGATCGTTTTATCAAAGCACTCTCTAGGAGCAGGATAGCACCACATTGATAACATTCAAATCTTGTACTGGTTTTGCTAAGTTTCATTTCAAGCCTAGCTTTCTTTGATCCAAAAGGTAGTATTTGAGAATTTGACAGCTTCAAGAAATCGCCCAATGATTTTGAGGGTTAAGCATGGAGCATACATGCTAATCAAGCTAGTTTAGTGGAGACAAAAGATTTGTGCATGTGCTGTGATTCAATATTGTCTTTGTTGTACCTCATAATCCAGATATCGCGTCAAAAGTGTTCGATCCATAACTATCGACATCAGAAGTCAGCCAGTTGAAACCCAAACCCTATTGACATCTCAGTGTTGGATATAATGACTGAATCACCAGCTTAACAATAAGACACCGTTCAAAAGTTGCTATTATCAGTACCTCATATAACGTCGTCAAATCAAACACTGATCTGCGAACAGTGAAAAAAAGAAACACACCTAAGCATTAACAGGTACCTTGGCCGTGCCATAAAAAGCAGGTGCACAGCATGCAAAGTGTAACGGTTTTCTGTCATTCCTGATCACTTTGTACTTCATTAATCATGGTCATGTTCCCATCTTTTTCAAAAGGTCGGACGAATGTTTCTCCAGGCCGAACATCTGCATCTTTCAAAGTCGATGGATACACTTATATTGATAATCGCGATTGTTCAGTTGTGAGACTGCTCAACGGGACCTCTGATCTTGCAATACATGGGAATATCGATCAGTTCAGTCAAAAAGACTTGGAGCTCTAGCTGATGAATACTCATATGATCGACAGCTAGAGGTCGTCCTTTATCAAATGGTCAGCTGGTCTACCAACCGCATGTGCTAGTAACGTCCAACAACCGACCTCTGAAAGCCATTTGTACTGGTTATCAGCAATGAATGCAATATGCTCATCCTATAGTTTAAATTGTATTCCTGAGTCCTGTCGCGTAGAAATCATCAATGAAGTCTCATCAACCCCAAACTAGCTGACAACAGCCTGCTTCCTACTCCCAGTCCCAACTCCCTCCTGGCATTAAGCTGGGCGGGCGGCGACGGCGGCGGCGGCCCTTATAAGTCCTCCCGCGAAAAGTTATGACACAAAAAATGATCTGGGTATGGGCTAGCTGGATAATTCCCACGGCTGTATCGATGTTGGGATTTAACAACGCCTAATATCCAAAGTCCACTTTCAATTTGAGGAATTACAGACATTTGACCATAATCAATCATGGTATATTATAATAAGTACGGCGTCGTACAGCAGCACGAATTATATATCTCCTGATAAAAATCTTATCGACTACGTCGTCCTCGCCACGTACTGTAATTATAGCTAATATAATTCAACACAGCTGAATATTACCTATAAGAGCTTATGAAAAGTTGACGTACAGCTTATAAATTATTAATATGCGATCATCTAAGTAATATTGAATATCATCAATTAAACACTATACTCGGTTAACCCAATTACCATTAGCTTCCAGCTTTATAATTTTAGCTTGAGGGAGAATTATAACAGCTAGTTATATTAATTAATCCTACGTACTCTATATATTTAATTTTAGAAAATTAGCAAATCAAATATTAATTAGAACAACACAGCAGCTAGCGCCTGCTGTACTTATCTATTAATTTGTTGAGATTGAGATTTATAGATCCAATATAACGAGTACGGAGATCACGATAACCTACAGTTGCAAGTACGTCTGCATATATAACTATTACGGATAGCCCAATATCGATTATTGTAGCTGTCACAGCTCCACGCCGCCAGCTGTGACGTCGTCTAAAATAAAATTACGTAAATAATATGAACCAACTGAGTGAAATATCACTGTAATTATCACTATTAGTACGCTAGTCAACATTCATATACTCATCTCATACCGGTCCTGACGCACACCTAGAGCTCTAATCAGGGTAATTCAATTGGCGATGTGCAAGGAATTTGATTGCTCTCTCCATCTCGGCTTTAATTTCGATTCCCCGGATTGGACCAAGTGAAATTCTGCCCAATGTCTCACGATTGCTATTATCTAAATTTGAAATTTATATATGAGTTTGCAGTTTTTCCCTATTTCTTTATATCCACTCAATAAACTACTAATTATCGTTGTTTTTTGCTGATCTATCCACCGCAGAATTGATTCACACTACAGTTATAAGTCACTCGGTCTATTTGTCAACACGCACTAGACTTATCCTTATCTGAATCGATACACTACTACTACGAACTAGATCTATTTTGCCACATTACCCACACAGAAGAATATTTCAACCTCAATCCCTTAAAGTCAATCATGTCGTAAGTAAACTTCTTGTCCCCCTCGATCGCAACATTACTAACATACCGTCATCAGCTACGCAGCTGCAGCATCAAAAGGAGCCCCTGAAGAAGTCTCTAAGATCCCTTCTCCTCCAGAAGTTGAAACAACTTCTAATCCGAAAGGAAGTGTTCAAATTGAGAAAGCTGCCAATAAAGCAAAAGAATCTGCTCTTGGTGGTAAAGCCATCATTGAAGAGGAGGTCAAGGACGTGAAGAAAGACTTACCTAAGTTAGGTGAAGATTTGAAAAAGGCTGAAAAGGCTGCTGCTGATAGATTGAAGAAGGAGTACAATGAAAACAAAGGTCCAGTTATAAACTTCTTCAAAAAGGTTGCTGCTTCCATTAGCAATGCTGCGAACTACGTCGCTAGCTCTACAATCTCTGCGACTGCCACTGCTAAGGAAGAGTTGAAGAACCCAGCCGTCGCTGGTCAGACTGTCATCAGTATCGGTGCAATCACTGGATTGATTGTTGGTATCCAAGAACGTGCCCAAATTTTTAGAGGGAAGACTGATGGTGAAATTACTGCAATTCTTGCTGGATTGGTAGGCTTAGTTGCTTTGGATGGATACGTATTTTCTAAATTGTACCCAAAATACAACTCCAAAAAAGTTTTGAAGAAATAAATCCAACAATGAGTACAGCTAGATCCAATGAGCTATGAGTTTGCTTTTTCGGCTACCCCTAACTTCATATATGTGCTACTTTTTCTAATACATTTTGATCAATTATTCTACTTATTTCATAGGTTCCCCATGCATGTGCTTGTCTCAAATCTTTTACGTATCAGATCCCTCTGCAGCGACGCCACAAAAATTACGATTTACTTATATAAGACACTGGATGAAAGTTCTTGATACTGTAAGCGTAACCTCTAGGTTCACATGGCTGTTTTCCTTGTAGTGTTCCTTTGCTTGAAATTCCCTGCAAGTTTGGTGCCTTTGGTCCTTTTTGCGCTGCAGATTTGAAGGGTGACACAAAAACTCCGTGACTGCCCTAGTTAATTAATCACGTGACACTATTAACCCTCACTTAACCCATCCGAACACCACAAACAAACGTAGCATGGTTATGAAAAAAAACTGAAAAAGTTTCAAGCTCAAGCACTAAGTGTTACAAAACTTCAGATATCATTAGTCTTAAACGTCGATCGAAAGTTACCAACATCAACTTTCCACGAACAATTCCGACGAGTTATATCTTAATCAATTAAAGAAATATGTCTGCTCCAGCTGCTCCAGAAGCTCCAAAAAGAGGAGGTTTCGCTAGAAACAACAGAGGCCGTCAAGGTAGAAGAGGTGGTAGAAGAGATGGTGAAGAAAAAGGTTGGGTTCCAGTCACCAAATTAGGTAGATTAGTCAAAGCCGGTAAAATCTCAACTATCGAAGAGATCTTCTTACACTCTTTACCAGTCAAAGAATACCAAATCATTGATCAATTATTACCAGACTTAAAAGATGAAGTTATGAAAATCAAACCAGTCCAAAAACAAACCAGAGCCGGTCAAAGAACCAGATTCAAAGCTGTTGTTGTCATTGGTGATTCTAACGGTCATGTTGGTTTAGGTATCAAAACCGCTAAAGAAGTTGCTACTGCCATCAGAGCCGCTATCATCATTGCTAAATTATCTATCATCCCAATCAGAAGAGGTTACTGGGGTACTAACTTGGGTGAACCTCACTCTGTTGCTACCAAAGTTACCGGTAAATCTGGTTCCGTTTCTGTTAGATTGATCCCAGCTCCAAGAGGTAAAGGTATCGTCGCTTCCCCAGCTGTCAAAAAATTATTGCAATTAGCTGGTGTTGAAGATTGTTACACCACTTCTTCAGGTTCTACCAGAACTTTAGAAAACACTGTCAAAGCTGCTTTCATTGCTATTGCCAACACTTACGGTTTCTTGACTCCAAACTTATGGAAAGACCAATTGTTGCCAGCTTCTCCATTAGATGTCTATGCTGATGAAGCTGCTGTCTCTAAAAAAGCTTATTAGATTGTTTAATTAACTTTAACACGATCGTGCTATAATATACTTTTTCCAGTTTTCTAAATAACCATCATACATGTAGAACTACGCTCAAATGAATTAAATAGCCAAATAAGCTCTGCTCTTCAAAGGTCTCGTTTTCTTATAAACCTTTAGAGCTTTCAATAAAGTGTACATTTTTGTAAAATCTAGATACATTGTGACCTAACCATCATCCCTCTTGAGCTGGAGCATGTTCCAACACTTCCTCATCAGGAACAGCAAATTGTCTTTCATTAGTCTTGGTCCATGTTAATGACTTAGCGGGAATAGTTCCTTCTGGAATAGATTTCCCATTTGGATGTTGAAACAAACATTTTGGATTCTTGCAACCTTCAGAGAAACGACAAACCTCATTGATAGGATGTGAGAAGAAACAATCAATTCTAGTACATGCAGCACCATCACGACACATCACTGGACTTGTAGCGTGACGGAATTTGCAAAACCGGTTGGTACAATTCAAACCAAATTTACATGGATCCAGTGATTTTTCTTGTGAAGTAGAATTTGGTGCAGCAGAATATGCATGTGATCCATTTGAAGATGAATTTGCAGGTTTGATTTCCTTAATCTTAGATAATGATGAGTGTGCTTTAGTACATGATGGATCTTCACATTTCAAATTATCAGCGCACCATTCCAGTGTGATGACTTTAGCATCTTCATTTGCTGGAGTTGGATGGCCAAATGGGCATTGTTGGTTCGTACAAACAACACCATATTTACATAGTGCAATCCCTGTGTTGTTTTGGACAAATCTAGCAATTTTACTCTGTCTTTGTTCTTGAAATGTCTTTCTTGTTTTCTCCAATTCGGCAATCAGTTCATCATCCTCACCTGGATGAAGATAGTTACACGTTCCTGGTGGATTTGGACATTCTGGAAACTGGAAGCATGGTTTTGTAGGATGTGCATACAAGCAGTCTTTAACATTAGGACAATGAGGGAATTTGTGACAACGTCCTTTCTTTTTGAGTTGTCCTCTTGAATTTGTAAATGAAGTATTGGCACCATTAGTGTTTGATAGCTCTAGGGCTCTTTGAAATGATTCAGGATTCCTTAGGGCATGGTTTTTATTGATGCCATTACCGACTCTAGCTTTTGAAATTGAAATGCCACCTCTCTGAGCTGCAGTGCGTCCATTGAAATTACCTGGTTTTGTAGGAATACCAATTCTATTGGCAAGAGCACTTGGTGCACTAGGTATTATGTGATTACTGCTTGATGATTGTTGTGAAGATGGCTGTGATGAAGGTTGAGAAGACGATGAAGAAGCAGAAGGTACAACAGTGTTAGCAGCGTGAGCTTGCTGTTGTTCAGCTTGAGAATTTTGGCTTCTCTGATAGTCCTCAAGGGCTTTGTATGTTGATTGAATAACAGTTTGGAGACCTTCACTAGATACTAAATCTTGAACTTCAGTATAAGTTTCTTCAGCAGATCTTCCGTTAGCGATCAACAATACAATATACTCTGAGATCTCTTTGACATCATCACTGAAATCAGGCAGTTCAGTGAACTTCAGGGCCACGAACTTTGTTAATTCTTCCGTTAGTTCAGGTGTTAGTGCCATCTTATCACCGTGGAAGCTAGCTTATTTGTTATGTTACGAGTTGTTTACAGTATAAGTGATTCAGTTTCTCTTCTTTTTTTGCCTTCGATAAAATTTTTCGCGGAGATTCAATATATGGTATGGGCACGCTTAAGCGATAGTAGGAACGAGAATCCTGAAAGCATAAACAACAGAAGTGTCTCTCTTGGGATTGAATTGGCGGTATTTGTTGTAATCAGGTGACTTGCGAATCAGTTGTACATAATCAAGGCTTACGAGTTCTGTGGTGCTGTTGTTTGGGAGAATGAGTGAGAATTTATGCAACAATATCAGTATAACAAACAATGGGAGAGCTCAGCTTAGGACCTATGCTTCATTCATGTCTACGAACAGCACCAATGTTAATGATACTATACAGGGATTCCGGGGAAGACTTGTGAGGACGGGTTCTGTAATTGTTGCTGCTACTGGGGAAAGACTGCGAAGAATCAGACTCATCGATGACTTGGAAAGACAGCCGTTGATCGAGACGGTGGATTATGAGGTGCCCAGTCTCCTTGATAGATGGAAGAACGATATTAAGAAATTGCGAGCATATATCATAAAGAGTAATTATCAGTTTGTGCTCAAATGCTCTTTAGCATACCTCCTAGCATCTTTGGCGGTCTATAACCCATACTTCTCATCTTTTTTGGGAAGAAGTGACTCTAAACATGTCGTTGCCACAGTTGCAGTTTATTTCCATCCATCAAGGACTTTTGGATCCATGCATCAAAGTATCATATTTGCAACTGGTGCCATTGTTTATAGTTTTGCAATCTCATTGCTTTCTACAGGAATTGCTAGTCAATTATTCAAGAACGGTTATTTAATCATCAGTGCATTGACGAATTTGTCATTTGTCTCAGTTGCATTGGGTATTGTATCATACATGAAGCAAAAGATGAATCATCCTACATTCAATGTTGCCTGTTCTCTAGCTTCCATTTCCTTGATTTCTGCCATTGTTAAAGAGGGAGCCCAATCCCCTGATACCATTCCATATGATAGATTATATAATTTGTTCAAAATCGTCAGTGCTGGAACAATAATTACAGTGACTATATGCTACTTGATAATACCCACATCTGCTACAACAAAGCTGAAGCATGAGCTGAACCATAGCTGCTCTCTAATGTCCCAGTACCTGTTGCAAATTGAGAAAGCATTTATCAATGAGAATAACATTAATGTCGATGAGTTAATTTCTGAGCTGAACACAAAGCTAAAGAAGAATTCAACAACACTGACAACTCTATTATCAGAATCAAAGTACGAACTGTATTTGGCCGGTGGTGAAAAAGAATATGAGATCTTTGAGCGGCTTGTGATTTCCGCAAGTTTCATGGAGAGTCAATTGGGTGGACTGAAGGGGTCTGCAGAAATGCAATGGTCTACGCTACATAATGACCAAAGAGACAACTCAAGTAACAGCAACCAGTCCATAAACACGTTGGATTCTAACCATGACTATCCAGTATCTAGGACCACTGATTCTTCTATCAAACTATCTGATTCTATTGCAACGTTGGATGAGATGGCGGCTTTGAACTCTTCCCAATTGTTTGATTTGTTTATCTACTATCTGGGTCCATCCTTGAAATCGTTCGGCTATACAATAAGGGGTGTTCTGGATGGTATGCCATTTGATGAAAGTGATGGCTCCCCTACCCAGGAACTAGTGCATTATAGAAACAGTTTGAAGTTGGCAAGAGAGTTATTCGTTGCGAAGTACGCGGACTCTATGACCAAGCTATACAATCAGAAGCTATTCAAGGAGAAGAATAGACCTTTAGAATCAAAGATTGATGAGGAGGAAGTTGCTGCTAGCTGTGGGAACTTTTCATCCATTTTATCAGAGTACTCGAGAGAGTTGGATGGCTTTATCTTATCACTTTCGGAGTATTCTGATGTCATCAAGAATGGTTCTCGATCATGGAACTGGCTGAGATTCTGGGACTCAACAAGACCTAAAACAGTTAATACCAAAACCAAGTTTCCAGATTTGGATTTTGCGATCCAAAAGTTTAATACTACTCTACAAGCAAGAGCTGACATAACAGACCAACCAAATTCACTGGGTTACAAAACGTGGGAGTTTTTTAGCTTTTTCAGAAAAGTTGAAGTTCAGTTCGGGATCAGGGTGGGTCTTGGTGCTTTTGTTCTAGCTGCATTGGCATATTTTCCTGAGACAAAAGTGAGTTTCCAGGAATGGAGAGGTGAATGGGCACTAGTTACATATGCCATAATAATGAATAAATCACTGGGTGGTACCACCATGACACTGTACTGGAGATTTTTGGGAACTTTTCTTGGAGCATTTGGTGCTTACGTGACGTGGACGTTATCTGATGGGAATGTCTACGTGCTCTGTACTGTTGGTTGGATTATTTCCTTATTTTGTTTTGACATCATTTTGAACTGGAAGGAAAACAATGCATATGGGAGATTTATCTTGTTGACTTTCAATATCACTGCATTGTATGGTTACAACACCACAAGATCCGAAGATTTGGAAGATGGTGACACAGTACCAATCATATTTGATATCGCAGTGCATAGATTTTTGAGTATTATTGCTGGTGTCATGTGGGCTCTGATTATGACTATCACTTTCCTACCAATGACAGCTAGACGACGTTTGAAGAGAGGTCTGGCTATTTTGTGGTTGAGACTTGGTGTTATTTGGAATACTGACCCACTGCAGTACAAAGATGAAAGATTAGTTGGACTTGCTGACCAAAGCGGAATCAATCATATAATGAGGGAGCTAGAGTTATTATTGAAGCAAGCCCCAAAAGAAACAAGGCTGAAAGGACGTTTTAGAAGTGACATATACAAAAAGTTGCTAAAATCTACAGAAAAGATCATCGATGCGTTCCAAAACATCAATACCATGATCTCAGTTCAACCTGAACTTTCAGAAAATGAATTGACTGTGCTAAACTATACAAGTCAAGAAAGAGACGAATTGCAGAATAGAATTTTTCTAATTTTCTATATGATTTCTTCGTCAATGACACTGGGAATCCCACTACCTTCAAAACCTGCATCAACTGAACATTCAAGAGATAGAATCATGGCTAAACTGGGTGGCATTCGTAAAGAACGATTTCAGCTCAACGATGAGGATTACGTTCTTCTATATTCTTATGTTCTGGTCAGTAATGTGATCACTAATGAATTGAACAAAATCATAAAGTATCTTGGAGAGTTATATGGTCTAGTCGAAGAGGAAACGTTTGAGATATGAGTCAGAAGCCATATGAATTAATGTTAGTGAAAGGTAGTTCCCTTTGTATTCAAAGTGACGTAAAATAATTATCGACAGTCCTTATGAATGCCTGACTTGTGATCTTGGAACCAGGTTTGAAGTCCACGGGGGACAAGGCGTTTTTCACTATCAGTTCCACGTATATGTTTGAGTAGATGTCTCTTAGGACGTTCTGTAAATGTTGAGTCTTGAGATCACTCAGGATACAGAATCTTAAACCAGAAGCTGTTTCATAATAATGAGCTCTGTATTTAGCGGTTGTGAATGAATTTAGTGCATTGTCATCCTCTTCCGAGTCTCCCAGTTTCTTTGCTATATTTCTCAAAGAGAATAAAGCACCAAACAACAGTTTGGCTGAATCCTCATGGTTCTTAGAGTTCACCGTTCCGCTTGTTTGATCCACCAGTGTCCATTCTCTATTAAAGATGCAGTTGCCTTGAATTGTTAGCATCGGGCCATTTTTCTTGGTGGGATATAGCGTAAGCAACACTCACAATGTCTGTCAAAGATCCAGAAGGAGTAAATAGTCATAATATCGACACTTTTTCCTTTCTTTTGTGGAACAAATCAAGGAAGTTGATGCTATTTGTTTCGGTTTTTATCAAAGTCGCGGCATCATGACTAAGCGACTCATAGTGGAACAATCTACAACGAACAAATAAACATAAAAAACATTCTATTCGAAACGAGGCATCCAATTTACTTTCTTTTGATCAAACATTGACTCTTTTTAGTCTTGTATCCGTCTTTCTTCCTTTTTCTCCATTGTAATTTCCTTGATTCATTCCAAATATAATTATCACCGTGCTTTCATGATCTAATCTATAGATCTAAAAGATTGATTTCACCGCCATTATTGTTGTTCGAGCTTTGTTGAGGTTGAGATTGTTGAGGAGCAGAATATGAGAAGTCATGACTTGAGTAGGATGAAGTCTTTTTGTGGGATGGTGAGACGTGTGCCTGAGTTGATGCCGATTGGAACAAGGAACTGAATGCATCTTGTTTTGGGGCTTGAACGGAGGGTCCAGTGGTGAAGGATGATGTGTTTGTTGATGAGTATGATGGGAAGGATGATGTTGTATTTGGTCCACTGGAAACAAACGAGTTAAATTCACCAAAGCTAGTGTCAGCTTGTTGCGATGAAGCTTGTTGATGGTACAAGTTAGCTAGATTGTTGTTCAGGTTGGATTGTTGTGTTGGTTGTGCTTGAGTAGAACCTTGAAAATCACCAAATTCATCAAAGTCATCATCATCATTGTTCTTAGATGCAGCAGGAACGTTACCGTTTGATTTAGAGGGCTCATCAAACGAAAATAGGTCAACTTCTGGTTCAGAAGGTTTGGCTGGTACTGGCTTGCTATTGTTTCCAACTTTTCTGGAAGGTTGAGCTTTTGAAGCTGGAGCTGAGGAGCTTTCACCATCAATATTGTATTCTTCAAATTCTTTCTTACCAGTTGATCTTGTTTCTTCAAAACGTTGGCCATAGACACCACCATCACCAAAAATTCTATTTTCATAAGTTCCGTAATCATCATCATCGTAATCTGGGGAAGAAGAAGAGATACCACCAGCAACACCTTGGAATTTTTTAGCATTTTCTCTAGCTTTCTTTCTTTCAGCTCTTAATTGAGCGTCATTATTTAGTAACTCAATCAAAGCCTTTGATTTAGTACGAACATTGATACCTTGGTCTCTTCCTTTGGAGTCAATGTAATGGAAAGAACGTAGCATTTGGATCAAGCTCAGATTAGTTCTGGCATCATCAACCAATCTTTCAGACCCATTTTTGATCAAGTATTCCAACAATTGCAATGCTTTATAGATTTGACGCCATTCATTGGAGGCCTTTTCGGTGAATCTTCTGAAGATCATTCCGACAATTTCCTCCCTTTCACGGTAGTTGTAAGTTCCTGCAGCAATCTTTTGCATCAAAGTGGATGATGCACCCCATGGCTCGTTGTTGGTAGCTTCCCTAACTTTGGCCTCCATTTCGGTGTAGTTGTAGACGACGTTCTGGGCTTTACGGACGTAAGCCTTGACGTCGTACAACGAGATGTTGTTCAAACTCTTCTTCAGGTCGTCCATTATTTCTGTAACTTCTCTTTCGAATTGGTCTTGCAGCTGCGACTCTGAAGCTGACGATGTATTTGAATCGGAATCAAAGAGTGTGATTGAAGGTTTGTTGTTTGTTTCACTTTCCAGTCTACTTTTAGTTTTCATTTTTTCCTTTTTTCTATTTCCCTTTTTTTTGCTCGAGAATATCGGAATTCGTGAAAGACTCGAAAATTCCAGATTTCCTCCACCTTTTTTATAGCTTGTGATCAGACAGAAATTGAGAGGTTTTCTACGAAGATTTTTGGTTATTTATGTATCGATTATATGGACAAGTTCAGACCAGAGTCTCGTTGGAGAGCGTAGTCTTTTTAGTTGATTTCACCGGATTCAGCAATGGTGATAGTAGCTCTTGTTCTACCGTTAGCAGTACCGTAACTTTCAATGGTCTTGACAGTGTCGTAACCCTTGGTAACTTCACCAAAGACGACATGTTTACCATCTAACCAAGGACATGGAACTGTGGTGATAAAGAACTGGGAACCATTGGTGTTTGGACCAGCGTTGGCCATGGACAATAAACCTGGTTTGTTATGGGTCTTGATGAAATTTTCATCAGCAAATCTCTCGCCATAGATGGATTTACCACCAGTACCGTTACCACGAGTAATATCACCACCTTGTAGCATGAATTGTGGAATAACTCTGTGGAATGGGGAGCCTTCGTAACCGAATCCCTTTTCACCAGTAGCTAAGGCTCTGAAGTTTTCAGCGGTTTTTGGAACAACCTGTGGGTGAACTTGTTAGTAAAACTGATGTTGAAGAACCTCAAAATTTATCCATTGAACATACATCATCGTATAATTCAAATTCAATTCTGTCCAATTTTCTTCCTTTTCGTCATTCGTTGTTGGTACTTAATTCCTGGGCGTATACTGACAAATAGCTCATAACTTACCGTCAATGGCTGGAACGAAGTAGACTTTTTTACCCAAGATGGAGGCAGAAGCAGAGAAGGCACGGACACCAGCTTTTGAGGAATTAGCAATGGTTCTTAAGGATAGCATTTTGATTTGTTTAAGTCTGAAGAGCTACGGTGGAAGGCCAATCTCGATGATCACTTTTTTCCTCAAAGGTACTGGGAAATCTCGAAACTTCGCGGAATTACATAATCAGAGCTCATAACTCGGCGATTTCTCATGAATGGAACATGACTCCTGAGATTTCTCTTCATTGACTCACTCCAAACTTCACGAATCAAACTGGTCAATGGTTAATTAACGATAAGCAGATCAGTGAGGGACCGAATGGCACAACTATTATGAACATGCAGACATTCTCCAAAAAAATTTTTCCAAAAATAACGTGTGCGCAAGCCCGGAGTCGAACCGGGGGCTCAAAGATGGCAACTTTGAATTTTACCGCTAAACCACTTGCGCTTCGTTAAAACTTGAAAACTTGGTACTGTTATATATGGTAAGGCCCATAGATTACATAATCAAACTAGTCCGATAACCGATAACTGGCTTAGAAAGTTAGTATTTATCTTGTCTCGAGAAACTTCCTTATCTGTTTGTGTTCCCTCCAGGAAATACAATACATTCACATTCAATTAACCGAATCAGTAAACAGTCATGAGCTCTAGAAGTTCAGCCACCACAGAATCAAACAAGACTTATTCGGTGACAGTTGGAGAGGTGGAGCAGTTGAAAGATCGAGTTGTTAAAGCACTGGAGCTATCTTATTCACCCTACTCAAAGTTTAGGTATGTTTTGACTTGGTATTACCATCTATTGAAGCCGTCCTTTACTAACTTCGTTTGTTTCTCATAGAGTTGGCTGTACGCTGATCACGGAATCTGGTGAATTCTTCGATGGTGCTAACATCGAAAACGCTTCTTATGGTATGTATTCCTAGTGATCATGATCACATATATCTACAAGAGCTAACGAAATGATAACACCAGGAGGATCGATATGTGCTGAGAGAACTACAATCTGTTCAGCAGTTCTCAAAGGTCATAAAGCTTTTAAGGCCATTGCAATCGCTAGTGATATGGAAAAGGATCTGATATCACCTTGTGGGATTTGCAGACAGTTCATCAGGGAGTTTGGGAGGGATATACCGATTTACATGTTCAACAAGAAGGGTGATTATACGGTGAAGACTCTCGAAGAGTTGTTGCCTTTAAGTTTTGGTCCAGAACATCTATCATGAGCATTAAGCACTTACCTAATCACTAACAGCGATAGCCACGCCAGAAAACTTTCCAGTGTCGTTTCACACTACTTACTGTAAGGAAAATATATATCCATTCACGCTGTGCAGACTGTGACAGTTTTGTTCATTTACAAATTTGTAGGTTGTACCTTCATCGCGTCCTGTCAAAGAAACAACCCGTACGATGAAAAAGACGAGGAAGAAAAGAGGAAAAAAAAATTTCCGAATCCAAACTCCATCCGAAAGCACAACACTAAGGACACCACTCAAATAGAACCATGTCTACTGCTGCTGCTGCTGCTCCGGTATCGCCAACCACCACCAATGTTTGTGGCTCATGGACATGTGGTAAGGACACAACCTCTTCGCTAAAATGTCCTCTCTGTTTGAAACAAGGAATAACCACTGTCTTTTGTAATCAGTCATGTTTCAAGGAAAGTTGGGCTCTACATAAATCCATCCATGTCAAAGCTGGTGTTGATTCATACGACCCATTCCCAGATTTCCCATATACAGGCTCTTTAAGACCTGCTTATCCTCTAACACCAAGAAGAAAAGTTCCAGAAAACATTGTTCCAACTGATTATGCCAAAAATGGTATCCCAGTTTCAGAACAGAAAAATGATAGAACTGGTAAAATCAGAATTTATAACGATGAGGAAATAGAGAAAATCAAAAAAGTTGCTAGATTTGGAAGAGAAATTTTGGATGCTGCTGCTGCCATTGTTAAAGTCGGTACTAGAACTGAAGAAATTGACGAAGTTGTCCATAATGAAACTATCAAAAGAAATGCTTACCCATCAACTTTGAATTATTACAATTATACCAAGAGTGTTTGTACCTCAGTCAATGAAGTCATCTGTCATGGTATTCCAGATAAAAGACCCTTACAAGATGGTGACATTGTCAACATTGATGTTTCCCTATACTATGATGGATTCCATGCCGATTTGAATGAAACTTATTATGTTGGTACGCCTGCTAAAGAAACCATAAATGTTGTTGAAACTGCTAGAGAATGTCTAGACTTGGCCATTGCCCATTGTAAACCAGGTGTTGCATTCAGATCCTTGGGTGATATCATCGAGAAACACGCTAAGGCAAACAACTGTTCTGTTGTTAGAACTTTCTGTGGTCATGGAACTGGTGAATTATTCCATAGTGGCCCACAAGTTGCACATTATGCCAGAAACAAGTCTCCAGGTATCATGAAACCAGGTATGGTTTTCACTATCGAACCAATGATAAACCAAGGTGTGTACAGAGACATCACATGGCCAGATGATTGGACCGTCACTACTGCTGATGGGAAATTGAGTGCACAATTCGAACATGAACTACTGGTTACTGAGACCGGTGTTGAAGTTCTAAGTGCGAGACTCCCAACCAGTCCAGGAGGACCTAGAAAAAGAATTTGAGCATTTCCATGAGATTGACCTGAACATAGACTAGATACACCGAAACGCTGAAAGATCTTTCTGAAACCTATTTGATCTGTATTAATACGATGTAATCTGTATCTAGATGCGGCCCGTAACGAATCCCGGGTAACCCTCGTCTGCGATTTTTTTGATTTTTCGCGTTGTGATCCAATAGAGCTGCTGAAAAAACTCGATGAGATCCACCAGTTTGCCTCTTTTAACAAGGAAATCAGACACACAAGCGTCATTACAATGTCTTCTTCTTTACAGTTGCTGAATCCAAAAGCAGAATCTCTAAGAAGAGCTGCTGCTTTGCAGGTAAACACTGCCGCCGCCCAAGGTTTGCAACAAGTTTTGGAGACCAATCTAGGGCCAAAAGGGACTTTAAAAATGTTGGTTGATGGTGCTGGTAATATCAAATTGACGAAAGATGGGAAAGTCCTCTTAAGTGAGATGCAAATCCAAAATCCAACAGCTGTCATGATTGCAAGAGCGGCCTCTGCACAAGATGAAATCACAGGTGATGGTACTACTACAGTTGTTCTCTTAGTTGGTGAATTATTGAAACAAGCTGAAAGATTCATATCAGAAGGTGTCCATCCAAGAATTATAACGGATGGATTTGAGATAGGTAGAAAAACCACACTGAAATTATTGGATGAGTTCAAGTTGCATAAAGAGATTGATCGTGAATTACTATTACAAGTTGCAAGAACTTCTTTATCTACAAAAGTTAACCAGGAAGTCGCTGAAGTCCTGACACCAATTGTTACCGATGCTGTTTTGAGTGTCTCCAGTGAAAAATCTTTAGACTTACATATGGTTGAGATAATGCAAATGCAACACGAAAGTGCCAAAAACTCTCAATTGATCAAAGGTTTAGTGCTGGATCATGGTGCAAGACATCCGGATATGCCAAAAACCGTTCATAATGCCCATGTTTTGATTTTGAATGTCTCTTTAGAATACGAGAAGACTGAAGTCAATTCAAGTTTTTTCTATAGCTCAGCAGAACAAAGAGATAAATTGGTTCAAAGTGAAAGAAAGTTTGTCGATGATAAACTAAAAAAAATTGTTGATTTGAAAAATGAAGTTTGTGGCTTGAATTCAGATCAAGGATTCGTTATCATAAATCAAAAAG
Organism: Wickerhamomyces canadensis; assembly: GCA_003707015.3. Taxonomy (NCBI): domain Eukaryota; kingdom Fungi; phylum Ascomycota; class Saccharomycetes; order Phaffomycetales; family Wickerhamomycetaceae; genus Wickerhamomyces; species Wickerhamomyces canadensis. The sequence goes on along the minus strand of PPMU03000003.1, from coordinate 255,709 downwards.
GTATTGATCCAATGTCTCTAGACATCCTTGCAAAACATAACATTCTAGCTTTGAGAAGAGCTAAAAGACGTAACATGGAAAGATTACAACTAGTCACTGGAGGTGAAGCACAAAATTCCGTTGATGACTTAAGCCCTGAGATCTTGGGTTTCTCAGGTCTTGTCTACGAAGAAACAATCGGTGAAGAGAAATTCACTTATGTTACGGAAAACAGAGATCCAAAATCTGTCACAATTTTGATCAAAGGTGCCACTAACCATGCATTGAACCAAACTAAAGATGCTGTTAGAGATGGACTTAGAGCCGTTGCTAATGTCATCAAAGATGATGCTGTGATCCCTGGTGCTGGTGCTTTCTTCCTATCTTCTTCAGACTACTTGACTAAGAATCTTTCGTTGTTATCAAAAGGTAGAACTAAAACAGGAATTCAAGCATTTGCAGAGGCTTTATTAGTTATTCCAAAAACATTGGTTAAAAACTCTGGATATGATGCATTGGATGTTGTTTCATCATGTCAAGATGAATTAGAAGAAGGTCGTGTCATCGGTATTGATTTGAATTCGGGTGAATCCTGTGATCCAACCATTGAAGGAATTTGGGATTCGTTCAGAGTCTTGAGAAATGCCATAACTTCTGCTGTTGGTATTGCCAGTAATCTATTATTATGTGATGAACTGTTGAAAGCTGGTCGTTCATCTTTGAAAGAAGGTGGTGGTGCTCAAGGTCCTCCAGGTCAATAAGATTAATGAAAACGTTATATCTGAACTTTATTAATAGACTGAGTGATTTTTCATGTCGTATTTACTGACCCTAATACCATTCGTGTTCCCCGAAGAGAAGCCTTTGTAGATGGTGAGTAAAACAGCTTGTTACTGTTACAGAACCGTAGCTGCCCAGAATTTGATAACTCAAATTGGTCGAATCACCAATTCTCTCCTGTCTAATTTTACGGCCCAGGATCGAACCCGCGTTGTGTTGACGCCAAGAAATATGCGTCACGTGCCCTATGAGATCGCTATGCAGGGTCTTCGTTCTTCCACAGAGACTCAGCCTTTCAGAATGCCCAACGCTGGCAAGAAAACACAGCGAAAAAGGCAGCTTGAGCGATGCCAATTGCCATGATGATCGTACCTGCTTTCAACCGACGGGAGGGAGAGCTGACTAAGAGCATCGTATAGAGGGGAGACCAGTCGCCTTACTCCTCCATTACGTAACAGCACCGATGCCGCGCCCAGCTAAAATACCCGCGAATTTGATATTGATGGTTTACAAAACGAGGGAAAAAGATAAAAAAAGAGAGGCAGTCAAGAGTGCTCATTATTTGATAAACAGAGAAAGAAGACTGGACTTCGAGACTGGTGATTTCGAGACGTTGAATTACGCTACATCGAAACAATGGCCGTGTGGGAGCATCTTAACGTATGTATTTCCTTGACAGGGCGTCTTCAGAAAAGAGGATGTCAATGTGTATTCCTTTTGATCCATGAGTGAGACTTGCAAGAGAACTGTTTACTAATTTGCGTTGAGACAGGTTGACAAAGCACATATTGCTTATGCAGTGGTGGGCGTGTTCTCTGCTATCTTCTCTTTGGTGTCTTTGTTTGTCAAAGAGAAATTATACATCGGGGAGGCCACCGTTGCTGCCATTGTGGGTCTTATCGTCGGTCCGCATTGTTTAAACTGGTTCGCTCCAACGACATGGGGAAATTCTGACTACATCACATTGGAAATATCAAGGATAGTTTTGTGCTTACAAATATTCGCTGTGGCTGTTGAATTGCCAAAGAAGTATATGTTGAAACATTGGCTGTCAGTGTTCATGTTACTTGTACCCGTTATGACCTGGGGTTGGCTCATCGTTGGCCTATTCGTCTATATCTTGATACCCGGTATAAATTTTGCTGAAGGGTTAACTATTGCTGCGTGTATTACTGCTACAGATCCAGTCTTGGCCGCTGCAGTTGTTGGTAAGGGTAAATTTGCAAGAAGGGTTCCAGGTCATTTGAGAAATTTGTTATCAGCAGAGTCAGGCTGTAACGATGGTATGGCTTTCCCTTTCATCTTCCTGGGTATAAATCTAGTCATACATAGTGGGAATGCAGGTGAAATTGTGAAAGAATGGCTATGTGTTACCGTCTTATATGAGTGTATTGTGGGTTGTATCATTGGCGTTGTTATTGGATACGTTGGAAGACATGCCATCAAGTACGCCGAAAAAAAAGGAATTATCGATAGAGAATCATTTTTGTCATTTTACATTGTTTTGGCATTGACGTGTGCTGGGTTCGGCTCAATGTTAGGAGTTGATGATTTGTTGGTGTCATTTGCAGCTGGTGCTGCTTTTTCATGGGATGGATGGTTTGCCAAGAAAACTGAGGAGACCCATGTCTCCACTGTTATTGACTTATTATTGAATTTGGCATATTTTATCTATTTTGGTGCCATTATTCCATGGCCTCAATTCAACAATTCTGAGTTAGGTACAGATGTTTGGAGATTGATAGTCTTAGCGTTTGTTGTTTTGTTCCTGAGAAGAATTCCCGCAGTTTTGGCTTTAAAACCGTTTATTCCCGATATTAAATCATGGAGAGAGGCGCTGTTTTGTGGTCATTTTGGTCCAATTGGTGTTGGTGCTGTTTTTGCTGCTATCTTATCAAGAGCCACATTGGAGGGTTCACATACTAAGGATGCTACACCACTTGCAACTCTCCCAAGCAAGGAGGATCCCAACTACCAGTTGATTGCAGTCATTTGGCCAATAACAACGTTCCTGATTCTTTCATCTATCATTGTTCATGGTTCTTCAGTTGCGGTCATTACTTTGGGTAGACATTTGAACACACTGTCGATTCAAATGACATTCACTGGTACAAGTGGTAATAACAACGCAAGCTCATGGATGCAACGTCTACCAGAATTAAAAACAAGTGGACGTTCATTCTCACTTCAACGTATCGATACTAGAAACACAAATGGTCCATCTGAAAATAAGTTATCACAGTCTGCGACTATTGAAACAAGTGGTGTTCCGGTAAGACCAGCTGGTGGTATGGAAAGAAGAAAAGATAGGAAGAAACGTAGATTGGGATTGAAGAAACATCGCTCATTCAATACCAAACATGATACAGATGAAAAACAAGGGATTAGCTCTGAAAAATTACAACGTGAAAAAGAAGCCAAAGCAGCAGCATTCGCGTTGGGTGGAAACCATAAAACTGATAAGCTACCTGAGGTTAACGAAGAAGGTTATCCAAAAGTCGGCATCACTCCAGCTCCAACAACGATGGATGACGAGCAATTTCCTGATGACGATACCAACACTACTTCAACACCTGAAAAGAGTTCTGGTGAAGCATATGAAAGAAATAGAAGACCAACGAATGCATACAGTGATGGTTCACAGTTGATTATCGAGGATCAACATGGTGAGATTTTAGAGTCTGCTCAAATGCTCTCCGATGCTACCTCACTGAAACGTGAAAAGAGTAATGCTTCTTCATCTATCAGCTCCATTGTTTCTCCTCTAAGAGCCATTCAAAGAATTGCCACCCAGCAAGCCGCTGGAGACAACAAATATACTGCTTATAAGATGAATAATCATTTGATCATTGAGAATGAAGATGGTGAGATTATAAGAAGGTACAAAATCAACCACCATTCTGCTAAAGGACAATCACCAGCAGTTAGATCAAGAAGCTCTACTTTATCCAAAGCATTATCGGCAGTAGGTATCAAGAGAGGTACCGATCGTCACAACATAGAACTAAATCCGATTGGCTCAATTTCAGAAAGAACTGAGCAAGAATTCAGTGATTACCGAAATTCTGATATCGATGAAGACGAGGATGCAAGCCAAGAAGATGATGACGATGACGATGTCGATGATAACGATGACGAAGATGATGACGAGGAAAGTAATGGAGCTGGCGATGATGGGGAAACGGAGTTTGAAAGAGTCAGAAGGCTGACAGCTATCGGTGAAGTTCCAGCCCCAAGAGATGATGATGATGAGGAAGATGATGCTCCTAAAACAACGAGGTCCCATAACTGAAACATCGATACCCTGATTTGGCTTGCTGTTGTTGACTGACTTCTCCTCTTTGTTGGTGGTCTAGGTTGGATATATTTTTAGTTTGAAGAACATGCGATTGATTGCAAGGATGGCATGTTTTTACACGAACGTCACTGAACAGAAACAGTATATAAACTTCTACGGGTAGTAATGACACTGTGGAACCAGAAGAGGCCATTCCACTTTACAGGGGAGCGCCTCTTCATTAGAAGCGACCTTTAAACTCGAAGTTGGTTGTATACTTTTGGACGAATCCCAACTTACTACATGATGTTGACGTAGCTCTTTCGAAGCGGCTGAGGAAGAGTCACGTGATTTGAGAACAACATCGCTCGCAACCGGTTTTAGCGAATTCAAAAGCTGAGAAGAAGTGTGGATCTCAAATCAGCGGAAAGTCACCACTTAAAAGGACTACATTTAAGTGCTACGCAGATCAGGCAGAGACACAGAGCTCAGTGAGATGCCCGGGGACAAGGAGTCAGCTCACAGTTCTCCTTTCCAGGGACTCTTCCCGAAGATCTCACGGTTCTTGACGTTGGAGCCCCCTCATGAAGAAGATATTCAGCTCACAGATACCGATGTCTGTTCGATTTCAACCACTGCTATCAGGCAGAAGATACAGTCTATGGATCCAGCTGACTGGGAGAACAAATACAACGACAAGTTCTTCTTCACGAGAATGTTTGGGAAGGATGTTGAGGACCAGAACTTGTCAGATTTTGCCAATTACGACCGAATGGTTAAGCAAGAAGCGGCAATTGAAGCAAAGACAAAAAGAGTCATTGGTGACATTCAGAGCAGTAACCTACAAGTAAATCTGGACTTGAACTCTAGATTTGACGCTGGCAGTGAGTTAGAAAAGGGAAGAGGCAAGTACAACAATTTTTGGAGAGATAAGAGACCAAGGCCAGTGAAGCATATAGCAGACATTCCAGGCCTTCATAGAGAAGTATCACTCAGTTCAAACAGAACAGAAGTGGTTGATTTGAAAAATGATATAGCTCAGTCAGTGAATAGTCGAGGAGACTGGGATTTTGGAGAACACAAACAGCAGAAATATCACTTACAGAGGAAACTTGCAAAACCTCAAATTCAAATGATCGCATTGGGAGGCACTTTAGGTGTTGGATTGTTCTTAAATAGTGGGAAGGCTTTTTCTATTGGTGGTCCACTCGGTTGTTTCTTAGGGTTTTTGATATCAGGGTCTATTGTTTTAGCTACCATGCTATCATTTGCTGAGATGTCAACTCTAATTCCGACAACGTCAAGTATATCAGGATTAGCATCGAGGTTCGTTGAGGATGCTTTTGGATTTGCACTTGGATGGTGTTATTGGCTATCTTTTGCTACCGCTATGCCAAGTGAGATCTGTGCTGGTACCATTATGCTAAGTTATTATCAGAACTTGAACATTCCAAGCGCTTCAACTTCTGGGTTTGTTGCATTGTTTCTAGCAACAATTTTATCCATTAACCTTTTTGATGTCAGGTTCTACGGAAATATAGAATATGGTGTGAGTCTATTCAAGGTATTGATTGTCATTGCCCTGATCTGTACAATGATCGTCATTAATGCCAAAGAGCATTATGGATTTAGGTTTTGGAAACCATCAGATTCCACCAATTGGGGAACATTTGGTCCGTTTAGACCTACTTTTGACCTGACTGATGTAGGTATCGGTTCCAAAAATGGGATTGGTGGGGCATTGGGAAGACTACTAGGAGTTGTTTCATCAATTCTGATATCATCATATGCTTATACTGGGAGTGAGATTGGATTCGTTGCCTCTATGGAGTGTAAAAATCCAAGAAAGGCGTTACCATCAGTGACAAAGAGAGTCTTTGGAAGGGTTATAATCTTGTACTTGCTATCTATTTTTATGGTTGGATTGAACATTTATTCTGGTGATCCAAGGTTACTGAGGTATTATACTGCCGGTACCAAAGATCAGGTATTACCATCAGAATACGCTGAATACGTCAAAAACAAATGTTCATCAGTTATCGAAACTGATTTTGCAAATGGGAATCAAAGTCCTTGGATCATTGCACTTCAAAGCTCTGGGTATTGTACGTTTTCATCTGTTATGAACGCTGTGTTTGTTGTATTTGCAGTATCTGCTGGGTCTTCACATCTTTATGTTTCTAGTAGGACCCTGTACTCAATGGCTACACAAGGAAAAGCATTTTCAATCTTTGCAACATGTTCAAAAGCAGGTGTTCCATATGTTTCGGTATTATTCTCCGGATCTTTTGGATTATTGGCATTCTTATCTGTTGATAGCTCCGCAATGAGTGTTTTCCAAGATTTTGCCAACATTTCATCAGCCACTGCAATGCTTATGTGGGCCGGTATGTGTCTGTCATTCTTGAGATTTTACTATGGATTGAAACTGCGTCCGGACATAATTGCAAGGGATGATCCTTCATATCCATATAGATCTCCATTCCAGCCATTTTTGGCGATTTATGGACTACTTGGATCGTTGATGATTGTATTCTTGATGGGATTTGTTGTTTTCTTGAAAGGATTTTGGGATACAAAAACTTTCTTCACATCATATGGGGCATTAATGCTTTTTGCAGTGTGTTATATTGGGTATAAACTTTTCAGAAGCTCTAAGATTCATAGGTTAGATCAATTGGATTTAGATTCTGGAAGAAGGGAAATGGATCGGATTATTTGGGACGAGGAGAAGTATTACATTAGTTCTTTAAAGGAAATAGTAAGGAAATGCATTGGTTGGTTAGCATAGGCTCTCAATGGCACATACTGAGAAAGGTGGAATTCAGAGCTGTCTAGAAACATAATAATGAAACTAATGAATAAAATATGCTATATCTGTAATCAGTCTATGGTTTTCCAAACTTGTTCTCAATTAGTTCGAGTAATTTAGGGAAAATTATATCTGAAGTTTCACCTTCAACCGTATGCAGGATACCCAATTCTCTATAGAAATCTTTGACTGGGTTGATGGTTTTGTTGTAAGCATCCAGTCTCTTTTGGAAAACTTCAGCGTTATCATCAGGTCTCTTGGATAGTGCTTCACCGGTAATATCATCCAGGCCAGGAACCTTTGGAGGGTTATACTCCAGATTGTAGATGCGACCAGAGGGAACATGGACCCATCTGTTCTCGATTCTTTGCAGTATGACACTTTCAGGAACAGCGAGCTCGACAACAAGGTTCAAACTAGCTGAGCTTTTGGTGAGATCATTTCTCAGTATTTTGGCTTGTGGAAGTGTTCTTGGGAACCCGTCCAATAACCAGGATGATTTGGAGTCCAGAAGATCCTGCGACTTCAACTCTTGAATGACCAGATCACTGATGGTCTTATCTGGAAGCAGCCCTCCTTTCGCAATGATATCACTAGCGAATCTGCCGACGTCTGTCTTCTGTTGGATCTCCCTTCTGAGGAGGTCGCCCGAGCTGATGGGCTTCAGTCCAGAGTAGTATTTCAGCAGCTTCGAGGTCTGCGTTCCTTTCCCAGAGCCAGGTGCTCCCAGAAGGAGGAGTCGCAGTGGCTTGGCTGGAAGTGACATATATTCACAGTGCTTCAATTGAGCGTTTCAAGGGAAATAACGAAGCAATTGGATACAAATCTGGGGTAAAAGTCAGCCAAACAATTGTCGACGTTCTTTTTTCTTTTTTTGGTTGTTTCCGGATCTGCTTCTCTCGGCCGAAAGTTGTCTTCTACGAAGTCTTCGAGAAAACCGTCCTATTTTCACCTATAAAATTGCTCCCAGTGCTTTCAGGCTCTGAGAGTTCCAAGGTGCAATGAAGATACTTCTCTGGATATCCTTCAACTGCCCGGTTGTGATGTATGCGTTGCTCAACTCTTGAGCTGTGACCTTTCCTTGGGCTGCAATCTTTAGTGAAATGTTCTTGTCTAGGTTATTCCAGATACGTAGATCATCAGGGAAATAGAATGCTGATCTTTGCCAGACAGATTTCTCATTCTGTGACAATTTCTTGTTGATGTGCGATAACAAATATGGAACGTTCTTGAAACGGTCACTGATCAGCTCGCTTAATGGTAAAGCTTCCAACTCTCCTTTGATGATAACCAAATAATCCTCCAAGTTTTCTATGACTGATATAGCACCAATCACCAACGTCACCAACAATGAGGTACCGTGCTCTTCAATGTTAGTGAACAGTTGATCCAGAGCCGCTTGTCTAGTCTCTTCAGTATCATAAATATACAAAACTTGGGCAATTAGAACAACCAGTCTCTTTGAATCTTGTGATAAAGTCAAAATCTCTTTAAATTCTTCCAAGGACTCATCAAATTTATCCATAAAGAAATATGATAGACCCAAAACAGTTCTACAGGAGATGATAGTTTTGTCATTCTGTGTCAACTCCAGAACTTCCAATGAGGCTTCAATGGCACCTTCATAGTTTTCGAGTCCTAGATCAAATCTAGCGTATTGTGCCTTCACTCTTGCAAAAGACTCCAACACTTTATCATCTTCATTTTCTTCATATGTGGTTTCCAGAATCTTGAGCAGTTTAGAGGATATTTCTTTTCCTAGTTCGTAGTCGTTCAGTCTTTCTAAAATCAAACAAGTAACAGACAGACCAAATGGATCGAGCGGATAATGCTTCAAGTATTGCAACATACCGAAACTAGCAGTGGACAATTCTTGTAAAGCCTCGATATCTTGAACATCATCCCCTTTACCGATTCTTTTCAAGCAAACACTAACAGCGTATGATAATTGGGCTGTAGGTGACTTTCCATTAGACAAAACAAAGGCATGTGTGAACATGTTAGCAGCTTCTTCAACGTTACCTTGAGCTTCATAGGCTAGACCATGACCTAACCAAGAAATTGGTTCAGTTGGTGATAAACTTTGACCTCTCATATATGCTTCTGATGCTAATTTGGAATCACCATATCTCAAATACAACAAAGCCAGGTTAGACCAAATCTCGACATTTTTTGGGTCAATTGAGACAGCTTTGACCAAACAATGCTGAGAAATACGAGGATTCACTGAAATTGAAGCAACACCTAAGGCAATCCAGGCTTCTGCATAGTTGTTTTGTAATTTGATGGCATCTTTCAGGCTGCCAATTGCTGAATCTCTATAAGACTTGTTATGAGTCTTCAGGTAAGCAATGACTTGTGACAGCCCAAGATTGTATAAAGTGGAAGAACGCAATGGTCTTGAGGCTGGTTGCAACGAGAGTGCAGCCTTGTTTGCATAGACCAAGAACAAAGCAACCAGATCAACGTATTTCTTGAAGGTAATATACTGATCGATTAATGCATCATCAATTTCAATGGCGGTTTCTTTGAAGAAGTTCAAGATCTGATCGTGTGGGAAATAATCAATCTTTGATTGGATCTGAAGAAAGATTGTGATCAGGTCGGAGGTGGTTTTCCAGAAACTCAGGGATTTCTTATTACCTTTTGATAGAACATCAACTGTCCTCAAAGCGAGACCGACAGCTTTACCAAAAAATCCACCAAGAACAGAGTTGTTTGAGTATTCCAACAACGCATCATATAGCCCAGAAATGACACATTCCTCTTGTGGTCTTTCTTCAAGCAAACCTTCCAAGATCTCAATAGCCTCGTCAAATTCTCCAATTTGAGTTTGAACGACACCAAGCAAGTATTTGGCAACCCAATGCGATTCATCCAGCTCCAAAGCCCTTCTGAAAACTCTGACAGCAGCTTCCAATCTACCGCAACCAATGTATGCTTCACCGAGACCGACCCAAGATTCAACATCACTGGCATTGATACGAATAGCATTCTGAAACCACTCAACAGCCTTGGCATCATCTTGACCTTCCAAAGCAGCAGATCCAAGAACCCTGTAGGGCCAACTATCTGTTCCCAGACGACGTTTTGAGTTCTCAGAATTGATCAATCTCTTGGTGAAAGTTTCAGCACGAGCCCAGTTACCAGAATCAGCAAATTGAGAAACCAAATACCAAGCAGCAGTGACTTCTGAGGAATCAATCTCAAAAGCCTTAAGAAAACATTTTGTAGCTCTTTTAACATCATCATAATGTTTAATGTAGATCTCACCAAGTGATGTATAAGATGGTGCATAGTTTTTGGAGTTTCTAAGAGATTCAACCAAATGCTCGTACGATTTTTCAACGGAACCTTCAGATAGATAACTTTGGGCAATCTTCCAGTTAACTGAAGCCTTCACATCCAAGATGTATAATGAGTTTCCTTCTAGCTTCTTCAAAACACTAAGTAGGCCTTCTCTACCTTGGGCGAATTTACCAAGTTTGATTTCGACCCATGATAACTCCATAATAGCTTCAACGTTGGCTGGGAACTTCTCAACAACTTCCTGCAGTAACTCCCTGGCTCTTTCTAATTCGCCTCTCTCAGCAAGAATCAAACCTTTACCAACTCTGGCCTCAACGTTTTGAGGGGAATCAGCCAAAACTCTATCAAATAACTCTAACGCTCTTTTGAAATTTTTTGGTGCTTCATGGTATGTTAAAATGACAGCATACTTCACCAGTAAGTCCTCCTTTGTATGGGTGAAAGAGAAGCCGGTATTTCTGGTAGATGTAGCCAGTAACTGAATACCACTCTGGCACAAGTGAATTCCCTCAGCATATTGTTTGAGATATATATGATATGAAAGAACAATACGATGGGCAAACAAGCTTGTCTTGCAGGATTCTAGAGCTTGGTTCATCAGAACAAGTAACTCTTCAGGAGATAGGGTAGTGTCTTCAGCCTCGAATTTAATCAACTCCTCCTCTTCTGGAGATAGATCTTCCTTTCTAGGTTTTTTACCTTTGGCTTTTGGTTCAAAATCCTCAATTTGATGGGTAGACAAATCTGACAGGATAAATGCATGGACAATCTGACCTAGTGGTTCTGCTCTGAACAATGTCAGGAAGTCCTTCAAAACTCCAGAGCTGATGGAACTTAATTCTTCCGGATCAACCCAATCAAAATATGTTGACCATGCTAGATATGAAGTGTGTTTCACTAAAATTAAACCTTCCACCCATTCTTTAAGGTCTCTGAACAATTGGGGCTTTATATCTGCAGGAGAGACCTTCAGGGTTTTCATTCGATATCTTAGGTACTGTTCTTCAACCTGTCTTCTTTCGGTATCATCATTCAGAATATTTATAAGTTCTTCATATAGATGTGGAATGACCGAGTCCTTATAATAACCCCAGGCAATTGCATCCAACGAGCCTGCAGCTTTGGTTTTCATCCTTTCACGGGTTAAAACTTTTGAGACTTCAGCATTTTCTCTTTTCAGCAGGATATCAAGATACTGTGCAATTACTTTTTGTGGCGGCTCTAGGATACCTTGTGTCACTTGACCAAGTCTATTTTCAGGCAACAAAGCTTTCAGATATTCTTCTTTGACCATTTGAGAATCATGTCTTTTCAGAAATGACTTGATATCAGCGATGAGCTCAGACAACGGTTCTTGTCGAGAGATCAGATATTCAGCGTATTCTCCAGCAAAGTCAAAAAACGATTTATAGTCTGACCCATTCTTCAGTAGAAGCCACAACCCTTTCCAAGCAGGAGCTGCATTATAATCGATCATGATCGCTTTTCTGTAAGAAGATTCTGCACTTGTAAGCTTGTTGAGAAGATGGTAGGATTTACCTTTGAACACATGAGCAAAGTAGTTTTTTGGGTCAACATCCAGCGCATCATTGGCCAATTGAATACAGTACTCCGGATTCTCATCCTGCAGAGCGTCCTTCGCAGCTTTCAGGTACTGTTTGGCAGACATCTCAAGCGCTCTTATCAGAGGAAACACCGTAGTTCGAGCTTAGTTGGTTGTTGTTTGGGCCCTTTTTTTTGACGTACTCGCAAAAATCTGACAAATTTCTTACGTACTGGTATGAGAAAAATCATAGTACGCATTCGCGGTAGTCACGTGACTGTAATTCGATTATATAAGCGACACGGTCTTATTTTTTCAGATTGTTACAGCCACTACCAAAATAAACATAAATCTTTTGGTTGCGCGTCTTCGTTCTTTTACCTTCTTCGACTACGACTTCACAGAATCATCGAGAAAAGAATGGCCAAAGCTGCTGCTGCTGCCGCTACTCCCCGTCGCTCACTGGCGAAGAAAGCTGGTCTGGACTCCAGCCAGTCGAAGCTGAAGCAGTCCTCGCTGATGAGCTTCTTTGGAAAGAAACCCTCTTCTGCTGCCTCCCAAGATACCCAAGAATCATTCCCATCTCCTTCATCGTCACCTTCAAAGGATCCTGAAGAAAACAAAGAGAATGAAGGCAATCTGACCAAAGACACTACCGTCAGTCTTATCGAAGAATCTGTCGTTCCATCTCCTCAATCCATTATCAAAAGACCAGCTTTGAAGGAGCATATTAACACTTCAAACGATACCAAACATAGGGAAGAAGAACCAATACATTCTAGTCCTACAACCTCAAGAAGACGTAAAAATGTCTCATATGCTGAAATCAGTGATGACGATGAAGAAGAAGAAGCTCCATTGAAGCTCAAATCACAACGCAAGCGTCGTCGGATTGTTGAGGATGATCAATCAGAAGATGAATTCATTCCTGACGCCAAAGAAGAATCTGAAGATGACATGGAGGCGTTCGTTGTCCCTGATGATCTAGAAGAACCTGAAGCTGAACAAGATGACTCTTTTGATGATGACGAACTGATAGAAATTTCGACCAAGAAAGTCAAACAAGCCAAGTCATCCTCTTTGATTGCTTCAAAATTTGATTCTAAATCTGACTACAAACCAACAGCAAGAAAATCTACTCCAACAAAGACGAAACTAACCACCAAGCAAACTAAAAGTGAAAAATTCACAAAAGAGAACGAAGAGCGTTACCAATGGCTGGTTGACATTCGTGATGCTGAAAAAAGAAGTGAATCAGATCCTGATTATGATTCAAGAACCTTATATATTCCTCAAAATGCTTGGAGTAAGTTTACAGCTTTTGAGAAGCAATACTGGGAAATCAAATCCAAAATGTGGGATTGTGTGGTTTTCTTCAAGAAAGGGAAGTTTTATGAATTATACGAGAAAGACGCTATGATTGCTCACAATGAGTTCGACTTGAAAATCGCAGGGGGCGGAAGAGCCAATATGCAATTGGCCGGTATTCCAGAGATGTCTTTTGGTTACTGGGCTTCCTCTTTCATTTCTAAAGGTTATAAAGTTGCCAAAGTTGATCAAATTGAAACAGGTCTAGCTAAAGAGATCAGAGAAGCAAATGGATCTGCTAAATCGAAAAAAGAAGTTATTCAAAGAGAACTAAAATCTGTGTTAACTGCTGGTACATTAACAGACGAAGCTATGCTGACGGATGACATGGCAACATACTGTGCCTCTGTGAAAGAAGAAGCTGATCCTGAAGATCCTTCAGGTAAAGTATTTGGTGTTGCTTTCATTGATACCTCAACCGGTTCAATCAACCTAACTGAGTTCAAAGATGATAGTGAATGTACCAAACTCGAGACCCTGATTTCCCAGATCAGACCAAAAGAGTTAATAGTGGCTAAGGGAAATCTTTCACAATTGGCAAGCAGAATCTTGAAATTCAATGCTCAAAACAATGCCATTTTCAACACAGTCAAGCCAGATGTCGAATTTTATGACTTCGATACCACTTTTGAATCTTTGGCGAGAGGGAAATACTTTGAGGCTGAGAACCTGGATGATCTTTCAAAGTGGCCACTAACCTTGAAAGAATACTACGAGGATCGGAAAATGGTTGGACTTTCAGCATTTGGTGGTTTGTTGTGGTACTTACAATCATTAAAGCTGGACGAATCTTTGATCTCTCTAGGAAATGTTACGCCATACACTACTATTAAACCTTCAACCAATTTGGTCTTAGATGGACAAACGCTGCAAAACTTGGAAATATTTGCAAACTCGTTTGATGGTAGTGATAAAGGAACTCTTTTCAAATTACTGAACAGAGCCACTACTCCTTTTGGTAAACGTCTACTGAAGATCTGGGTGGTTCATCCACTCTTGAACAAAGATGAAATTGAAGAAAGACTGGATTCTGTTGACCAGCTACTAGACGATGGTGATTTAAGATCCAGAATAGAGTCCTCGTTATCGAAACTTCCTGATTTGGAGAGACTGTTATCGAGAATTCATGCTGGTCAATTGAAATTGAAAGATTTCACTAGAGTGATCGAGGGTTTTGAGGATATTGCTGCATTATACAGAAGACTAGATTCATTTAAGCTGAAAGGAGCAATGGGTAAAATTTATGACAGATTCCCGAAGAGCTTGAACGGGTGCTTAGATAAATGGGCAGATGCTTTTGATAGAATCCAAGCCAAAGAAAATGATGTTTTGATCCTGAACGAAGGTCAAGAGGCTGATTATGATGAATCAAAAGAAAAAATCAAAAGAATAGAATCTGAATTATCAGCAAAACTTCGAGAATACAGAAGAGAGTTTAAGACTCAATCCATTGAATACAAAGACTTCGGTAAGGAACTATATACAATTGAGATGCCTGCTACAGTGAAAGTTCCAAACTCATGGACTCAAATGGGTTCTTCCAAAAAGACAAAGAGATGGTGGTCACCTGAGGTTCAAAGCTTATCCAAAGAGATTGCTAGAGCTAGGGAAACACACAAGATCATTGAAGAATCACTAAAGACTAGAATGTATCAGAAGTTTGATAGTGATTATAATGTCTGGATCAAGGCCATTGATTCTATTGCACAAATGGATTGTATTGTTGCATTGACAAAGACCTCAGAATCCATTGGGTTCCCAGCTGTGAGACCACAATTCATTGACTCTGAAACTGGTGTTTTAGAATTCACTGAATTAAGACATCCTTGTTTCAACCTCGGCTTCACAAGCGCTAAAGAATTCATTCCAAATGATATCAAACTAGGCGGTCCAAACCCAAACATGGGTCTTCTTACTGGTGCCAATGCGGCAGGTAAGTCCACTGTATTAAGAATGACATGTATTGCTGTGATTTTGGCTCAAATTGGTTGTTATGTTCCATGTGAAACCGCAAAGTTGACTCCTGTTGATAGAATAATGACAAGATTAGGTGCAAATGATAACATAATGCAAGGTAAATCCACATTCTACGTTGAACTCTCAGAAACGAAGAGAATCTTGGAAAATGCAACACCAAAGTCATTACTGGTATTGGATGAACTAGGTAGAGGTGGGTCCTCCTCTGATGGGTTTGCCATTGCAGAAGCGGTGCTTCATCATGTTGCAACACACATCCAATCATTAGGATTCTTTGCTACACATTATGGTTCATTAGGTGCATCCTTTACCAACCATCCACAAATCAGACCTTTCACCATGGCTATCATTGTTGACGATGATTCCAAAAACATCACATTCTTGTACAAACTGGAAGAAGGAAAAGCTGAAGGTTCTTTCGGTATGCATGTTGCTCGTATGTGTGGTATTGACAAAGAAATCATCAAGAATTCAGAGATTGCAGCTGAGGAATTTGAACATACTTCAAAACTGAAAAAAAATGCTAAAGATGTACTAGATTTGATTCCTATTGGATTACAGTCGGATTTTGCAAGATTAATAAAGAATGGGATCAATAATCTTGACGGTGGGTCTGGTGACGGTACTTTGATCTATAATGAAACTATCAAAAAGAATGCTTTAACTAGTATCTTTCAAATGATCGAGGGGCTATGATGATGGGTCAGTTGTGTATTATATAATGGAGAAGAGAAGGAATTTCTACACTGTTGTTTTATCTGGAGTTGTAGCATCATAATTAGGAACATCAGTCATAAAATCATCAAGTTTTAGTTTGGTTTGGGAGCAAGAAGAATTAGCGAAGAATCTCGAAGAGCAGGTGAACGATCGAGATGGATTGGAATGGGGTTCATGGTGCCTGGTAATGATATCACAGTTGAGTTGGCCGCTGATGTCAATGTGTAGTTAGCTTCAACAGATGGAACGGAAGAGGAAGAACCAGCAGATGAAGGTGGAAACGGAGATTGTGATTTTTTCAATTCCCTTCTCAACTTTGCCTCCTTACGTTCTCTAGTTTTCAATGACTTTGGATCATTTGGTTCGTCGAGAAGAACATCATCACTGTACCTTGCAATATTATCGGTGGAACTGTTAGGTTTATAATACCACAGAGGATGGTCTTGTTCATATGTATCCTCTGATTCAATGACCTTGACTTTCTCTAGTACCCATTTTCTACCATGAGACTCCTCAACAGCAGTGGTGTGTCTTAAGAAATCGTCCAGCGTTAAGATTTCAACAACATCATCATCTTCATCAGGAGTCATCTTTATAGGTTTTCCTTTCTTAACATTCTTATGGAATGCAATACCCTGAGTTTTCACAGCAGAATATGGTACCTCAACCTCCAACCTGTCAGCATTTTTTGCAGCAATTGGGTACAGTTCAACGTCAAAGGAGTTCTCAGATTTGTTATTGGAGATTATTACCCCAGCAAAATACTCTTCAAACTTGGCTTGTATGGTATCACCAATTGTTAAAGACTTCAAGTATCTGTCAATCTTATCGTGCTTGGCCCTATGGACTTTGCAATACTGTTCTTCATGATTCTTGAAGAAAACACCAGCTGGTAAAGCACATGTACCATGGAATGAGCGAGTACAACTTGGATGTGAGCATTGGAAACAAGCGCCTTGCTTCTCGTGGCAATATAGGCATTTGAGGTTTTTCCGTGCCTTTGGGACTTTATCAAGACCCTCAACTATGCTACTACTCGAATCAATGTCATAAACAATGGTCAGCTCGGGTATTCTTGAGGCACATAGTTTGTGGCAGTAGGTCACTTTTGATGTACCATTATCGTTTGTTTGGACTGGTATTAGTTTAAAGTTCTCATGTTTCTGCTGTCTTTCAGACAAGATGTTTGGACACAAAAGACAGGACGGTGGTTTGATCTTGGGTTTCTCCTTGATTGGTTTCTTTGTCTCCACTTTTCTTCTCTTGACAGACTCAGATTTTGAAGCAACTTGAGCAGCCGTTGATTCATCGTTCGATATTCTAACAGTAGTCGCTTTAGATTCAGGCACTGGTTCAACTTCAGGTTCAGGATCAGGCTCACCGTAATAGCGTCTTCTCAACCTTGGAACATCAATCCCAACAGCATCAGAGATGCACATGCACTTGCTAGTCTTCATACCGTACTCAAACCAATCATCAATTGCGAAATTCACAGATTCGGCAAGATTGTAGCCAAAGTTCATGCCAGCATGATAGCCATAAGGATAAGTTATCATGAACTCTTGTTCATAGTGAACGATCTTGTTCACCTTGACACCTCTGGATTCAAGAAATGAAGGTGAAACTAAAAAGGTCTTGTGCCGTAGAAAGTCATGACAGTTGTCATACTCTTGAGGGAAAGTTTCACGCATCACTCGATCAAACTTATCTTTGTCTTCTTGAGGGATGGAATACCATTGCTTCGGAGCACCAAAATGTAAATAGTTTATTGAGTATAGATCTTGGTCCTCCAAATGCCATGAGAAAGTAGCCTTCCAAAGACCCGCATATAGATAAGCTTCATTGACACCTGGTAATTTCTGCTCCATGTGATCCAATAGATTGGGAAGATGAGCAACGTTCCACACCTTCACCGACTCATCAAATATGGACCCAAGCATATCGGCACCGTACACAGGATCTGCATACAACAAACTCTTCCAGTAGACCTTCTCCAATTGTTCACACCTTTCTTCGGTAAACTCTGATGTGTCAATGTTGTACTTGAATCCAGTAAACAGAGAGTCATCATTGTGGTTTTTGTTTGAGAGTATCTGTTTGTTTCTCTTTGCGGTTCTGGCATCAGCAACTGGCCTAGTTTTCCCTCTTGGGGCTGGCGGTTGGTAATTTGGCTCTTCAGACAGGGCTTTCCACTGTACTATGTTATAGGTGCGCTGCTTCTCGACATTCTGCTGTCCGAAAACCCCATTGTTTCCGCTGATGTGTTGAACTATTGGGTTTCTGATCTTGATCGTCTTGAGCTGCCTGTGTGTGATCTTTGGCAGGGACTGGATCCACTCTTTGGGTGGGATCACCTTGACGATTCCTGACTGCATCCCGTACTTGTTAATGCTCTTCATGTACTTCTCAAAATCACTGAACTCTGCCATCGACGGCCGGAAAACTGGCACGTTTCCAGCTGAGTACGAGTCTGGCTCAGTCATATATTGCTAGAGTACTGATTCCTGGGTATTTGGTGGTTTATTGCAGCTTTTTGGAGTGGATCTCTGGCGTACAAAAGATGGATGAGACCACTTCCTTTTTTTGTTTAACCACAGAAACCAGCAAGAGGCGGACGGGTGCAGAGATCATAACCTTTCCTCATTAAGCGAGACCACTATAAAAGGATCTCGCAAATATTTGCATTGCTTTTGTAGCTTGATCTATATACCAAGACACAGAGAGAAGTCCCAATAACAATACCTAAAACAGTCAGTGTGACAGATTGATATTGGACAACGATAATGAGCGAGATTGATCAAGGTCATGTGACTACATAACCTCTCCCAGGCAGCATTCGCGGATGGTATTACTGAGATCTACAGAACTACACACATTGTGAAGGGTATCAAGGCTTGAAGTCGCTGCTTGTGTCATTGTTGCTGATGGCTAAACGCTCTGTGAAGGCGAGGGCGCACCCCAAGCAGGGAATGGCTGGGAAATCTCGAGTCTTGAAGAACAAGAACGCAGAATCAGATGGCAATTTGGAGCAACCAACCAAGAGACGAAAGATCACAGAGTTGGGGAGTCTGATCAAGTCATTCACAAGATCACCGAGTCCAGATCTGCCCAAGAAGGTGGACACGTCATCTTATGATCAATGGGTGGACAAATATGCTCCTCAAGAGGTGGCTTCTGTTGCCATTCACTCAAGAAAACTGAAAGATGTTAAGGAAGAGCTGATCTCGATGCTTCGACATGATTCAACTACGAAACTACTGATACTGAGTGGTCCTGCTGGTTCATCCAAAAGTACAATCATCAAGGCTCTTTCTCATGAGCTGATACCTCATAATGATGAAACTGCAAGCTTCGTTGAATGGATCAATCCAATTGAAACAAATCCTTCACAGTTTGATGATTTCTTATCAGCTGCCAAATACAGAACAGGGAAAAATCTTGCATTAATACTAGTTGAAGACCTCCCGAATGTTTTCCATTTAGAGACAAGAGAAAGATTTCAGAAATCATTGATGCAATGGATCTACACAGATGTTAACTTACCACCATTGGTGATTTGTATCACTGAGTGTGATTTTGCTCAAGATGAGAGAATTACACAAGGTTATAACATTGAAACTAGTTTCACTGCTGAGACTATAATTGGGAATAAAATCCTCAATAGTGTTTACTGCAAAAGAATTAAATTTAATCCAGTGAATACACTGCTAATCAAAAAGACCTTGAAAAAGATAGTCTCAAAAGAATCATTGATCTTTGATGATCTTCCCAGAAGTGTGATCGACTCAAAGATCTCTGAACTTAGTTCTGTTGGTGATATAAGAGCTGCAATATTTGCATTCCAATTCTGGTCCCAATGGAGATCACATAATGAACTTGAAGATTTGGTCATTGGTAAAGAATCACCAATGTCAATATTCCATGCTGTTGGGAAGTGTATCTTTGGGTCAAGGACAGATGATGATGATATCACAGTGGATAAAGTCATGCAAGATTTCACTAATAGACCTGATCTCTTGAAGTTAAGTTTGCTAGAAAACTACTCAAAGTTCAATAAATCAAAGTTTGATATTGATACAGCTGCTGAAATCACAGACAATTATAGTCTTAGTGATCTCATACCAACTGGGTCAATATCCCTTGATTGTACAATAAGATCCACTAGAGTTGCTTTCAGGAAAACTGGACTAGCATCAACCTCTGATATGGGATTGACCTTTCCCAGAGAATGGAAAGTCAACAAACAGATCAGACAAACTACACAACATATAGATAAATATATTGAGGTTGAAATGAGGAGAAGACATGTCCTGAGAGATTTCCAAAACTCGAATCTATACCATGGATTTTTTGAACCTCTAATAAACAAAGACAAAGCATTCAAGAATAAAGCCAAGTTACACTACTTGAGATCCCAAAACAAACCAATTCCACGTGACATTATTGAACCAACAATGCCATATCTACGGTCAAGGCTAGGTGGTGTATTCAAAGAAATACAGAGTGACGAAACTATGGTTGCTGATTATGACCAAGATAACGATACCAATACAAATGAAGAATATTTCAGAGATACAGCAAGAAATGCTGATGACGATAGTGATGAAGATGATAATGGGTCAGAGTTTGATGATGATCCTATCATGGAAAGTGATGATGATAAAGAAGTAGTCGAGGATGAGACTTTTGATGATGACGATACTTTTGAACGACAGTTGGTTGAACTATCGCAACGGAAAACAAACACACTAAAGCCAAGAAATGCAGAATTTTTTGATGACTTTAATGACGATGATGATTACTCAGAATGATGAACTACGCTTGTATAATCTTTATAGAAGTTAGTACCTCCCATTCATTAAATAATAGTATCACAGTTTAGTACATGCTCAAGCGTTTAAAGCATTTTGGAAGAATTCTGGATCCTCTTCTAGATTCTCTTTGATGATATCCAAACCACCTTGGAATTCTCCATTGATGTATAACTGTGGGAACGTTGGCCAGTCTGAGAATTTTTTCAAACCTTGTCTCACACTATCATCTTTCAAGATATCAAAGAATCCGAATCTTACTTGGTTTTCTCTCAAAATTGCAACTAATTGACGGGAGAACCCACATTGTGGAGATGCAGGGGTACCTTTCATGAATAACATAACTGGAGCAGCACTGGTCAATTGTTTTAAACGGGCTTCCAAAGCTTCTGGAGATTCTTCCTCATCTTCTTGTGCAGTTTGAGTTTGTTGTTGCGCGATTGGAGGGAGTTGGGTCTCTTGTTTTTGTGGGACGGCTGTAGATCCAGCTGATGGGCTTTGTAATTCATTCAGAGCATCAATGAAGTCTTTTGGATTGGCACCTGAAATCTCCTTCAAGATTGTGTCATCTTTGATCAAGACAAAGTAAGGCACTGTGCTCACCTCGAATAGCTCTGAGATATCTGGATGTTCATCTGCGTTGATCGAGATGAAAGAAGTTGAAGGATTAGATTCTGCTAGCTGCGCAAAGACTGAGTTTATTTGAATGCATGGAGCAGCCCAAGGTGTGTGGAAATAAAGGGCTAAGAGTTTGTCCTTTGGAGCGTCGTTTGTCAGTTCCGTGAACTGATCCTCGGATGTCACTTCGATCACCGACATGTTGTTGCTAACAGCTGACTTCTCAAACAAATGATCACAAAAAAACGAAGCCTGAAATGGGTAATTACAAATGATTGGAGACCCAAAACCGAATGAATTAATCAGTGGAAAATAATCGAGAGAATTTCACGTGACACTATTACGTAAACACTATTATGTAATAAATAGAGATAGGCATATAGGCTAAACCACTGCTAACGGAGCCTCTTTCTGGCCAGCTTGAACACTGTGAGCCACTCTATGTGGACTTTGGTCTCTGGTTTCCAGTTGAATCTAGCCTGAAGTTCCTTGTAGTACACTTCGGAGATGTCCTCTTTACCAGGATTGGCTTCGACCCAGTTGTTGTATGAGCTCCAAGTGGTGACGTATTTGTGATAGAACGATAATGGGATCTCTCTTTTGATTTGCAAAGGGGAAGGGGTGCTTGATTCCACACCTGGTTTGTGTTCATAGACCACAATGTCCTCAAACACATCAGTTGGAGGATTCACATCTTTTAGGAGATTTCTTAGGATTGAACGACCTGGTTGTTCCCAATAAGGTCCTAGTTTAGTTGGATCTTCATACGTGAAGTCGTTGACAAACTCATCCACTTCTGGGATATTGAACACAGGATCAGCATAACCCCAGAAGGCCAAAGTACCACCTGGCTTCAAAATTCTATCAATCTCTCTAAAAAATTTAGGATGATCAAACCAATGAATACATTGAGCAGCAGTAACTAAATCAACAGATTCATCTTTAATGAAAGGAAGGGATTCTGCAGGAGATTGCTTAAATTCAATCTTATCTTTGAACTCATCAGTGATTTGCTTGTTTGCAGTGTTGACCATCTTCTGAGAGAGATCTGTACCAATGACTTTTTGGAAGTATTTTGTCAATGGATAAGAGGCCTGTCCGGACCCACAACCAATATCAATGGCCAAGTTGTTCCCACCAGTGTGATATTTGTGGATCTCATCGAAAACATTGTTGTCATAAGTAGGTCTGAACTTTTTGTAGTCGTCAGCCTGGAAGTTTGAACCTGAAAAAGCAGACATATTTGTGTTTATTGATATGCGTCCGAGCGTGAACTTATATTGTCAGGGAGAGGCTGAATATGGTGATTTATATAGTGACAACTAGTTTATGGAGTGCTGATGATGACAATCACTTGCAGCTGAAATAAGATGACCTCGAGCAACTACTATCACTGCAATCTTCGAAGAGCCTGTGCTTTCCGCTTCCTTTCTCGAGTTTTCCTTGATTGAAGTACATTTTCCAGTCGTCGAGCAGCTCCGATGTCGCATTTACTCCACACGCTGGAAATTGGTATACAGTTTTTTTCTGCTAATTTTTTTGTGCTTCTCTTCCTGGATAAGACTATCATTAGCGAGGTATAAAGGTATTGATGTGTATTGATGTGTACGATTCGATAATTGTTTTATTCTGACCTCAGGTGTCTAAAGTTTGGTGAGCTAAAGCCAAAACTCCTAGCTCAATTAGCATTCCGAGCAAGAAACTTCTTTATCGACTCTCTGATATCTTGATCATTATAGTTTTTTGATAAATCTGAAGCCATAATGGCCACAAGATCAGAATCTGACTCTTCATCAGACTTAGTTATCTTATATTTCTTGATGAAATCCTCGCCCAAGGTCTCAACAATGATTTCATGTCCAATTTTGTAAAACTTCAACTCCTCAATTTCAGATTTCCCAATCAAAACTCTTCTTGAATGTAAATAATGGTCTGAATCACTTGAAGACCCAGCTTTTACCTTAGACGTTCCAGGAATATTCTCTGCTGCATTAACCACCTCAAGTTCAATATCAGAAGTTGGATTTTCACCCAATGACATTTCAACTTTTGTAATTTTGGCAGATGCAATATTGGAGTACAAAACCATAAAAGTGACAGAAAATCCATGTACCAATATCGAAGTTATAACCAAAAAAGATACAATAGGCCAAATTTTCCTGAAAACATTGAAATATGGACTATCTTCAGTGATATCATCACCGGATTTCAATCCAGCAGCTCTCAATATGGCATCTTTTGTCACCATTGAACAAAAGATACCACCAACACCAATAGGACCAAAATGTCCAACAAATATAGCTTCTCTCCAGTTGGTGAAAGCAGGAACAAAAGGTTTTGACATTAGAACTGCAGGAATTCTTCTAAGGAATATAATTACAATCCCAAATAATATCAATCTCCAGATATCCAACCCAATCAAAGTGTTATTAAAATCATCCCATGGAATAATAGCACCGAAATATAAGAAATAAGCAACATTCAATAACAAATCAATGGAATTTGACAAGTATTGCCCTTCAACTTTTGATGCAAACCAACCATTCCAAGCAAATGCACCACCAGCCGCAAATGAAACCAATAAATCGTCAACACCAATGATTGATCCAACACCTGTACAGATCAAACTCAACAGAACGTAGAAAATTAAAAACGATTCTTTATCAATGTATTTCTTATCTTCACAGAATTGAATGGCTTTCCTGCCAACATAACCAATGATGATTCCTATAATCACACCTAATACGCATTCATATAGAATAGCAACAACAATGAAATCTTTGGCAATGGTGGCTGTTTGTCCACTATGTACTAACAAATTAACCGCAAGTAACACGAATGGGAAAGCCAATCCATCATTAGCACCAGATTCAGCACTTATTAAATGTCTGACATAGCCAGGTATTCTCTCACCAAACTTTCCTTTCCCAACAATTGCAGCAGCTAACACAGGATCAGTGGCAGTAATTGCGCCAGTGATTGCCAATCCATCAACAAATGTAAAACCTGGAAAGATGAGGTACGCAAACGCGCCAGTAATCAACCAACCCAAGATCATGGTGAAACCCAACAACACAATCACAGACACATAGTTGAACTTCATGTATTTTCTAGGAAGTTCGACAGAGATGGCAAAGATCTGAATGATGAGGGTGATTCTTGAGATTTCCTTGGTGATGTAGTCAGAGTCCTGGCTCCATTTCAACGGATTGACCACATCAGCGACATGTGGCCCAAAGATTGTACCAACAAAAGTAGAGATGACAGCTTCACCGATGAAGAGCTTCTCTTTCATTAACAGTGAGAGCAGGCAGAAAACCGTGGAGAAAATGCCAATTATGGCGTAGCTCTTGTGTGCCTGATCAACGTCCAGTTGACTCCATACTGCCATGCCCGAATATCCTCAAGGAGAAGCAGAATGGTGTATAAAAAGAGAAAAGAGTGCCCATCTATGGAAAATACATGAAGAGCCCAGTGTCCGGGTAAGCGCTTTTTCTCTGTAAAACTCGCGCAATCTCCCAATTGGGCAGTTTCGCTATTTGTCTCGCCAATTCACGAAAAACAGTTGCGAAAAACCTGCCGATAAAAAAGACAAAGAAAATTCCCTTAAAGAAGTTGTGTATTTTTGACCTTTTTGACCTTTAACAAGTCTTTATTCTTGAGACAATTGACCCATTGAAAGACCCATGTCCTTCTTCCAGAACCTGTCCAAGAACCTCCAAACCGGAATCAACGAGGGCCTGAAAGAGGCCCAGAAGCTATCTACTGAATTCACCCCAATTGCCCAAAGAACAGCCAGACAATTGCAGGAGAAGCTCGGTCAGATTGACGACATCTCACAGTTGCCTCAGGAGTTTGTCGAGTTGGAGAAGCAAGTGGATCTGTTGAAAGTTGTGTATGAGAACTTGCTGTCCGTCACTTCCACCTACGATAACGAAGCTTATGATTATCCTCTAAACTTGAAAGAGTCCGTCAATGATATCTCCAAGACCATCACCTCAAAAGTGGAAAAATTAGCCAATGCCAGATCAACAACCGAGGCTCAAAGTATTTTGATAGAGACAAACCCAAAGACCCAGCCAAAGACTTTGAACCATGCCATCAGTACAGCCACGAACTTGTCAGCTTTGAAGATCCAACAAAATGCTTCTGATGACTCTTTTGATATAATTGCGCAAGGCTTAACTCAAGTTGGTCAAACCGAATCAAAAATTGGTGAAGCTAGATTACAACAAGACAAACTGATCCAACAAAACGTCAATGCAAAGTTCAGAAAACAACTAAAATCTGAATTTGTTCGTGCTGATAAAGCTAGAAAACTAGTTGAGAATAAAAGACTAAGTTATGATGCTGCTAGAAGTTCATTGAAGAATGCTAGACCTGAAAAAGAAGCTAGTCTAAGAGTCACTCTTGAAACTTTAGAAGATGAATTTGCTGCTGCTACTGAAGATGCTGTTGCAACTTTGAAACAAGTTGTTCAAAATGCTTCTCCATTGAATGAGTTGGTTGAATTTGTTACTGCTCAATTGGCTTATCATAAAGCTGCTGCTGAATTGTTGGGCCAATTGTTACCAACTTTACAAAGTTTGAGTGCCGATGCAGATGCAGATGCTAAATAGAACTCCACCACAAATGTTTGGGTTTGATTTTAGTCCATTCCTTTTTTTATCCATTACAACTTTTGCTTTTGCTCTTTGATTGATTTATCATTTTGCTTTCTTTCTTTCTTTATTTTCTTTTAGTTGGTTGGTGCTGGATTATTTTCCTTTAATATACGATAAATGAGAAACTCATAAAACTGATAGTCTCGAACACAGCTATATCTATCCTTCTTTCGAATTCTACAACTTGTTTTAGACCATTATTGCCAGGATGATTATTACTACATGAATGCAACATAAAGCATACATGATGGAGATATTCAACCTATACTTCATCTTCTTCTTCTTTATCCTCTTCTTTAGTCTTTATGTTCCATTGTGCTTCAATATCCCATCTACTTCCTTTAGCATTAAAACTAACATATTTCACAAATTTTAAAACTGATGAATCTCTAAGCATTAATGTCAATTTATTCCATGATGCTTGTGTATTCACCAACACGGAATCATCAGAATCATTAGAACTCTTGTAAATAGCAGCATCATCATCCTCATCATCTTCATCCATGGCCATGCTTAACTCATAACCTCCTATTTCACCAGAGTCCCAACCTGTAGATGGCGTCAAACACAATGTAGCTTCTAATAAAGCATCTACTTCTGAACCGTCATTGTTGATTGTAGTTGCTAACTTAAAATCATGACCTGGTCTAAATCTTCTAATGATTACTTGATCAGAAATTGGGATTAAATCTGTGATCAGAGATAACCATTTCTTAAAGCTTATTGATTTCATAAAACTTGCCAATTCAATCAACAAAGTACTTGTTTCATGACTAGTTGAGTTTTTCGTTAGTTGAAAATTTGGAGCCTCTTGAGGACCATTTATTGATAATTTCACACCTTGTTCATTGATTTCTTCTTGTTGTTTACCATCAATGTATAAATAACGCCATTTATGTGGTGGACATGATATTTTCCATGGGAATGAAACTTCATCAGCATGTTTTGGCATCACTTCGTCCAATTCTGTGCTTCTTATTGATTTTTTCAACTTGTTTGCCAATTCTTCTTTCAATAATTGTTCAATTTCTATAACATTTTCAGTAATGAATTGTTCTTGTAATGATTTCAATTGATCTAGTTGTAGATATTTTGGATTCAAGAATTTCCCTAGATATTCTAAATCAAATTGACTGAAACCTGTGACATTTCCATAATTCTTGATCTCATAATTGGTGAATGGAATCCTAATTTGTTTTGGGAAATCAAACTCCTCCAATTCTTTACTCTCCAATTGTTGCAATGTACTTTTCCCTTCGATAGCCTCTTGTTCACCTTCTATGAAACCATCTTCACCAGGTTGTGGGATATGATACCACCCTTGAATGGACAATCTCTGTTTATCAACTCTAACTTCTTCAACGTCATGGAAACTCAAACCTGGCTGAACAGTGAAAAATGCAATCTGATTGAATTGTGGAACCAGTTTACAAGAATAGTCGACTTTTGGAACGTTTGGAATAACAGCAGGAAATAATCGAAGAGCACCACCGTAGTGCTCTTTCCAAACTTTATCAGGATCAGGCAAGTACAATATGAAACTCACTCTTCTTGAGCCAATCACATCATCATGTGTTAATAAATGACAACCTTTTGTATATGTGTTGATACTCATATCAGTTTTGATTCCACTCAGTTTCCCAGATTTTGTAACTGAACTAATAAGATCTCTAAACTCTTGAGAGTACAAAGCTTCTCTAAGTTTGAATAAAGAAGGCAATCTTGATAAATCATCCCAATCCAAGCCTGATAAATTAGCCAAATCACCACTTTGAAATACTTTATAGATATCTGTTTCTTTCTTGGTGAAATGAATCTCTTTTTCAATTTCTTTTCTGACGTTTCTTAGCAGTGTATCATCTATGAGGTTCTTGATTGTTCCCCATTTGTAAGGTTTCGAGTCTTGGATCTGTTTAGTTAGTTCAGATTGGAACTGTTGATCGAATATACCAGCACCGAAATACTGTTTTATATCTGATTTCTGCGGGAACTGTCCGTTGTGTTTCTTGTTGGGGTCGTTGGTATTGGCAGATTCGCCACTGTTGACTCTCTTGTGGTCAGCGGTCATTGTGTCTTTACCTTTATTTGTGTGAGTTTTACCAACCGTTTCCACTTTCCATCTCTATGTTAAAATTTAAATTTTTTTCCATCGTATGATAAAACTGCGATGAGCTCTCGGCTGTGGGTATAAAAGGAAGCGCAAAGTATGGATAAATCAATACAAAGTGTGAATAAATTAAGAGACACATACAAACTACAAACAGCCTTTGACATAAACAGAGCATCGTCAAATCATTCGTCAGTGAAAACTATCCATAAATATTTACATCTTCTTGAACGGACCGTCTTTACAACTCTCAGGCACCTCTGTGATGGCTGTCTTTTGGCTCCACAACGGTCTTCTCGAAGGTGTACAGCTGGCTGATCTTGCTCTGTCTCTCAAGCACCTTGTACTCATCACATGCCTTCTGGAACGCTGTGGCGACCTCCTGCTTGTCTTTTAGCTGCAGAGCATCTCTGAACTTGTCTCTGGATCTTCTGAGAAAGTAGCTTCTGAAGTTGTAGTCGTTGAACTTCGATGCGCTTCTGAGGTAGTTCTTGTAGAGAGACAGTATTTGCTGTCTGGAAGGAACGGTAGACATTGTTTGTAGCGTCTGTTGAAAGTACAGAGACGGTTTCCATCACTAAATTGTGGATGAAGAACGCCTTTCTAATGAAATTCAGCGAGGATTTGTGTGTTGCTTAGTCATCCATCCCTCGGATAACAAGTGATAGGAAACCCCCGAGAAACCCGAGAGCGCCGAGCGTCCTACCCTCGGAATTCATTTATTTTTATTTATTTTGAGCGCCTTCAAAATGAGAAGCATTTGGTGGTTTTGAGTCTTTTCAGCTAAAACCATCATTGATTGATCAATTCACTATTAGTTTCCATTAGTCCTTATACAACACACAGCCATGGTAAGAATCACAGGAAATCTGGAGGTCGATTACGTCTTGACGGTCGCTGTGGGACTGATTTATTCAATCATAACAAACACATTCTTCATCATCAAGAAGTTCCTGATTGACTATCCGGATATCGCAGGTCCGGTTTTCATTATCCTTGGGGCAATTGTCTTGTACTATATCATTAAGAATGCAGTAGCTATCATTTATGGTCTTATAATCACGTTATTGAAGATGGTGTTGGTGTTCATAGTACTATCACTTGGTCTTTGGATTCACGTACGTGGGATTGAGGCATTTCAAAACGATTTCAAAACAATTGTTGACTTCGCAACAGATCTCAAGTATGATCAAGATCAGACAGTGGGAATCATTGAGTCATATTCATCAAGAGTGAAGGAGTCTTTATCGTTGTTCAAGGATCTCAATTTCTACAGGGAAGGCTGAGTGACTCCGCCGTGGACCCTTTTCCTTGGTCCGTGGGTGGGTAATTCTATCATGCTAAGGTACGTAAGGTGAATAAAACTAAATGCATTGTTGATCCTTTTACGACCATAAAAAGCCAAGGGGTCCTTGCGTTCGCTGCCGGTTCTGTTCCAGTTTGGGAGGGGCCAGTGCTGTTCAATTGTCACCCCCGCAGCCGGTCACATTGTTATTGGTCAACAACAGCAGCACAACCCCCCAATTAGGTAGCTGTGAATTCTTGATATAAAGAATGGGACCTTCCCACATTTGTGCTCCGGCCTTTTCTTTCTTGTTGTTTATGTTTCTTTCTTAAAGGTCTCATTGGAAGCTGGTGAAGCCATATGTCCAAATGGTTGTTGAGACTGAATACTATGATGTATTAGAGATCAAACCTGAAGCCACTTTACAAAAAGACATCAGAAAAGCCTATCGTAAAGCTATTACAGCAGCCTTTGGTGATGCAACTTATCCACTTTTCGATAAGGTAGTTAGTGACAAGATAGAAAAAATTGGTGAAGCTTATTTGGTATTACGTGATGAAGACTTGAGAGCTTTATATGATGAATATGGTAGAGAGAAAGTTCTTTTAGCTGACAGGGAAACATCACAAGTTAAAACCATGAGAAGGACTTTTTCAATTGATGAATTTGAAGATTGGATAGGTGGACTTGTACAAATAAACGACCCAAATCCAGAAGATGAACTCCCTGATGGAGATTTGTCATCAAAACTTGATGCTGTTGAAGGTGATAAAGCTGAACTCTTGAAATTACTAAAACAAGAACAAGCTAGACAGATTGAGCATGATAAAAAACTAAAAGAACGTCGAATTGCTGCTTAAACAAAAAGTATTGAAAGATTGAGTTCAGAATACAAGAAAACAATTCAAGCTTACAATTCATACCCTGAAAGTTATATCAATTCCATACTGAAAGATATTGATGAGTTGAAAATGGAAAATCATGGTCTTGAACTATTACATCTAATTGGTGATATAGTTCGATCAAAAGGGTCTTCTTTTGTAAAATCGAAAAAATCATTTGGGTTTTCCAAAATTTTAACAGGTGCTAAAGCAAAAGGTGCAAGTGCCAAAGCTGTTTATGGTATGACAGCTACATCTCTTTCTACTTTATCAATTTTGGGGAAACTGATGAGAACAGCAGATAGTGATGAAGAAGAAGCATTAGAAAAGAAATTGGCAGTGAAAGAAGTTCTTTTAATATGGAAATCTGTAAAGATCGAGATTACCAACGTTTTGAAATTCGCTATTGATGCTATTCTCAATGATAAGAGTGTTGACTCGAAAGAAAGAGTACAAAAAGCTGTAGCTCTAACTGCCATTGGGAATCAACTTTCAAAAGCTCAGAGATCTCCAGCGGAAGAACACCAAGTCAAAATGGCTGAAATTTTCTTTAATGAAGCAGTGACAAGAGAACGTAACAGAAATAAAGAAATGAAGATATTGTCAGTTCATAATTGAACTAGACAATAAAGTGCCTATCAATGACACTTCCCAACAATCAACGAACAAGCAGTTGTATCAACTAATAACGTACTAGTCGTACATACGTAATTACCTCTGGCCCTCTCGCTATATTCTTGAGGATTCAAAGACGGGTTACTTATCTAATTCTTCTTGCAGCTTCTAATAATTCGGCAATGTTCACTCAGGGAAAGGGTGGAATGAACAGAATCAAGTCTCTTAATTACTGCTATGCTGAATAGTCAGCCGCTGTTGTCTGCATCAGGAAAGGTCACGGTCCCTGGTCCATCACCAGCACCGGAAACCTCGGAATTCCAGCGGTATCTTTCTTTCTGAGCCAGACGGTGGAAATTGGTGATGCTCCTCTCAAAGCAGCGATACTCAGCAAAAATTCTACTGGGTTCTCTCCTTCCACGTTTCTCTTCCCACGCCAAAGGACAACGAACGAACGAACAGCACAATGGTGAAGGACACGGCTTACTACGACGTGCTGGAGATCCGCGTGGACGCCACCCAGGCAGAGATCAAGAAGGCCTACCGTAAGAAGGCTATGCTTACACATCCAGACAAACATCCAGATGACCCAGAAGCTGCGTTGAAGTTTCAAGAGGTTGGTGAAGCCTACCAGGTGTTGAGCGATGAGAAACTCAGAGCAAGATACGACGAGTTTGGGAAGGACCAGGCCGTTCCTGCCGAAGGGTTCGATGACCCTGCTGAGTTCTTCACTAGTATGTTTGGTGGAGAAGGCTTCCGTGATTGGATTGGGGAGTTGACAATGCTGAAGGATCTGACTCAGGCTGCTGATGTCTTGGGTGCTGAGGAGGATGGCGATATTAAGAAAACTGACGGTGATGCTTCTGCTACGTCTACAGATGTATCACATGTCACTGAAGACTCAGCTAATGCTGCTAAACCACCACAACAAATAAAGAAAACAAAAATATCAGCTGAGCAACGTCAAGAATTGGAAAAACTAAATCAACAAAGAAGAGAAGAGAAGAAGAAAAGAGTAGAAGAGTTGAGTTTGAAGTTAGAAGCTAAACTTACATCTCTAATAGCAGCTGAATCGAACCCAGCAGATGTCGCTACATTCAATAACAATCTTCAAAAAGAAATTGATGACTTGAAAATGGAATCATTTGGTATTGAACTATTACACACAATTGGTAAAATCTACAACTCCAAAGCGTCAGCCTTTTTAAAATCACAGAAAACTTTTGGGATCTCTAAAATCTTCACAAGTGTCAAACAAAAAGGTGCCACTGCTAAAAGTGCTTGGAATATCCTATCAACAGCAATGGATGCTCAATCGGCAATGGAAGAGATGGTAAAAGCTCAAGAAAAAGGTGAAGAATGGGATGAATATAGAAAAGCGGAATTTGAAAGAACAATGACTGGTAAATTCGTCGCTACAGCATGGGTCAGTTCGAAATTTGAAATCCAAGGGGTATTAAGAGATGTATGTGATAAGATCCTTAATGATAAAAGTGTTCCTTCTAAAGAAAGAGTGAAGAAAGCACAGGCGTTATTGGTGATTGGTAATAGTTTCATAAGGGCTCAAAGATCTCCTGATGAAGATGAGGATGTTAGAATGTTTGAAGATTTGATGTATGAAGCAACCTCAAAGAAACGTCATGTTGCAAAGAAAGATCATGAGAAGAAAGCATCGATTAATGTATAATCAATAATTTATATAATAATGCTGTTTCTTTACCAATCAGACGTAGTTAGGGATCTCTAGTATGTGAACAGTGTTAAATTTAGTTGAATTACAGAAATGGCTTTAAAACATAAATAGATGATGCATATTTTTTTAAACCAGAGTACTTGGTATATAATCACAGTTTTAAACACCAGATGAACCAAATTTTGCAGCCCAATCATCAAACTGAATCAAATTCTCTTTACTAACACTAGGTTTGATGAAAACCAAAGAATTTTCAAAATCTTTCAACTCAATAGGCCTAATTTCATCTCTTGCAGTTGATAACAATTTATCACCTAAAGATCTCAATGGACCCATAGCAGCATCTTTAGCCAATGCAGTAATATCACTTCCAGAATAACCTTCAGTTAATTCGACCAATCTCAATTGATCTTTTTCATCTAAGGTGTGTTTTTGATGTTCCAATAGCTTAGATATATGAGCCAATCTCGTATCAGCTTCGGGTAGTGGAATATATTGACGACGAACAAATCTTCTTCTTGCAGCTTCATCAATAGCCCATGGTAAATTCGTTGCAGCCAACACTAAAACTCTTTGAAGATCTTCACCTTGATCACGACCAGCAGCAGCATGTGTAAGATCACTCCATTGGATAAGAAACTCATTCTTTATTCTTCTAGAGGACTCATGTTCACCACTTTCATTACGAGCTGATAATAGAGAGTCAATCTCATCAACGAAAATGATCGATGGTGATAACTTCTTGGCTAGTAAGAATAAAGCACGAACTAGTTTTTCACTCTCACCCAAGAATTTAGATGTTAAAGAGGATGCACTAATACTGAAGAAAGTCGAATTAGATTCAGTAGCAACTGCTCTAGCCAACATGGTTTTACCTGTTCCTGGAGGACCAAACAATAGCATACCTCTAGCAGGTTCTCTTAAACCCGAAAATAAATCAGGTCTCAAGAATGGATAAACAACTGTCTCTTTCAAAGAAGTTTTGGCGGTTTCTAACCCAGCGATATCATCCCAACGGACTTCATCACCACGGACAACAATTTCGTTGAATATCTGCTTGGCTGCGACATAATCGATACCTCTGATAGACTCAATGATCTGATCTTCCATTTTAGCACGGACTTCTTTCTCTGAAAGTTCCATCTCATCAGGGGTACCATCTGAAGATTCTGAATTAATAGTTTCAGTATCTTTGGTCTCTCCTCTTATTGGTGAGGATGACCTAGATCTACCCGCTGTTGATTTTTTCTGTGGTTGTGCTCTTTTTATCGGAGCTTGTTTGACAGTTGGCTTTGCTGTAGGTTTCTTCAGTGGTGGTCTCACAGTGTTTGTTGGGGCCGCTGGTTTCACTAGTTTCTTAACAGGAACAGTTTTATAAGTTGGGAGTGTTCTCGTTGAAGAAGTTGACCTTATTGGAGGTTTAACAGATGATAATGAGCTAGTAGATTTGACAGCAGGTGTTGAAGGGTTCCTTGAAGGTAGTCTTGAAGTAGATGCAGCTTTGTTATTACTCAGTGTAGCTGGAAGGCTTTTCTTCGCAGTCGGTTTAAGCAGGGATTGTTTCTTTGGAGATGTAGATAGTAGCGTTGAGGTTTTTGGAATTGGAGGTCTCGAAGATAAATCAAGGGATGAATCTGATGAGTCTTGAATGTTGGGAGATCTTCTAACAGGAGATTGAGAAAGAGATTTCCTTGGTGATGAATCATTGACCTGCAAATTTTCAAATTGGGAACTTATCTCATCCCTTTCTTGTGTTCTGGATCTTGAAGCTTTTGATTGATGACCAACAGCTTCAAGTTGTAATAAAGTTTCGTTTCTCCTTTGTGATTGAACATCAAAGTCAACATCATCCTCAAAGCTTTGATCAAATATATCAATCTCATCACTGGTTCTAAAATTCGATATACTAGGCGTCAAGCTCTTGGATGTGGTCCAATTCTGCTTTGATAATGAAGATGCAGGCTGTTGTTGTTGATGATTGTTGTTGTACATGATATTAGCAGCCATCTTGGAAACTTCAGAAGGCTTGGAATGTAAATTAGCACTGACCTTATGCGGTTTATCAGCTCGCAAAGTCTTCAGCAGTCTCGGTTGTCTCTGCTGTTCTTGAGCTTGTTGTCTCACTGCGAATCCTTGAGGACTCTGGCCTCTCAATGTTGGAACATTATATGGTGATGAATACGGCAGTTTGGAACTCTCCCGTTCACTTTGTTCACTTTCCAGATATAGTTTGTATACTCTGTCAAAATGGTCAAGTCCTTTAGCATCCAGTTCTTCTATACCTTCTCTGAGATACAATTCATCAGCACTATAAGCAGCATTTGAAAATGATTTCCCTATGACATCCATCTTGTATAAAACATTTGTGTGTAAACCTTTCCATCCTTGAACAGCAGATTTGTAGTCACCTTTCTGTTCTAATGCAATGTTCTGTATGGTTCTATTGGCAGTGTCGTTGTATAGCTCTGTGAGATCATCTATAGGGGAAGATGGCTTTTTCCTCATGAAATTCATTATGTCTCCTATTTACCTTTGAAGTAGATGATCGATCTCTGAGGAATGAATTTGTATAGACTTTGGTAGGAGTTCTTAAGATAATGGGGGTCTAATAGGCAGGACGTGTCATTCACAGTAAATCACTGAGGGCTTTCAACGGCTTTGAGTTAAACAAGTGAAAGAGATTAGTCGATATGAAACCTGATTGAAAAACAATAAACCAAAGTGCAGAAAAACCAAAACAGAGGAGAAATGACAGGTGATGAGAGGATAGATAAGTGTGGATGTCGTGCTGTGTCTCTTCAGGCGGAACAGCGAGGGGTCTGGCAGGGAGTGGGAAGGCCTTTTTCTTGCTCTACTGCAAAATCAGCTACGGTCACAAGAAGCCAAACGCTCAGCTTCTTTTCGATTTTTGCAGATCGCCAAAAAAGCGCGACGTCTAATCTTCATTCGGTAGGGCCAACAGTCTCATCTTTCTCCTGGTTCGACTCTGAAGAGGGGTGTTTATTCATAATCAGATAATATTACTATAAACTTTGGTACAGCTAGTGTAGTCTGGCTGTGAGATGACCACCACTACCGCATTCACATATTACTCAATGGGATACTTTTTCCTGCTCATGTGTAATCGTCCATGTGTAATCGACTACAAAAACGATAATTAGTCTTCATGCTAGCGGGACACCAATGGTGCTCCTTAGATTATAAGCTCCATAAGTGGTGAACTATACTCTAAAAGCTAGCATGCTGGGTCTATCAAACGACTGGAAAGTATAGCAGGGTGACAGAAGATCAAAAAAAATCTACACTTCTTGATGAACGACACAAACCATGAAGTTGGATATGATTGGGTATATACAACAAATGTCTTGATCCTACGGGATTCACAACTATGCAATGCACATTGAATGCTGAAGATGCAAATTCTTTATAGACCAATATTTGTCTCACCAGTATCAGTCAACCATGAGCCCACATGAAAGAACCATCCCATTTAAAAACTCAATTCCAAAGTCCACAAACACACAAAATAGTGAAATGAACTGCTTTCGCTCTAAAAGAAGAGAAAAAACACGGAATCAAGAATCATAAAGATGTCATACTAGCAAATGGCCAAATTTCCTGGTTGAAAACTTTCTAAAGAAAAGAAGAGAAATTGAAAAGAGTGGAGAAAATCGTCGAAACATTTCGAACTTTTTTATATAAGTTCAAAGAGTCCACGGCCGGGTAAATTATACCGGCCGATACTCAGGTGGATGGTTTAGGGTTCAAAATGCATTTATTTGAAGTTTTGTACGGACATAGCGCTCAACATCTATCAGATACTGAACACTCATAACTGGAAAACAAACACTGTAGATCCCAAAAGCAGTGCCAAAATACCAGTGACTTTAGCAGCCCACCAAACGTGCTGAACGATGAAAGGACACAAATTAAACTTGAA
The DNA here is from genome assembly GCA_003707015.3 of Wickerhamomyces canadensis. Classification (NCBI taxonomy): domain Eukaryota; kingdom Fungi; phylum Ascomycota; class Saccharomycetes; order Phaffomycetales; family Wickerhamomycetaceae; genus Wickerhamomyces; species Wickerhamomyces canadensis. The sequence continues at coordinate 219,333 of PPMU03000003.1, read as the reverse complement.
ATCCCATCTCTCGACAGTTTTATCGAAATGACCACTTAGTAACCCAATATTGCCACCATAGTCACCCATCATTGCCCTCACGGTGATTTCTTGGATATGAGTAGTGGTATTTGGTTCTTTACTAGGATACCACTCCGCAGCATCATTTTTGTTATATATTGTTTGACAACCTTCATGATCATGACCAGTCAAGATCACACCAGGGTATTCATCATCAAATACAAGGTTCAAAACACGTTGCGTTGTGTCATTGCTTAGATGGTTTTGGGATCGTAGTTTTCCAATCTTGTATTGTTCTCTTGCATCAGTCCCGTAATAATCATGATATGGACCATCAACACAGAATCCTTCATCTTTATAGAATGGGACATGGGTCAATAAGATCGTAGCACCTTTGAACTTTCTTTCAAAGAGTTGATATAAGAATTCCCATGTGTAATCAATGAATTCAGGTTGTAAAGCCGGACCCTCCAATAATAATGAGTTTAAAACCACAACTCTCCAAGCTTGTGGTGTATCTCTTTCATATTCAATCCAGAAATTATCTTTTCCAAAGAGCTTGAAATATCTAGCCATATGTTGCCATGTTGCATCTCCAGAATAACCAATATCGTGATTACCACTAACGTTCAAGAATAAAGGTTCATTGGCGAATCTTTTCACATAATTTGGTGTATTCCAATCATAAACATCCGAAAACCCATATTCATGATCTTTCAGATCCATTGGTTTTGTCTCATCATGGAACTTTCTCCAGTCGATCTTATCATGATCTTTGATGAAATTTAAAACGTATTCTCTTTGTTCATCAGGTTGATCAAACAACCTTGTGACATATCTTCTTGTTCTGTTGAAGAACTCACTATCACCAATCCATTGAGAGCTGAATAAGTCACCGAGTACTGCAACATGAGTGGGTTCCAATCTTTTTTTCATAACTTTATAGATATGGCCTAAATAGTGATCATTACCATAGTTATCTAGACGTTTGATGTATGGCGTAGAAGGCCAATTCCCATTGATCTGAGGGTCCCCAATCCCAAACATCCTGATATCAGGGACTTCATGAACAATCTTTTCAGGTTTGATGAGGTACTGTTGCAACAAGTCACCCAAGTATGGAGTTTTCTTCAATGTTTCAATGACGGTGGATTCCTTTTGTTTAGATGAGGCGTACGAATGGGGCCATGAACATTTTTCTGGGTTTAAACTTGGATATGTGTATATATAGAAGTTGAGAATTGCAGCAACGAAAGTCACCAGATAAGTGAACTTTCTTATGAAGGACATTAGGAAGGTTTGAAGTCTTGATTTCAGAACTGAACTAGCTTTTTGCCTCACATTGTTTTTTATGCTAGGCTTTTGGCGTGAGTCGGAATGTGCAACAAGCTATTCTGGACCCAACTTAGGCAGAAAGATGTCTAATTAGCTCTTAATAGTATCTAGAAGTTCTTGCTAGTGGAATGCATACTGCACACCATCAAAATTACCAGAAAAGATGAAGAATAGTCTCTTGATACAGCACTATCCTATTGCCGTTAGCATCAGAGGTCATGTGATCTGAATACACCCTCGGAATTTCTCAACTGAGCTAAAAAGAAAATGTGACAATTTGAAAAACAATTCCCACAATTTCAGAGGCTTTTTAAGCTGATAACAAATCCCTAGCGATTGAGGTCCTTGAAAGCTTCTTAAGGAGATGAGTTTGTTGCCAAAGAGAATCATAAAAGTGAGTGACTGGTTGCTTAACCTATTGTTTTGTCTGGGTGTGTTTTTTCCTGTGGTTTGATGGTGGACAGATCAATGGAAGACCACCATAAAAAGACAATGGTTCATTGGAATGCAATTATTAACAATAAGTAACTAGGAAACAGAAAGACTTGTGAGTGATCCAGTCCCGGGTATATCAGCTGTTCCACACGAGGACAATCTAAGATATTTTGACGTCACGATCAAAGGACCAGAACAAAGTCCTTATGAGAATGGAATTTTCCATCTGGAGTTATACTTACCAGATGATTATCCAATGATAGCACCAAAAGTCAGATTTCTGACCAAGATATACCATCCAAACATTGATAAACTAGGAAGAATATGTCTAGATGTGTTGAAGAACAACTGGTCACCAGCTCTACAGATCAGAACGGTGTTGTTATCGGTGCAAGCACTATTGGCAGCCCCTAATCCTAATGATCCACTCGCCAATGATGTTGCTGAAGAATGGCTACAGGACGAGAACAAAGCCATTGCCACGGCAAAACAATGGACTAGCGAATATGCCAAAGCGTGAGTGCTAGATAGGTCGCTAATCAATATTAATCACTGACATCGTTCTTCAGAAGTGCAGTAGCCCGTAGCTTAAAAGAAGAACCGTTGAGTCAGCAGTGACTAAGCGCCACTGTAAATACCGCGAAGTCGGTTTGAACGCGACCGGCAGCACTAAAAAATTTATAATCGGAAGCAAAAAAAAGGCGTTCCCGGTTTTCACTCATCAAATTCAAATCAAATTTTAAACGAAGTGCTTTATCCAGCTCACTCACAAATCAGTCAATTGAAAAAGCGACCGCTTCTCACCTCGGCGCTTCGTACTTTGCTCAGTGCTTGCTGCTCTCACATATCAACTGGTCTGGCTCAGAACTCAAAGTCCAAAATCCAGCACTGCCAAACTGCGCGCGGTTCAATACTTCCCTGTTGTGTTCCTGACCCATCATCAAGGCTTCTCTGGTGCAAACTTCAGTAGTGAGAGAAAGGCCAATGACCAGCAGACGTAACTTGGATCCAAACACGGCGCCTCAGAGCCCTTTCAACGACGAGAACAGGTTCCAGGACATCAACCTCAGCGAGGATCAACTGGGTGAACGTGGGGCTCCTTCTTCCTCTCCTTCGTCACCTATCGATGATTCGTCAGCTCCTGGCTTACAAGTGCCCAAAAAAATTGCAAGAGGTGGATCTATTCTAAGAAACGCATCCTCCAAGAGAAAGAACCCAAAGGCTAAGATTGTCTTTAGTGATCAGGACCTGACGATTGATGAGAATACAAAATTTGAAGATTTGAACGAACTGACTAGAACAACGTCAAGTACGGATTCTTTCACCAACACTCCAAATTTGAAAAACAGTGCTAGATTTGATGATTTCCTGGAGAGTCCACATCGTAAGAAGGAAGATGGAGAATCCGAGACACTCCCAAGAAAAGGTTCGGTAATGAAGAGGCATCGTTGGGGTACCCAGAGAAATAAACATGGTGCACCAGTCGTTGGTAGGGCCAAAACTTTGAGATGGAAATCACATAAACTTGATTTCAAACCGCATCATGACAATGAGCATGACACTGAGGATGATGGTGATGCTGCCAAGAACAGATCGGGTGAATTGAGAACGATTTATTTCAATATGCCACTACCACAAGAAATGGTCAATGAAAATAATGAACCAATAACACAATATCCAAGAAACAAAATCAGAACTACAAAATATACTCCACTATCTTTCCTTCCTAAGAATATCTCGCTGCAATTCAAAAACATTGCTAATATATATTTTTTGGTTACGGATATCATGGGTTTCTTCAATATTTTTGGTGTTCCAAATCCTGGGTTGGGCCTTGTTCCATTAATCGTTATCGTTGTTCTTACTGCCATCAAGGATGCAATTGAAGATTCTCAAAGAACTTTGCTGGATATGGAAGTCAATAACACCCCAACTCACATCTTACATGGTGTACACAATCCTAATGCTTCAGAAGATAACGTTTCACTCTGGAGAAAGTTCAAAAAGTTGAATACTAGATTACTTTTGAAGTTTTTCCATTGGTGTTCTGCTACTTTCACCAAAACAGGTAGAGAGAAAGCTAGGTTATCCAAATTGACAAAGAATGTGACTGATCGTAGAAGATCATTTGATAGTCTTGAAGATAATAGAAAATCTTTTCAATTAGATGACTTGAGCCGTGCGAGCATGGAAGATCCATTTGGAGATTCAAATATGGCAATATCTTCAGATGACACCATCATTGACCCATCAATTCATGTCCCTTCTAATGCAATGGCCAAATTCGAGAAGGATTACTGGAAAAGTGTTCAAGTTGGTGATATTGTTCGTATCCATAATAATGATGAGATACCAGCTGATATTGTCCTATTAGCAACTTCCGATTCTGATGGGGCTTGTTATGTTGAAACTAAAAATTTAGATGGTGAGACTAACTTGAAAGTTCGTCAAGCTCTGAAAGCAAGTCATAAAATCAAGCATGCCAAAGATATTCAAAGATCCAAATTCTGGATTGAAAGTGAAGGTCCTCATGTAAATCTATATAACTATCAAGGGAATTTAAAATGGCAAGGTCAAGACTCTCAAATTAGAAATGAAGCTATCACAATCAACAATATGTTATTGAGAGGTTGTTCTCTAAGAAACACCAAATGGGCTCTAGGTATTGTTGTATTCACCGGTTCTGATACAAAAATCATGTTGAATTCTGGTGAGACTCCAACCAAGAAATCTAGAATCTCAAGAGAATTGAATTATACAGTGTTGATGAATTTCTTCTTGTTATTCATCCTCTGTTTCGTTTCCGGTTTAGTCAATGGTATCTCATATAATCAATCCAAGAACTCTAGAAACAATTATGAGTTCGGTACTATTGCTGGATCTTCTGTTGCAAGTGGTATCGTTGGTTTTTTCGTTGCCGTTATTTTATATCAATCTTTGGTTCCTATCTCACTATATATATCTATTGAGATCATCAAGACGGCACAGGCATTTTTCATCTATTCGGATGTTAATATGTATTATGCACCATTGGATTATCCTTGTACACCAAAAGCTTGGAATATTTCAGATGATTTAGGTCAAGTTGAGTATATTTTCAGTGATAAGACTGGTACCTTGACCCAGAATGTTATGGAATTCAAAAAATGTACAATCAATGGTATCAGTTATGGTAAGGCTTATACTGAAGCATTGGCAGGTTTAAGAAAGAGACAAGGTGTTGATGTTGAAGAGGAATCGGTCAGAGAAAAGAAGCTCATCGCTGCTGATAAAGAAATCATGTTGCAAGAATTATATTCTATTGCTCCAAATCCGTATTTGAGGCCTGAAGATGTCACTTTTGTCTCTAAGGAGATTGTGCAGGATTTCCGGGGTGCAAGAGGTCCTGAACAGCAGAAGGCTAATGAAAACTTCATGTTAGCTTTAGCTTTATGTCATTCTGTTTTGGCTGAACCTGATAAGGATGATCCTAGTAAAATCTTGCTCAAGGCTCAATCGCCAGATGAAGCTGCTTTAGTTGGTACTGCTAGGGATTTGGGTTTTGCTTATATCAATAGAACTAGAAAAGGTGTGATTGTCAATGTCCAAGGTGTTGAAAAGGAATACCAAATCTTAAATGTGCTAGAGTTCAACTCGACAAGAAAGAGAATGAGTGCTATTGTTAAAATTCCACCTCAATATGAAGGTGGTGAACCTACTGCTATGTTGATCTGTAAAGGTGCTGATTCTATCATTTATTCAAGACTATCCAAGAAATGTGATGAAACTCTATTGGAAAGAACTGCACTTCATTTGGAAGAATACGCAACAGAAGGTTTAAGAACCTTGTGTATTGCTAAGAGAGATTTAACGTGGGCTCAATATGAGGCATGGAACAAGAAACATGAAGTTGCCGCTGCCGCTTTGATCAAAAGAGAAGAAAAAATGGAGGAAGTTGCTGATAGTATTGAACGAGAACTCGAGTTATTGGGTGGTACTGCCATTGAAGATAGATTGCAAGATGGTGTTCCAGATGCCATTGAAGTTTTGGGTAAAGCTGGTATCAAACTTTGGGTCTTGACTGGTGATAAAGTTGAAACTGCCATTAATATTGGGTTCTCTTGTAATTTGTTAGGAAATGATATGGAATTGTTGATTTTGAAAACTTCCGGTGAAGATGTTGAAAACATTTCTAGTAATCCAAGAGAGATCGTTGCACATTTATTGAACAAATATCTTGATGAGAAATTTCAAATGGATGGTTCATGGGATGAAATTGAAGCTGCTAAGGATGAACATGGTCCACCAAAGGGTAATTACGGTGTCGTGATTGATGGTGATGCTCTGAAAGTTGCCCTTCAAGGTGACAACATGAGAAAATTCTTGTTGTTGTGTAAACAATGTAAAGCAGTTTTATGTTGCAGAGTTTCTCCAGCTCAAAAAGCTGCCGTTGTCAAAATGGTCAAAGAGACTCTTGATGTCATGACTTTAGCCATTGGTGATGGTTCAAACGATGTTGCTATGATTCAATCTGCTGATATTGGTGTTGGTATTGCTGGTGAAGAAGGTAGACAAGCTGTCATGTCTTCAGATTATGCCGTTGGACAGTTTAGATATTTGGCAAGACTGATTTTAGTTCATGGTAGATGGTCCTATAAAAGATTGAGTGAGATGATTCCAAGTTTTTTTTATAAAAATGTCATTTTCACCGTTGCTTTGTTCTGGTATGGTATTTATAATCAATTTGACGGGACTTATTTGTTCGAATATACTTTCTTGATGTTCTATAACTTGGCATATACTTCATTACCTGTTATTTTCATGGGTATATTTGACCAAGATGTCAGTGATGTTGTTTCTTTGATTGTTCCACAATTATACACTGTTGGTATCATGAGATCAGAATGGACAGTAAAGAAGTTCTGGTGGTATATGGCTGATGGTATTTATCAGTCATTGATTTCATTCTTCTTGCCATATTGTTTATATTACAAAACTGGGGTTGTTACTTACAACGGATTGAATCTGGATCATCGTTATTGGATTGGTACATTGGTTGCTGCTATTTCGTCAATTACATGTAATTTCTACATCACTATTCACCTATATAATTGGGATTGGTTAACTATACTCATTGTTGCCTTGTCAATCCTACTGATCTTTGCATGGAATGGTATTTGGAGTTCAACTTTATCATCTCAAGAATATTACAAAGCTGCTGCTCAGGTGTTTGGTTCAACTGCATTCTGGGCATGTCTGTTTGTTGGTATCATTGCATGTTTATTACCAAGATTTGTCTATGATGTTTTCCAGAAATATTACTATCCAAAAGATGTTGATATCATCAGAGAATGTGTCAGAAGAGGTGATTTCAGTCAATATCCAAAGAATTATGATCCAACAGATCCAAATAGACCAAAGATTTCCAAATATTCTGCTGAGCATTTATTAGAGAATGGTAATGGTTCATCCCCAAGCTCACCAGTTTCACACAAGAGATCATCATCATTTTTCTCCAAGAAGAAAGATCAAAGACGTGTCAGTTATCCAATCAACAATGAAGAGCTGGCCACTGAAGAAATCCCAATGGAGTTTACTGATCAAAATGGTACACCAAGATTAAGACAGACCAGTGATGTTTTGAATAACATTGATGATTATACTGGTACTGATATGTATGTTCCTAGAACTTCATTGGACAGAACCAGATTGGCCATGTTGCAAGATCATCAATTAGGAACTGGAAGAATAAGTATTGAGAATGCCAGAACCTCATTGGAATTACCAGGTTTGACAAGAGCTGAAAGCTTATTGAGTAAGAAGAGTTGAGATAGAGAAATATTTGATTTCTTTTATCATTATGTTGTTGTGTTTTTTATTGCATGGAGAAAGGATGTGTGGTGTCTTCATATCATTCTCCTCTTCTATTCTTGCCCCATGTGGGAGTTGTTTTTTTATCAATCAATCGTTTGTATATTACTCTCTGTGAGATTTTTATCCCAAAGAAACTTTCAAAATCAAAGGAAATCAAATATTACATTCATCAGTATTTCTAAGTCTCCACTGTAGATCCCTAAACCCCTCTTAACGCCTGGTCGTTGATGTCAAGAGCAAAAAGATGTCTCATCACTCATGACAGTGGCGGTATACCCTGGGGCTTATATAGTCTACGTCCAGGTTTAATTTCATGAATCAAGATGCCTGATAGAGAAGGTACTTCGATAGATCTACACAGTTTTTAAAACTTTTGACGTAAACTGATCAACAAGAATAATAAGAACTGAAAATCACTTGTCTATCTATTTTTTGAAGATCACTAGGCGCTTGAGCCTTATAATTATAAGGGCCACAGCCGGTGCCCCATTACTTGATCTTCAGCAATAAACATCTACGTACTCGTCCCTCGTCATCCATGTCACACCCATCGTCAATATCAGGATCATTTTCTAGTTTTATTGCTATTGATCATATCTCTTCTGCTGCACTGATATTCCAAGCAGTACCTAATGTGAACTGATATATATTAAGCTGAACTTTTGAGTTCAGTGCTGCACATTGATCCAAGATCCGTCCAGCTAATTATTCCACATCGGGTACGTGCTAGCTTATAATAACAGACGACGTACCGAAAATATACAGCTAGACATTTCTGATAGACAGCGTCGTCTCATGATATTTGAGCCGTTAGCAGCGTAGTACTGTCAAGACGTTATAGCTGTAATTTGTAAAGTTAGAGTCATTTGATTTAGTCCAGTGGAACTCCGTCGACAACGTTCCGCAATATATATGGAATTGAACCAATGACATTCCTATTGCTGATGACATTACTGCAGAGGGGAAGTACAGAACCCTGATCAATCCATGCTAAAAAGTTACTCAAGCTCGATCTGATACGATCTGGGGGGTCTGACTCTGTAGTCCCTCCAGGACTTCTTAAATTGAACACATGAGCATTTACTGCATTTGTATGCGCCTAATTAGTTGCCCTATCGGCCATCATTTCATGAGTTTCTGTGTGGACTGTGGACTGTGGACTATTGACTATTATGCCCATTGAACTACGAGTAAGCGGTGTCACTAGTTACTATTGCTGCCACACGTTAGTCTAAAGCTTTCATGGGAGTCTTAGGGCCAGTTATATAGTAAAGTACCTAGCGATCGTCGTTCTCGATGGGTTGCTGTTTCACCTCGACTAGTAGTTGTTGACTATATGTAGATACGTCTCTTAGCTTCAATCCTGGGCCCGATCTTCGTTAATCATACAAGACAGCGGAACCTGGTGTCTGACTGATCAGGCGAGTGTGTCTTGGGATTACTGTTTGATAGATTTAGCTGAGCTGGCAAGAAGCCGTCCTAGGAGCACTGGGCAAGTTACTACTAGTTTGTTGGTTGATGCGCGAACAGGTCGATATATTATGGGGACTGAATTGGACGAAGTACACAGGCCAAATGGCTCCTTGGTGCTGACTTGAGTCCGTATAATTGCTGTTCATTATGGTAGCTCTATGAAATCGTGGTATGTTCTGATATGTGGATGTCATTTGTGTGATTATCCTGATGATGATGATAAGGTGCCAGATCAATAACGTCATATATAAAATCGAACAACTTTTGACAAGTCTCTCAGAGTCTCTAAATTACAAAGTAAGTGGGACTGGAGCCGTTATGAATGTCCTCGTGTCCCTAGATCGTCCACTTTCTGTTGATACTTGAGAATCACAGACAGCAGCACAGAGGGGATGAAGCACTTGTGGCTACGAGGTCGTCGTGAAGCATTGTGTGAGTTGATTAGTGGATGGCCTCAGATATCGTGAGCAGGAAGTCGACGCCTAATAATATGGTCGGAAACGCAGAGGTTCATAGAACGAATCACTCGCTCAGTCCTTCGCGAGACCCCTGTAAGAGCCTGGTGATCAAAATAACCAGAGTAATAGCAGTAGTTATAGCAGCACACCGACAGTGCGAGTTAAACCGACCATACGCTCATGCCCTAAAAACACACTGAAAATTTATATATAGCTACGATTTCCTCCTTTCTCTCCATCGCAGAATCCCTACTGGAAAAGTTCTCTCCACTGATAGCGCAAGACACTTTACACTGAGAGTGGCATAGCTCGATATCAGTCCCACACTTCTTGACCTTCTCCTAATTATCTCCATTCGTGTCCAATTTTCCAGCACCCTTCTGGAGGAATCACCACCCAACAGGTCCACCACACAGCGAGCCTACGAAACCGCACCCAGAAAACCTACCAGTGAGTATCCACACAGCTGAGCGACTCAGGAGATTGAGTCGAAGCACCACCAACTAGTCAAAGATCTGGAAAGGGAGAATTGCTTTTTCCCATATTCTCGAGTGTTTTTTTTCTTTGATTGTTCCAGCCTTGAAGGGAATTCTCGACACTTTTTGGGGCAAGATATTGGAGTAATTGAGGTGTTAAAACTGCTAAGATCTGCTAGTCCTCGAGCTTGCTGAATTGTGTTTCTTGCATCTGCTCTAGTCTCTTTTCCAGTTCGACTCAGCTGAAGAAACCGCAGTTCTGTTACTAACCTGATGGATAAGATCTCTGACACCGTCCATATATCGTAAGCCTTAGTGAATCACATCCATAGCCGTTCCTCTTACACAATGAGAGTTCCTGGGTAAGTCTTGCTGATATATCAACTGGGAAGTCAATCAACTAACAGCAATTTCCAGTTTACAACAGCCCTATCTTGAACAACACCCAATCCAACAGCAATTGTCACACCAAGCACAACCATCAACCAAAAAAGTATGGAGATTGAAAAAGTACACAAAGACAGATGATGAGATCCAACAGGAGCAGAAGAAGTATGAAGACATGGAATTCACCCCAAGAAAAGCTAGTTCGAGAAGACCTAGAAATAAACCTGGTTCTGGCAATCAGGAGTTCGTATTCGTTGACTTATCACCAAAGAAGAGGGACGTTCAATTGGATGCCTCAACTACATCACCTTCATCAAATAAAGACGTTGCTAAGACACCTAAAAAACAAGGAAATAGAGTCTCACGGTTGTTTCGATTAACATCGAGTCAAGAAACCTTGAAAGAATCCACAAGTTCTCCAGCAACAGCCGCAGCCACTCCTAAATTGATGTCCTCGCCTGAGTTCAGAGACTCTTCAATCCCTTCCTCACAATCAATTCCAACTTTAAAACGATCCTTCACAACTCTGGCAGCTGCGTCTCGCATCGAACATCGTGAACGCTCAAATTCTTCAACTTCATTGGTCATGACAATCTCAGATTCTGGTAGGGCAGTCCTTCAACCAAGTCTAATGATCAACACTGGTTCCGCTAATACCCCTGGTCTTGTTGGAAACAACAGTCAACATTCATGCTCCTTATCACCATCGTCATCCACTTCAGACTTGTATTCCTTGACTAGAAACAACTCTTCTAGACAGACAACTTTCTACTCGAGATCACCAATCCCATCACCTAAAAGGATGGAATCACCAATCCCACAAGATAGATTCCCAATGAACCAACCACCGTTGCTATCGCTAGACACTACTTACAAAAGTCAACTGGACCCGGAACTGAACAATAACTCATCAGAAGAGGATGACGATGATTCCGCTGATGCTTTCAAAGCTTTCTCAAAGGTCTTGAAAAAGACCAATTCATCAACCATAGCTGGTCGTAGAACAAGGGCAAACACAGTGAGCTCGATCACTTCAAGCAACTCAATCAGCCAACAGTCCCCTTCAATGAACAACTCTCCACTGGTGCAACAGTTGCCAATACAACCACAGCAAGTCCAGGCAAAACCAAGCTTGACAAGAAATCATTCCATCTCTTCCATCTCATCTATATACGCTAAGACTGCGAGAATCTCACCATCGAGAGCGAACTTGTTAAGACAGGCAACAACACCTATCCCTACCACTTTTGATGAACAACAACGCCCTTCTGGTTTCATTTTTGGTGATGGTTCAAACTCACATAGTTATTTCGATGAGATTTCCTCTTCATCCAACAACACCAAATCCAACAAGCCAAAGAGAAACTATCTCCATGGAAAGCAGCATAGCATAAGCTTTCTCGGGCCACCATTACAACTGCCTTCTGAACCAGAGTCTGAATCCCCATATGACGACGAATACAACGATGATGAGAACGATTCAATGATTCCGTTTGAGACCTCCGAGACTGTTGATGATGGCGTGGTGTGTGATACTGTTGCTCCATCTTCTTCATCATTAGCTGCTGCCGGATTCTTGCAAAATGGGACCGAGTTGATGATTGATTCATTCAATGAAGATGGGAATGGACTACAAGTTGGGTTCAATACTGATGAGTTTTTCGATTTCAACGCATTCGTCAATTATGAGAGTTCTCGTGCCACGGGGTACTGAACTAATGTTTATACATCGCTTATAGATTACAGAAATATTATGATCTTGACTTACTTCTGATCTGAGAGTTCATTATATACCTTCTTTCTCAATGTATCTGGATTCAACTAGCTATATTCATGGATGATAGATTCAACGTATTTGATACATTCATCTTGTGATTGATCTGGGTTATCCAATTGCCAAACAAGGATTTTATCGATGATCTTGGACATCCATGGACCAGGTTTCTTATTGAGATGTTTTGATAGAGTTTTCCCATCAATGATTGGTTTCAACTGGCATGAGTTCTCTAAGTTCTCAGCTATTATTAAATCATGGAACTTCTCATACTTGGACAAGGTTGTCGGATCACTGGTTTGAATGAATTCATCAAATAGATTGAATACTAGAGATAGGTGGAAGTTTTCACCGTAATGTCTCAATAATAGCCCAATTTCTGATCTTTTATATGTTGGTAAGTTTGACACGATTTCTTGATATTCTGCTTTGGTGCTTAGGATCTTGGTGATTAAATCTGCCTCCAGTTTGGAATATTTTAGGCCCTCTTTGACTATTATTTCTGTTGCTGGTAATGATGATGTAGGTTTCTTAGGGTTGTATATGACTCTTAGTTCACTCCATGGTCTAAGAATTAAAAGTAACCAGAATAGCTTCTTAAGAGATTTATCACTTAGTGTGATCTTAGAAATGAGTGAGGATATCGATGATTTGGTATAATCTAAACTTGGAACTTTCTTGATTGATTCTACTGAAGTTGCCTCGACTTCATTGAAGATTGATTGTATTTGCTTTGAATCGTTCAACTTCAAGACATCATTTTGAAATCCTCCAAAGTTGAAAATGGCTTGAAACAACTTAGCTTCCCCAATCAATTCCATCCCATATATAGGATTCTTAGACACAAGAGTCTTTTCAATCTCAACACCGACTCTTTCTCTACTGATCTTATGAAGTAATGCATCTTTGATATTCTCATTTTTCATGGCTTCAAGAGTCTCATCAGCAATGGAAAAGTTGAATCGACTTGCAAATCTGATCAGTCTCAATACTCTCAATGGATCATCAAGGAATGTTTTCAACGGTTGTAATGGAGTTCTCAGAATCCTATCTGATAGATCTTTCAACCCTAACCCAGTTAAATCTTCAACTTTATCCTTCTGAATATTGTAAAATAACGCATTTAAAGTGGCATCTCTTCTTAGAGCATCTTCTTCAGGTGTTCCAAATTTGATCACTGGGATCCTGCTATCTTCAGTATATTCCTCACTTCTTAGATTGACAAAATCAATATCGAGGCCATATAGTTTGGTGGTGGCAGTTTCCAGGTGTTTGGATTTTTCAGGATTCTTTTCAATCTTATGAACACCTGATGGTTTCAAACCGTACTTTTCATAGTTATCATTAAGGAACTGTCTCAAACCATCTGCAAACTCTTCACCAGATTGGGTGTTGATAGCTATATCTAAATCATTACTCTCATCACCTAGCAGCTTGTCCCTAACCCAACCACCAGTGATTCTCAACTCTAAATGTCTTGAAGGGTCCTCAATATGAGAGTTCTCAGCATTGACATAATCCTTCAGCAGCTGGGAGATCTTTGATTCCGTTTCATTGAGTTTTATGATCGGATTGGTTAAATCAAACGTATTTGAAGTGGACATCTTCCTCTTCTTCATGAACTTATATGATTGCGTTTGATGGAGGACTTTGGATGAGGAAAATTTCAAGAAATTGAGAGAGGGTTTCATGAACTTTGATGAAACCGCGCACAGAGTAGCAACAGCAATCAACCAATCAATCAATCAAATCAAAAGCAATTCTTCTTTCTTTAAACTGAATTCATTAGTGAAAGAATTTTTAGTTTATTATGTGGAAATATCATATTTCCGAGCATTACCCTCGGATCTCCAGAAAACGAATGAAAAAATTCCGACCAGCCAAAAAAGGCGAACAGAAAGCGTGTGGTTTTTCGAATAAATATAGCTAATTCAGTGATCTATACCGGCTATTTGGGTTGATAACCATCGGCATTACCATCTTCTGCTCTCCGTTTGTTTATCTTTGCCGAAAATCGCAGGTCAATTGAGTTAAAAATACCCGGTATCAAGAGAATAGTGCTTGCCATCTATACACAATGGCTGACGATCATAGTAAATACAAATATGAAGAGATGGCCAACAAGGTCCTTCGACAGGACAGGAAGTTGCTTTCTAACAGAGCTGATCCGCTGAAGGACGCTGCTTTGTCTGCTCCCAGTTCTCTTGCAGGGAAAATCTCAGTTAAGGATATGGGACAGGGTCTCACAACAACAACAAATACACCATCATCGGCTAATGATTCTAATGAAGATGAAGAAAAGACCGTTGCTAAGAAAATTTCAGAGATGTACAAAAAGAAAGAAAAGGCGAAGTTACAGACCCTCCAAGCAACAAGAGTAAACAACTCAACTCTTTTGGATATGGATAATGTTGAGTCTTTGAAGTATTATCCAAAGACCCCAGAAACCAGTCAAGTTTATGAGAATCTAGTAGCCTGGATCTCCGATCAATTTGGCAATGATATTCAACACAATACAGTGCTAAGTGCTACAGACCTTTCATTAGAGCTTCTGAAGGATGAATCGTTGACAGATATACAGAAAAAGAAACAACTTGAAGAAATCTTAGACTTGAAATTAACATCTGAATCATTCTCAGCTGCTCTAAAACTATCAAATCAGTTGACTGATTATGGCCAGGTAGAAGAACAAGAGACGGATTTACAAGGTGTAGCTGTTGATTTTGATGAAGAAGATGAAGAGAACCTAGTATCTGATAATGATGAGAGTAGTGATGATGATTTTGCCGGTCCAAAACTTGATGACTTTGTTCAAGATGAAGAAGAAGTCATTGATGATACAGAGGAAGTGATAAGGTCAAACAGAGAACAAGGGTCTGGCAGCATTCTGGGATTGAAAGATGTTGATGCTTTTTTTCTTCAGAGAACCATATCCACTCATCTGGGTAAAGCTGATGCTGCTTCGTTACAAGATTTGACCAACAAGGTTCATGAACTTTTGGACGGTACTTATACAAATGAAGAGTTTGAACAACAGCTCATGGATATCATTGGTCGTGAACATTATGAGTTGATTCAAGTGTTGATACAAAATAGAGAAACGATTGTGTGGGGAACCAAACTGTCAAAAGCATCAGATGAGGAAAAGTCCGAGATCCTACAACAGTTCAATAATCGTCAAAAACATTCAATTTCACATTCTGATGATGAGGATATCAATGAATCAAACAAGAGAAGGAAAACTGGTGCTACATCCTCTGTTGCCACTGTTGGACAACCAAGGATTGTAAACCTTGATGATTTGACATTTGACCAAGGGTCACATCTCATGACCACAACCAAGGTCAACCTACCAAAAGATTCTTTCAAAAGAGTGAAGAAACAATATGAAGAAATACATATTCCACCTCCACAGAAACCTAATGATGATTCTCCTTTAGTTTCCATCGCAGAGCTACCAACCTGGGCAAGATCTTCTTTTCCAAGTGGTGAGACTACAACTTTGAATAGAATTCAATCAAAAGTTTTCCCAACTGCTTTCCACACAGACTCAAATATCCTCTTATGTGCCCCTACTGGTGCTGGTAAAACTAATGTGGCGATGTTGACCATACTTCGAACCTTGAGTGCGTTTAGAAGACCTGATGGTTCCTTCGATCTTGATAATTTCAAAATAGTTTATGTTGCTCCATTGAAAGCATTGGTCCAAGAACAAGTTAGGGAATTCTCGAGAAGGCTGGAAGTCTTTGGTGTGAAAGTCGAAGAATTGACTGGTGATTCAAACCTGACAAAACAACAGATTTCAGAGACTCAAATCTTAGTGACTACTCCTGAGAAATGGGATGTTATCACCAGAAAAAACTCTGATACAAGTTATACAAATTTAGTTTCATTGCTAATCATTGATGAAATCCATTTATTACATGATGAAAGAGGCCCAGTGTTGGAAAGTATTGTTGCCAGAACTATAAGGAATGTCCAATATACTTCAAGAGAGGTAAGATTAGTTGGATTATCTGCTACTTTACCTAATTATAAAGATGTTGCAAGATTTTTAAGAGTTGAAGAGGGGAATGGTTTGTTTTACTTCGATGCCTCTTATAGACCCTGTCCCTTGGCACAACAATTCATAGGTATCACTGAGAAGAACTCTTTCAAGAAGACCCTTGCTATGAATGATGCCTGCTACGACAAAATCCTTGAAGCTGCTGGTAAACATCAAGTTATAATATTCGTTCATTCCAGAAAGGATACCTTCCGAACGGCCAAATGGCTAATAGATAAGTTACTGGAAGAGGACAAGCTGAACCTTTTCATGAAGTCTGACTCTGCAAGTGTCGAAATCCTACGATCGGAGTCTGAGAAAGTTCAAGATAAAGGACTTGCTGATTTGTTACCAACAGGGTTTGCAATCCATCATGCTGGTCTTTCAAGGGAGGACAGATCTGCTTCAGAGGATCTATTTGCTGAAGGTTATGCTCAAGTCTTAGTGTCAACTGCTACTTTAGCTTGGGGTGTGAATTTACCTGCTCATACTGTAATCATCAAAGGTACTGAAGTCTATGCACCGGACAAAGGTGACTGGACCCAGCTATCACCTCAAGATATCCTACAAATGCTGGGAAGAGCTGGTAGACCAAGATATGATGAAAGCGGTGAGGGTATCATTATTACTTCTCAGTCTGAAGTGCAGTATTATTTGGCAGTATTGAATCAACAATTACCCATCGAGTCCCAGCTGATGAGTAAGTTGGCAGATAATTTGAATGCTGAAATTGTTCTGGGTACTGTGAAAACCTTGAAAGAAGGTGTTGACTGGTTAGGTTATTCATATCTATACGTTCGTATGTTGAGATCACCGGCTATCTATAGAGTTGGTCCTGAATATGCTGATGATTCAGGACTGATGTGGAAGAGAACTGATTTGATTCATTCTGCCTTGACTGTTCTTCATCAAAATAATCTGGTCGTATATGATGCTTCAACAGGGTCTATCCAATCCACTGAACTGGGAAGAATATCGTCTCATTATTATATCAACTATGATTCTATGTCGCTCTACAATAAGCAATTGAGGTCATACTCAACGATAATTGATATATTCAGAATATTTGCTTCATCCTCTGAATTCAAATTGATCCCGGTAAGACAAGAAGAGAAATCTGAAATTGCCAAACTGATTGAACGTGCTCCTATACCAATTAAAGAAGATGTCAATGATCCAAAGGCCAAGGCCAATGTCTTACTACAGGCATATATCTCAAGATTATCGTTGGAAGGTTTCGCATTGAGTGCTGATATGATTTACATTACACAGTCTGCAGGAAGATTACTAAGAGCTATTTATGAAATTGTTCTGAAGAAGCAATGGGCCGGGTTAACCAAGTCTGTATTAGACTTGTGCAAGATGGTTGAAAAACGTATCTGGCTATCAAACTCGCCTTTTAGACAGTTCAAAGATGCTCCATTGAAAGTGATTAAAAATACTGAGAACTCAAACATTCCATGGTCTGAGTATTTCCATCTATCAGACCCAAGTGAAGTTGCAGCTGTCATTCGTGATGATCTCTCAGCAAAGAAAACTTTTGAGCTACTTCAGAAGTTTCCAAGGTTGAAGTTGAAATGTTCCGTTCAGACCCTTACTCCAAGTCTGTTGAGATTTGAACTAGACATTTTACCAGAATGGACCTGGGACCCAAAGATTCATAATAATACTGAACAATTCTTATTACTGGTTGAAGATACAAACGGTGAAAAAATCCTCTATTATGACACTTTCTTGGTTCGCAGAAATTACATAAATCAAGAACATCTACTAGACTTCACTGTTCCAATCAGTACACCGGTACCACCGAACTACTTTGTTACATTGATTTCCGATAGATGGCTTCATTGTGAATACAGAATCCCTGTTGTGTTGAACAGTGTTAAAATCCCAAAGAAGTTTCCTGCCCCTACCCCATTACTGGACTTACACCCTGTTCCGGTTTCTGACTTAAAAGTCCCTGAGTTTGTTGAGTCATTTGATTTTTCACATTTCAACAAGTTTCAATCACAGGTTTTCAGCGCCCTCTATAACTCTGAATCGACTGTTTTCGTTGGAGCTGTGAAAGGATCTGGTAAGACAGTCATGGCTGAACTCGCGTTGCTTAACAACTGGAAGCTCAACAAAGGCCGTGCTGTTTATATTGAACCTTGTCAAGAAAAGATTGATCTGTTGTACAAAGAGTGGGCTAATCGATTCAGTGATATTGCTGGTGGTAAAGTTATCGGTAAGTTCACCAATGAGTTAGCTAGTAATCTGAAGACACTGGGATCCAGTCATTTGATCTTAGCCACTCCTCAACAGTTTGATATCGTTTCACGTCGTTGGAAACAAAGAAGAAACGTACAGGCCATTGATTTGTTGATTATCGATGATGTCCAAACTATTGGCAATGGTGCTGAAGGTTCTGTTTATGAAAACGTCATCTCCAGAATGAGATTCATGTCTGCCCAATTGGAGAGACAACTTAGAATAGTTGCCTTGGGTACTTCCTTAGCTAATGGTCGTGATTTCGGTGAATGGATTGGTGCTGATAAAACTGACATCTTTAACTTCTCATCAATGGATCGGGTGCGTCTCTTAGAGGTTCACTTACAATCATTCAATATCAATCATCACCCTTCATTGATTATAGCGATGACAAAGCCTGCATACTCTGCTGTGAAAAATCTTCAAGGTGGATCCTCACTGATCTTTGTCTCTACCCGTAAAGAGTGTTTGGATTTGGGTTTGGAATTCTCAAGATTAGCTGCCAATGATTCTGTTAATTTCTTGAATGTTGAAGCCGAAGATATTGAAGCACTTCTGAACAAAGTTTCAGATGCCTCACTAGCTGGATTATTGAGAGATGGAATTGGTTTTTACTACAAAAATATGACTATCACTGACAGAAAGATTGTTGAAAGATTACAAACCTCTGGAGCTTTAGGTGTTTTATTTGCCACTCGAGAAACTGCACCATACGTCCTAACAGCTAATCTCGTTATCGTTCTTGGAACACAGTTTTTTGAAGGAAAAGAACATCGTTATATTGACTATCCTATAAACGAACTTCTTGAGATGATTGGTTCATCAAAAGGTGAATCTGGTGATATAGACAGGGTATTGGTTCTGACAAATGCCACCAAGCGTGAATACTACAAGAAGTTCTTAAATGAGTCTTTGCCAGTTGAAAGTTTCCTAAATGTCTTTCTCCATGATTACTTCGTTAACGAGATTAGCACTGGATTGATCAAATCAAGACAAGATTGTATTGACTGGTTGACTTTCTCGTACTTCTACAGAAGACTTCAAGCAAACCCAAGCTTCTATGGTGTCAAAGATGTCAGTCATGTTGGTCTATCTACATATCTAACTGAACTTGTTGAAGAAACATTAACTGAATTATCTGAGGCTAAATTGATTGAACTGAAGGAGCTAGATGAAGAAGGGGATGATGAGGATGGGGAAGAACAAGAGATTTCACCTTTGGATGCATCCTTGGTTGCTGCCTACTACAATGTTTCGTTCATCACCATGCAAACGTTGGTTTTATCTTTGTCCAAGAAATCTAAATTGAAGTCAATCCTGGAGATCATCACTTCTGCATCTGAGTTTGACTCATTACCAATCAGACAGCATGAATCGACCATTTTACAAAAGATTTATAACAGAGTTCCAATAAAATCATCACAAGATTTATCTCTCGAATCTCCATACTTGAAGGCCTTCATTCTACTACAAGCCCATTTTTCAAGACTCAGTCTCCCACCAGACTTAGCTTCTGATCAGAAGTTTGTTTTGGAAAGAGTCTTGACATTATTATACACTGCTGTTGATTTGCTTTCCAGTGAAGGTTACCTGAATGCCACGTATGCCATGGATCTATGTCAAATGGTTGTTCAAGCCGTATGGGACACCGACAGTCCACTGAAACAGATTCCATATGTTGACGATGAAATCATTGAAAGGGCTGGTAAATACAAAGTTGAAAGTGTGTTTGATATCATGTCAATTGATGATGCTGAAAGGGATGATATTTTAGGATTATCCGAACGTCCGCTGAACAAAGTCGCTGAGTTTGTCAATAAGTATCCAAACATTGAGATCTCCTATGATTTGGATTTGAGTGAGCCGATTGTTTCGAATGAACCAAGAAAAATAGTGGTCAATATCACCAGGGACGAAGAGCCTGAAGATTTGACAGTTGTTGCGCCATTTTACCCATTTGACAAAACTGAGAATTGGTGGGTTGTCATTGGTGATTCCAGAAATAAACAATTGTACGCCATTCAAAAAGTTGCTATCAAAAAGGAAGAACAACAAGTGTCTTTGGAGATCAATATTCCAAAGGCTGGTCATCATGAGCTAACTATTTGGTGTATGTGTGACTCTTATATTGATGCTGATAAAGAAATCAATTTCGAGGTTGATGTTGAACAAGGAGAAGAAGAGGAAGATGAATCAGACAACTAAGCTGTCGGTAATATAAAGGTATAGAGATGGTTCGGTTACACTGAATATACACGTGATAATATCAAAAGTAAATGTCACGTTAAATTCATTATAAATTTGCTAACTCCATTTCTTCCTCGTAAGTCATTTGTTGATCACCATCTTCATCAACTGATTGTAGTCCTTGAAGAGCCTGCTCTTGCTGGAAAGCTTGTAATTGCTCAAGACTCCAAACAGAAACACCTTCTTGATCCTTAGGATCAGTTGGTTGTGCCATTGCTCTTAAGAACTGTTTGGCATTGGCAATAGCCATATCAGTTGATAAGTTCGTATCAGCATCACTCAATGCTTGAGCAATCCATTTCGGTAGCTGATTCTTCTTTCTGGCAAAACGACGATCAGCCAGCACCATTACACCGTAATCGTCTTTACCTCTCAAGACTCTTCCCAAACATTGAGCAGCATGTCTCATTGCATCGAAAGATAAGAAATCATTTTCTCTGATTTGATAATGATCTCTCAGGAATTCTAATCTTGCCTTCAAGATTCTTGATTCTGTATATTGGAACGGAATACCAATCATCAGAACAGTACGACCATATTGATGATCAAAATCAATACCTTCAGAGACTTTACCACGAGCGACTGAAAGTAATACTGCACCCCTACCGTTTGAACAAGCAGTTCTATACGTTTCCAATGCCAGTGCAGTTTCCTGAGTATCAGGGGTTTCAACAAGAATCAGTTTATACTTCCAAACCTCATCCAATATACCCATAGTCTGCCACATTGAAATGATACTTTCCATGTATAAATATGACGGAAAGAAAACAACCATCCCATCAGGTGTGACTTTTGCAAATTCAATCAATAAAGAACCATAATTTCTAACAATACTTGGATCATTTCTGATTTCAAATCTTGATGAGATTGCGACTTGATCAGAACCTTTTGTGACAATCATTGGTAAGAATGATCTCTTAGCTAACGTCATAGTGTAAGATTCTTGGATCACCGTTTCGAAGTTCAGCATTCTTGGATACATATCCAATGGAGAAATAGTACCAGAAGTGATGATAACGGATGAAAACTTCTCAAAGATAGGTTTGATTGCAATAGATGCGTCAAGACAAGTGAACCGGAGTATTGGGTTTGGAACTGTGGCATTCTCACTTTCGTAAGGCTCTAAAATCAGTGAAAACCCGGAATCGTAAGTTGAAACCAAAGTGGCAAAAGTTGCAACGTCTTTGAGTGCAGCATACTCTTCTATGTCTTGGATTTCTAGAGTTCGGACTAGTAACGATAATCTTTCAGAACAAAACCTCAGAGGTTTCTTCTCAATAAATGTCAGTTGTTTCAAATGCTGTAAGAATGATGTTGGAGTCTCTGAGATAACATGTAAAACTTTCATTCTTGTTTTCAAGTATTCAATGAATCTCTTGACAAACGCAATGAAATGCTCAGCTCTTCTGATGTTTCCGGGTATTGCCTCTTTCAACAAGTCTTCAGAGAGCACAGGTGTTTCTATCATATCATTCTCATTAGCACCAGTAATAATTTCTGAAGCACTTAATCCCTGTACTAATTTCTCATATTCATCTTGCAATTTCTTGGAGTCGGTCTTCTTCACATCTTCGATTCTCTTTGATAAACTGTTGGCACCTTTTGAAGCCTTCTTCAACATATCACTAGTCAAATCTAAAGATAGAGATTCGATACAAACATTGTCAATATTGTGTGCTTCATCAAAAATGACAATTGCATCCTTTGATAGTTCTTTTGAAACTCTTTCAGAAATCTTTGGATCTAATAAATAATGGTATGAATAAATAATGATGTTGCAAAATGGAATCATACGACGAATTGTGAAGTATGGACAAGTCTTTTGTTCTTTGCAGTAGTTTGTCAGTGAATCAAAGGAGTAAACACCCGGAGGAACAAGGTTGTCAGGCTCCAAATTGTACAAGTTTTCATGGAAATCACATAATTCGACGCCTTCAGTTTGTCCAGCTTCTATCTTACTCTTTGCGGCACCAGAAGTCATTCTTCTACACTTCTCATCGACAAGTGTCCCTTTTCTTTCTTTGCTGACTCTTGGATGGAGACACAAGTTCTTTCTCGAAGTCAACCCAAGCCCTCTGAAATCCTCAACATATCCCAATTCTTTGGATCTATACTCCATCAAACTGTGTAATTCAATCAAAGCTTTCTCAATTTCAGACATTGTACGGGAACAATAGATGATCTTTCTTCTTTCAGGGTAATGCATCTGATAAGCGACAGTCAGTGACAACAATGAGACGGTTTTCCCGGTCCCAGAAGGCATTTCCAGTATACTGTTCCCACCAACATCCAGTGTTTTCTTGATATCTGACATATATGCATATTGCTCAGGGTAGATCCTCGGATACGGGAAGAGGACGGGAAGATCGTCTATGTAGAACTTCATTGTGTGTGGGTGTCTTCCGTGGTAAGAGACCTCCTGAGCTCCTTTTAGAATTGCCTGGATTGGTCAATGGCAAATGGCACTTTCAAGAAGAATTATTCATTTTGAAGTTTGGCTCAATTTTTGCTACATTCGCGGGAAATCGAAATTGTCATCCGCGAACTCAGTCTGTGTTTATGTCGACTTTACAATTACGTAATACAAGATCATAAACATAGAGAGTCTTTATAAGCTATTGGACGTTGATTGGTTCATGAGGGCAGCAAGCAGCAGGTCAATTGGCACTCAGATTGTGCTCTTGACTTCAAAGAATCTTCTCAAGTAGTAAATT
The DNA here is from genome assembly GCA_003707015.3 of Wickerhamomyces canadensis. Classification (NCBI taxonomy): domain Eukaryota; kingdom Fungi; phylum Ascomycota; class Saccharomycetes; order Phaffomycetales; family Wickerhamomycetaceae; genus Wickerhamomyces; species Wickerhamomyces canadensis. The sequence goes on along the minus strand of PPMU03000003.1, from coordinate 195,886 downwards.
TGGAAGACGGAGTTGGAAGCGACAATGATCAACTGGAAAATAGACCACCATTTGACACGGTCATTTGTGGATTCAGCAGTATTTCTATGTGTTCTTTCACGGACGACGATGTAACTTTGCTCGTTCTTCACTTCGGTTGTGAGGACGCCCAGTCTTCTAACAGCAGCGTCTAGACTGTCGTTGTTTGGATCATTGATATCAACGTAGACAACACCGTGGATGTTGAAAGAGACATCTTTTGTATCGATTGACGATTTTTCGTTGGAGAAGCAATAACCATATTTCCCACTGTCAGAGGCCTTCACCGAGACGTCGCCATGAGAGACTTCCTGCTCCTGCTTGAGGATTCTTCCGCTTGGCGAGGTGATCCAGAAGTCACCACTCAACTGGGTGCTGGCACGGGCATCCCTGTTACCGAACTGGAAGCTGACAGCCAGTTCATCGCCTTTCTTCAACTGCTCGTAGAAACATCTCTTGCCGTTGGCAGGGAGCAGCACGTTGTGGGCCGAGACGCACGCGCAGAGCAGCGACAGCGCAAAAAGGAACAGCGAGCAACTCTTCATGTTTTTCTCAGTGGATTATTTCTCTGCTTCTGTTTGTTTTCGTTTGGTGAAGTTGTGAATAAAGACGTGTTTTTTTCTTTGCTCGATTTTGGCGGCGCACTAAAAATACCCTGTTTCGCGAAGTTTTGAGAGATAATTCCGACTTTGCAATGGAAATTCCGATGGTTCTGAGCATATGGCCAGTTTCTCAAAGACGTTGGTGCTGGTAAATCTTCCGAAGACTGTGCTCATGGCTGCTGTGGGTGATGCTTCTGGTGCTGCGGGATATGAGCTCTTTATTGGAGGTTCACAGTGAGATTTGGCGGGAAATTTACGTGAGAATGAGTCAGTGAGATCAATTACTGCAACGCTTCTCGTTTCCTCACAGGTGAATGGAGATGATTCTCAAAGGATCTCACATCGAAGTCATATTTAACATCATGGAGTCCTCGTCATCTTCCATTCTTAATGACTTCAGAGGTGGATTTGACACCAACCATGACAAAAAAACAGTACTTGTTGAGGTTCCCACGGGAAGTCAACGATTTGATCCTTCGTCAACTGATTGTCAATGATGATTATGACGCTCTCCGAATCATACAAAACTTACATCCACAATTGAAAGAGATTCTCTCCAAGTGCATCATTGTCTTATGTTTTTATGATTCAAGAGATCAAAATGTGATTCATAACCTCAAGAACGATCCAAAAATCAATAGATTGTCGAATAATGTTGTCTATATCAATCTATGGAACTTTAAGTCGAACGAATTCACCCAGGTTAATGATCAGTCAATAGATACGCAGAAGACGAAGAAGAATAGACCATGCAAATGGTCGTTGAAGAAGTATTTTGAAAAGAATTACAGTTATTTGCAAAGTTTCAAAATGATCAATATTGAGCTAAGAATGAAGGATGATTGTATTGATTGTCAACTTTATGATTTTAACTTGGAGTTATTCCAGTCGTTATTTCATCGAATAGCTATTCATATACAGATTTATAGAACTGAGAGGATATTCCATTGTTTTGCAAATCATGGAAATCATTCAACTCTGTTTGATAATGCTGAGAAGATCAGAGTTGGTCATGAATCATATTTCCATGAGTTAGCTATTGATATTGTCAAGAAAATTACAAGAAAACCAAGTAAGCCAAAGCCTCTTAGAAAACTGGAAGCTCTAGCAAATCTTGATGATGACTCTTCTTTCTCATTGAACTCAAACATTAGAACAATTGATCTGATTTGTGCACGTGCCGACATGGATTACTGCTGTGATGACGAACACCTTACAGTTGAAGACGACAAGTATATTGATACTGATGAAGCTCAAAATCATGAAATTGCCAAACTCATTAGAAGAGGTGTCATTGTTGTATCTGGAGATAAAGTTGATTATGACAGCATAGGTGAGATATTGACAACAATGAACTCTCGTATCGATAATTTCAAAGATAAGAAGTATGGACCTCTCAGAAAAAAGTTGTTGATAAGATCAGCAGAATACCACTCCTCACGGTCGATTGCCCAGCTGCCAAATATTTCACTGAAGCAATTTAGTAATGAGAGAAACAAACGGTTCTGCAATGTCTTTGGATCACTATTAAAACTCGAATCAAATTCCATAAAGGTTAGAACAGGGCTTTCAGACAATGGATCGTATAGAATTAGGATTCATCATACTCCAGAAGAGCTACAAAACATTTGTCAAATTACAAAAGAGGCATCAAAAAAGAAACAGAAGAAGAGAGAGATACCAAAGTACAAAGACTACGATATGAACTATAGAAGTTTGTTTGAGGAAGCTACATGGAAAAATGCACTCAATCTCAGCGTAATTGTTCAAGACCAGAAATAATTAATCGGCATCTAATGGCTGTATTCTGTTCAAAGTTTGAGTATATATGGTTGATATACAATAATATATTCTGGGAATATGATGTATTGTACATGCAGCAACGTTTCAGTGAGAAGATTGAATTAGGAACTTGACGTAAAAATTAGTGGAACTCGAATAAAGAGTTTCATTATATTAAGTTTGCAAAAGATTTCGATCCCCCAATTACTAGTGTATCTTGTAACCTCATCAGAGGTCAGATGGGACAATTATTCATTCAAGATTGATCGATAACTTTCCAATTACGCTAGAACAAGAGAGATTCGAAAGATCATGATGATATCATCTGAGAACTTGCATCCGAACACCACCAGCAAGATCTAAAACGGATTTGACCTGATCTCTTATATGTTTGTGTGATACTGAGAGAGACGTATGAATTCAACATCTGAAAATGCAGTAAAACAGGAAAATCGAGGATGTTCAATTAATATTTATCATAATTAATCTATCAAACAATATTAATATTTATATTATTAATTATTAATATGAAATTATATATCGACGGCGCCGTCGACGTTTTTAAATTGAGCTTAATATGCAGCTGCGATATTAAACGTTGCAAATATTAATTGTAATAAATATTGTAATAATTATATAATATTATTAATATTAAACGTCGTCGACCAGTACCAATAATTATTAGCACCTGATATTCATCGACTAATATATAATATAATTGACTAATATAGCTGTATCAGCTACAAAATTCTAGATCTAGTTAATAATATCAAATTAATTAGAGATTTAATTATGTATAATTGAGGCTCTAGCTGCATGCATGTCGATAATTTTGTGCCAATATTGTTACTAGTTACGCGGTAATATTGGTGAGACTTTCGGCCGTATTGGAGCGTCACAAGCGCTATATTTTAGTATTAATCAAAACCAGCTGAACTGATTGCTCATATATATCTCCATGTACTTATGAAATTAGCCAGTAATTTCCATACGTTTTCGAATGGGTTCACACCTATTGAGATGTAGAAAGTGTACTCAGTATCCCGGAGTAACCTACAAAAATCATTAAATCATGTGTAGATTTGTATATCATCTCTCACAAAAACCATAGAGGACTCTAAGCAAAGATTGGAATTTTAGCATCTAACCAAGTCCAAGGATCATTGAATCTCAAGTTCTTATCTAAAGAACTGATGGTCTTGATTTCTTCTTCAGTTAAATCGAAATCTTCAACACTCAAATTTTCCAACAATCTTTCTTTGCTTGAAGATTTTGGAATAACACCTAATCCTCTTTGAGTTGCCCATCTTAATAAGATTTGGGATGGAGTTTTGCTGTGTTTTGAGGCGATTGAAGTGATTGCTTCATGTTCAAACAATTTTGGAGTATTAGCAGCAACTTCATGGCCTAATTCTATAAATGATTGTGGACCGAATGAAGAATAAGCAACGACGAATAATCCTTGACTTTGGGCATATTCAACCAAGTGTGATTGGACCAGATATGGGTGGTGTTCAATTTGTAAAGCAGCTGGTCTGATTTCAATCGACTTCAACAAATCTTGTAATAAAGCACCATTGACATTGGAGACACCTAGAGATTTGATCTTACCAGCCTTGACAAATTTTTCCAAAGCTTTGTAAGTATCAGCTAATGGAACATCTTCCAATTCGTATTTCCCAGTGGTACCGAAACCTGGTGGATATTGGACTTCGATCGGAACAAATTTCTGAGAGATTGGGAAGTGGATGTAGTATAAATCAACGTAATCTAGACCCAAATCACTTAGGGTCTTTTCTAAACCAATTTTAACGTTATCTGGATGGTGGAAAGAGTTCCATAGCTTAGAAATGATGAAAAGATCTTCTCTTTTGACCAATTTCTCATCAATGGCTCTTTTGATACCTTGACCAACTTCTTTTTCATTACCGTAATCAGCAGCACCGTCAAAGGCTCTGTAACCCAGTTTGATGGCATTGAAGACCTGATCAGCAGCAACTTCATTTGGGATCTTCCAGAGACCAAGACCGATTTTAGGAGCTTTTAAGCCGTTGTTCAGAGTGACGTAGGAGGACATTGTATCGAATTGACTGAAATTGACTTGAAGCAACCAAGAAGCTCCTTGTGGGAGAAACGCAAAGGGGATCCTGGAGCCTTTTATAGGGCAAAAAGGGCTTCTGCCATTACTCGCAAGATGCTCGGCTGGAGCTGCTGCGATAATGCTCGGAACAACTTCGCCAATCAACACCGCGCAGCCAGGCAGAATTCGTCAGGCAGAGAATCAGGCAGAGCATCCCCCCGAGAAGGTGCAGCCTGCCGAGAATTGCAGCGAGCATTGGCCCTCTACCATCCTTATAAAAAACTCCTTGCTCTTTTAGCAATTGTCGGGACAGCATATGATGTAATTTTATGGATTAACCACGTGACATCACGTGACAGGAACTGCTGATGTCAGGTGACATGAAACTATATTACGTAAAATTTCCGATTAATAATAGCCGAGTAATCAAATAGCCACAACTTTCTCTTTCTACTTCCTTCTTTTGTATCTACTCGTCCAGTTTCCACTAGAGGATAATAATCACATACACAAAGATGTCTGAAGCAGCCACAACAGTCAAAGAGACCCAACCACAACAGTCAAAGCCAAAACCTTGTTGCGTTTGCAAAGACGAAAAGTCCAGCAGAGACGAATGCCTGCTGATTAACGGTCAAGAATCTGGGAAATGTGATTCTTTGATTGGCCAATATAAGGCCTGCATGTCTGGATATGGGTTCACTATCTAATGAGAAGATGCGCTGCGGTGTTGTTGTTGTAGTTGCTGGGGAGAAGAAGAAGGGAGAAGAAGATGTTGCAACATGAACGCTTTCTGATGAAGTGATTGCGGAGTTTTGAGGGCAAGAGTCGCCAGAACGAGAAGGTGAAAAAGTGTAAATAGAGTGCAAATAGATGTAAATATTATTGCTAAATCGTACTTTCCATTATTCTCGGTTGTTGTGCTCGATTCTCTATACTTAATTTGTATGGCTTTTCTCTTCCATTTTGTTCTTCTGAGGACATCAAGAGAAAGGAAAAAAAAATTCACCGAGAAGCGATCACCAACCAACCAACAGATCTCCAGTCAAGATTGTTCGTTTCACCTCTTTGCAGAAACCGCTGACCCTCCTCACGAAACGTCTCAGAATGTCCACCCACAGAGAATCCACAGCACAAACTAAACTCCCAACCACCTTCAATGAACCAATCGAACTAGGGATCATTGGTGGGACCGGTCTATACCATTTGGAGTCTCTTACTCCCGTTGCTCGTTTGACCATTTCAACACCATGGGGTGCTCCATCTTCATCAATCACCGTCTCCAAGACCAACACAGGCTTTAACGTTGCCTTCTTGGCAAGACACGGTATCCATCATGATTTATTACCAACTGATGTCCCTGCCGTTGCCAACATTGCTGCTTTGAAGTCCCTTGGTGTTAAAGTCATCATTGCATTCAGTGCTGTTGGTTCATTACAACTGGATATTCCACCAAGAGATTTCGTCATTCCAAATCAAATCATTGATAGAACTAAAGGGATTAGAAAACATACCTTTTTCGAAAAAGGTTTCGTTGCCCATGCTGGATTTGGTGAACCATTTGATCCAAAATTGAGTACCATCTTGAGTGAATTTTCTCATGTCCTAGAAAAAAATGGTAACAAATTACATTCAAAACAATTGGATGGTAAGGATTTGACCGTTGTTTGTATGGAAGGTCCAGCTTTCAGTACAAGAGCTGAATCAAGATTATATCAATCTTGGGGTGGATCTGTTATAAACATGAGTGTGTTACCAGAAGCTAAATTGGCTAGAGAAGCTGAGATTTCATACCAAATGATTTGTATGTCCACCGATTATGATGCTTGGAGAGAAGAGGAAGAACCGGTCACTGTTGAAACTGTTGTTGGTAATTTAAAAGCCAATAGTGCAAATGCTAATCAATTGGCCATTGAAATCATTGGGAGATTGGAAACTGAGATTAGAAATGGAAACATTGGTAATGACTTGAAAGGAACAATGAAAAATAGTGTTAGTACTTCTCCTCATGGTGTCAAGAGAGAATTGTTGGAAAAAATGCATTTCTTATTCCCTGGTTATTGGGATGTTGAATAATTGTTCCTTCAGAAAAATAGCTACAAGAATTTAAAATCAGATTAGAAAATGCAATAGAATATTTTTTATAGAACCCCTCCCTACCTTAAATCAGAGATTGTAGAGCTGAAAACAAGTAGAAATTAGTAGTCATACCCTTCTAGATTTAGTTGGTGAATCCATTCTATAATAATATTTTGGAGATGGGATATAAGTAGGAGTGGAAACTTCAGCTTTCTTCAAATTAGACGCAAGTGAAGGTTTTGAAGTCAAATTCAGTGGATTTGTTGGTTTCTTTGGTGATGTTGAAGTTATAAATGGTTTCTTCAATGGTGATGGAGAGGACATTGGTGATGCAATAGGTGTTTTAGTTGGTTTCGATGGCGATTTTTTCAGACTGTCTCTAGTGGGTTGGTATGCTTGTGTAGATTTTTCTTGATCTATTGTGGATGAAGATTGGTTGGATGGTATTGTTATGGTCTTAGTTTTGATTGGAGATAATGAGATTGTGTTTGCTGTTGAGGTTGTTGATTCCAATTTTGTCAAGGTCAATTGTGGTAACCCAAGTAATTGTCTTTGCTGTGGTGTCAAGTTCAAATCATGGAAGTCATCTTGTGGTTTGAAGACTTTGTATAATCCATTCCCAATGTTCCATATGAATAACAATTGTAAGACTTTATAAATGAATGAGACCAAGTGATTATAATCATTAGAAAGCTGACTTAACATCTCATATTTTGAAGTGATTAATGTGAATACTCTACTGACCAATCTCAGGACAAAGAAAAGGATGAAATTAACAAGAATTCTTTTGGTCTCAAGTTCCTTGTTGATTAGTCTACTTTCAATCACTGAAAGTTCTGGTAATTTAACATCATTAAGGCTTTTATCGTCTTCTTCGATTGATCCACCAGTAATTGTGGGATGATTTTGTTTTAAAGGGGATGTGCTTCGCAAGACAGTTGATCTCTGTGATACTCTTGGGAATGGCTTGATTGGGGTACTGAATTGGCTCATATTTGGACTCTCAAAACATCTAAACAAACAAAACTATCTATAAATTCAGCTGAAGTAAAACCGAAGGACGAAAAAAAAATCCGAGCGCCTAAAAACACTTCCGGGGGTTTCCGAGAAGATGTCATGTGACTGGAGGGTCCTAAAACAGCAATTTCCTCATTAAGACATTAATTGGCTGGTTTTTTTCTCTCTGCTTTTTTTGTGGACGAGAAAAAAAAAACTTTTTGCAGAGGCAAAAACGACAAAGCGCAACCGATTTGTGTTAGTCGAAACGATAAGTTCTGGACCTCAGCGCAAACAGGAAGCTAATCGGAGTGTCAGATCAGTTACGTCGTGTGCTGATTAGTGTTTGGCCTTTTTTTCTCTTCTTCAAACTCGCTTTTTTTGCTTGAACTCTCAACTTTCAGTTCTGTTATCTACACTGTTGAGTCAGATTATCATATCAATTAAGTCCCTTTCAGCTGCATCTTTCATTTAGTTTCTATACACAACAGAAGAAGAGGAAGAAGAAGAAGAAGTTGATATTTTTTTTGGTTTCGGTTTACATTTCTGCTTTCATTATCGTTTTCTTGAGGTATTCAGATGTTTTTATGGAAGAGCAAGGCATTATAACTAAAGAACAAAGAGAAGATTACATTTATATAAAGCTCTAGTCCTGCTTATATCAATAACAGCCATCCCCCTCTTACAAAAAAGAAGACAAAGTCATCATTACCAAGTTTTATACAAAAAAAGTATGGGAATTTTAGAGATTTTTTGTTGTTCAGGAGATTCTGAGGAGACACGTCAATCAAACACTACCAATTATCAAAGTAAACAAACAGATAAAGAAGTTGCTAAGAAATCATATAGATCGAAAGAACCTGCTACCCATTTGCATTCAAACACTCCCACTTCAAATTCCAAAAATAGTCCAAAAATGAAGAAACAGTCATCATTGTCATCATCAGATCCACATTCTAATGAAACTCAAGTCAACACCAAAACGGGGCCGACCAATTACAGTAACAACAAGTCAGTTTCCAATGAATCATCAAAACAAGATTTGAACAATGTTGAGCATACTAATAAGGCGGATGTGAATGTTTATGAAGCTACTGATAGTACGGTTGAAACTGGCAATGATCATGCTACATCAAGCGTGTTGGTGGATGAATATAGTCAAAATGAACCTGATTCTTCTTACAACTCCTCTCACAATGAATCTGATGGAGACGCTATGGTGATAGATGCTGATGTTGCACAAAACCTGGATAATGAAGAATTTCTTGATTTGACAAGACTACAACCTGGTCAAGCTCATGCCGCATCTGGTTGGCTATTGGATCCGGCCCCAAGTCATTTAAAAAATAGAAAATGTTTGGTCCTCGATTTGGATGAAACTTTAGTTCATTCTTCTTTCAAATACTTGAGACAAGCTGATTTCGTTATCCCAGTTGATATTGATAATCAACTGCATAACGTTTACGTTATCAAAAGACCTGGAGTTGATGAGTTTATGAGAAGAGTCGGTGAATTATATGAAGTTGTGGTGTTCACTGCCAGTGTGTCAAGATACGGTGATCCGTTATTGGATGCTTTGGATATTCATAAATCTGTTCATCATAGACTATTCAGAGATTCATGTTATAACTACCAAGGTAACTATATTAAGAATTTATCTCAGATTGGCAGACCTTTGAGTGATTTGATTATACTGGATAATTCCCCAGCTTCCTATATTTTCCATCCACAACATGCAATCCCTATTTCGAGCTGGTTCTCGGATGCTCATGATAATGAACTATTAGACATTATGCCATTTTTGGAAGATTTAGCAAAAGAGAATGTTGAAGATGTCGGATTGGTTCTTGACATCAACTTATGACAATTTTTCTCCGATTGATTTTTTTTTTATTTTTTCCCCTACAATAATATAGATCACAACTCAATGCTGGACCATTGATATCTCCAAACTATTAAAAAGTCTCCAAGAATTAATATGATATTTGTATAAGAAGTATTCCACATAATAATATTTGCCATTATAGTACATACATAACACTACATTCGTATCTAGAACTACTATATGTGAATGCCCTTACATTGACTAAAATAACCCACTCAGTGTTTCTTTGATTTCTTTTCATCACTGTTGAAAACGGTTCCAACGATTTGTTTTTCCCTTTGTGATACATATGGTTTTGAACCCGGTTTACTATGTCTTCTTTCATTCTCTTCTCTTCTCTTGATTGAACTCATTTCAATATCTTTAATCTCTTTAGCTTTCTTTACAACAATTGGAACATGTCTATGTTTAGCAATTCTTCTAATTTCTGGCATATGTTTGAATCTCTCTTTCAAAGCTTCATCATATTCTAATTTAGCTCTTTCTTTTGATGATTTAGCATTTGCACGTTCAGAGGCTTTAGCTCTCCATAATCTAACATTACCATCATCAGAACCACTTATGACGTATTTGGAATCCATAGAGAATTTGACTTGGAACACATGTTGCATTCTCTTGGTATGATAAATATCTCTTGAATGACCTTCTTTAGTCTTGAAGATTCTGATGGTTTTATCATAAGACCCAGTAACTATTTCTTGACCTGTTGGAGAGAAGTCAACATCAAGAACAGCTGCAACATGATCCTTGAAAACATTCATTGCCTTTTTCATGTATCTCATATCATAGTAGTACAAATTATGATCTTCACTTGCAGTAACGAAATTAAAAGCTTCAATTGGATTCCATTCAATGGCATTTGTTCTCATTGTTTGTATTAATTTTTGTGTTGGAGAATTCGTTCTTATATCATACAATACCACTGAATTATCTGAACCAGTTGATGCTATGATTGATGTTTCTGTTTTGTTGAATCTAACTTTACTGATATTCTCAGCACCCCATGATAGATTCGATATAGGTCTTGATCTATTCTCATCCCATAGTTCAATACTTGCACCAGCAGTAACAAAAGTAGGCTCATCTCTGTGATGATCCAAACTTGTGAATGCATGTTCCCCTAAATATGTCTTCAGTAAACCTTTTTTACTCATCTTGGTATCATCTTCTCCTTCATAATCATTTGTATTGACACTCCATAATTTAACTGTTTTATCATCACCACTTGATAATAATTGTCCAGCAGGCGTGACTGCAGTCCCAGTGACTTGTCCGTAGTGTGCTTTGAAACTCGCTAGTTCAGTTGATGTACTTAAATCCCAATATTTAATCACACCATCTGCAGAACCAGTGGCTAATTTATTCAATACTTGGAAGTTCTTGCTGATTGTATAAATACCGTCTCTATGACCTTTGCCTAGCTGACCGACAAATGGTTTGGCAAACATACGCTCCAGCTTTGTGGCTGTTAATGCTTTGGTATATTCACGAGCCCTTTCAAAAGGATGTAGTTCTGGGTTCAGGTTTCTAGGTAGGTTTGATTCTTGTGTGTTACGTACTGGGACGTAGTTATCTGAGGACCGACTGATTGTTTTGATTTTCTGATTTAAAGAGTGTTAGTACTTAGAGCCAGTCGATAATCTGAGCACTATTGGGACATACCATCTTGATTTGCAGCTTCTAAACTCAAAGAAGAATGACGTTGTCTCTGCTATCAAAATCAGTGACATTTTTTTTTTCCCGTATATAAAAATTTGAGATGAGCCGGAATTCAAGCAGAATTTCCCAAACAGGTAAAAACCGGTGAATTCCAATCATGGCAGACTACAAACGCTGTCAAAATGAACAAACTATATATAAGAAATAGTGTTATGGTGTATGTGTAAATCATAAAACATCGTTGATGATCTTGGAGGCTTCTCTGTAAGTGCTCAACAGTTTGGTGCATTTTTCTCTTTCTTGGGCCAAGTTTTCATCTTCCATCAGTAATTCCTCAAACAGATTCTCTTGATATAGTTTAGAAACCAATCTATTTTGAACACTTTCTTTACAGTAATTCACCAATAGACACATGATAGCTTTCGGAACCTGATCTTGAATCATTTCTCTAACAATTTCAAAATAGGAGGTGATTAGTCTTTTGATCAATTCACACTCTAATTGTTCACGTTCACTCAAGACTGATTCTTCTTCATTCAATGTCAAATCACGAGGTGGTTGTTGAGGTAGGTTTTGGTGAGGCTGTGTGAATGCATTTTCGAACCCATTGGTTATAGCCAGTTCATCTAATGCCCTGTTCAAATTACTTGGGTTTCTTGGGTTCCCGTTGAATTTGGATTGTGATTGTGCTTGCTGTTGTTGTTGCTGCTGCTGTTCTTTACCGAAGAAAAAGTTCAAGAAGGAATCTTTGGATTCATTTGGATGCTGTGCAGTAATGTGTTGTGTGGTATTTGTTGAAGAGTCACCACCGTCAGATTCTGCAGAATCAAAGCTATCATCACCATTTTGAGAAAGCGTGGCATTGATAGAACCATTTGTAGTTGCTTCAATAACTTTTGGTTTGATGGTAGTCTTGGCTTTAGTTTTTTCTTGTGCTTTTGCTTTCTGTCTATCTTCAACAATACTGGCCATAGCAGCAGCAGCTCCAACAAAGCTAGGATGGTTGGTATTGATGTAAGATCTATGAATTTCAATCAAACTTTCAACATATGAGATAGTTGGTCCTAGTCTTTCTCGTAGTAGCTCACTGATAACCTCAATCAATCTTTGTTGTAATTTTGGATATCTTGCAAGTTCTGGACTTCCACAATTATGACAGATCTTCATCAATTCTTCATACACTAGTTCAACACAACGATGGGAAGGCCCTTCAAGTAGTTTAATTTGTGGTTTGACCAAAAGATCAAATGCCAGTTCTGGAACGAATAATGATGGTCTTGGTCCAGTGGAGTTTCTAATAGCAGTTCTGATATCATTCGTAGATAAGTTTGCAGTTGGCTGGATTGATCCAAGATTCTGACCTAAGACGTCATTGTAAATGTAGTAGATTCTAGCACCACCGCATAATTCTTTGGTATTGATTTCCAAGGAAGTACCTTCAATTGAGCTAACAAAGTTAGTAGCAAATTTGGTCATCAGTTTCAGGATCAAAGCACCACGATCTTCCTTTTTGAATGCACCTAATCCACCATATGAAGCCAACTCTTGTTCCGTTTGACCCATCAATGTGTTCAATCTAGCTTTGATATCTGGTAATTTCTCTCTGATATGAGCCATAAGAGTTTGATTCAAAAGTTTGGCCAAATACTTGGTACCGCACCTGTTTGAAATAGTTCTGTAGACACTATGACCTCTGAAGAACTCTTCTTCACCGGCTAACCCTTCTTCGACAGACTTGTTTTGAATTATGTCTTGCTGAGATCTATTGACAACACCAACAAATCCTAGTTTTAAAGGGTAAACTTTACCAGATAGGATATCTAAAGCATTTGTACCATGATCCATCAAATCCAACTTTGACAAAATACCAATGGTTCTCTTACCTTGTGGATCAACCTGTCTTGCTAATTTCAAAGATTCGGAATTGACCAAATCAACATTTGCAGGAGATACAGCTAATATTATACAGTTTGGCTTAGCAACATACTCCAAGATCAGATTTCTAATTTGTTTTTCAATATCAGTTGGTTGATCACCAATTGGAACTTTAGTGATACCTGGCAAATCGACTAAAGTCAAGTTCAAGACTTTTGGAGAGTAAATTTTCAAATTGATCGGAACCCTTGATATCCCTTTATTCTTCCCTGCAATTCTCGAAGTTTCATTTTCAATCTCCTTTCTAATATCCTGGAAGTTGTAGAAACGACGATTTGGAATATGTAAAAATTCACCCCATTCATTGGCAACATCTGGCTTATATCCTTGTTGCTGTCTCAGATGATCCTCTAAAGTGAACTCCTGCTCGGTTGGTTCAGGAGTAGATTGAGGTCTTGGAGAGTTCTCACTTGAGGTGGATTGATTATAGTTATGGATTAGCGGTGAGTCATGTGGAACATTGATCAATTGGAGGACCAACGGTCTTCTTGTGACTATACCTGTTCCTCTTGGTAAGAAATCTTTACCAACAATAGTCTCCAAGATTGATGATTTACCAGAGGACTGTGAGCCAATAATTGATAGGATTGGTAAATCTAATGAGTCAATACCGGCATCATATGTGACATCTTGCAACTTGTTGACAGTTGGGATCAAATCTTCCAAAGACGCCATCTTGAATTAACTAACAGAAAGATGGAGGGCGAATCAAAGAAATAGTATGGGAAACCAGCGAATAATCAGCGACTCTTCCTTGACAAGTTTGATGATTGGCTTCGGATTCTTCTATACTTGAGATCTTACAAAGTCCACAAACGCTCCCCGAAAGAATTCCAGGTCAACGAAGAAGCGAATTTCAAGTCAAAAAGCTTCAAGAAAAGACGTCTTTTGATTTGTTGACATTTTCGATTTTTGCTTTTTGGTCAATTACACAAAACGAGTTCGCGCAAAGCGTTCGATGAGCTATTCGGGTCGTCTTTTTACTGAGTTCAGAGGACATATCCCTACTGTAGTCTCTTTACATCTGTATTATATCTGGAAGAGGAGAAGCCAGTCACTCTACCAGCCCGAATTCATACTAAGAGCTATAATAAAAGCGAATATACGAACATTGGCTCCTCATTAAGTCACGTGTATATCACGTGCGCAAAGGTTCACATACCGATCAATCATTGCCTTTATTTCTTGACTTTCTTTCTGACAAGAGTGTTGAGATTATTGACTGCTGGTCTCTTTGTCTCTGAACTATGTGCTGTGCTAGCTGCTGGCTTCACGTACTGTCCGGTGATATCCTTCACATCAACATCGAGTCTGTCTTCAAGATAGTCCAATAAACTCTTTGCAGCTTCAATGGCTCCATCTTCTGTACTGTAGTCTTCCCCTGTGATGATGTCTTTCAACTTTTTGAAGTGTTTATGGGACAACACTAATTCGTCCTTCTTGGATTCGCTCCATTGTTTTAACTGGCCCTGAATCCCAATGACTGACACAGTAACACCAAGTCTAAACTCTTGCCTTGCCTGCAATTCTTCCCAAAACTGTTTTAGTGATACTTTGCGTACCCTGTTTTCTACAACCAGATGCTCTAGAAATCTGGCTTTTGGATCATCAGGGAATATAGGAACCTTCAGCACTGCAATGTCCTCATCTGAACCACCAAATATATCACCAACAGACCATCCCTTGAACTTCAAGCTACTCAAATATCTTTCAATGATTTTTGGATCCTCTGCTGGGATCTGTAATTTTGCAATTGAGTCTGAGGAGTCCATAAACGTGTCGACACAGACACTATCCAGCAACTTCAACCACCATCTCAGCAAGCTTTCACCACCAAGTATATGTTTGTTTGGATTCTTACTTGAATCAGGGAATAAATATTGAGGTTCAGCTCTTGTGAATAATGAGATTTTAACGATGGTCTTTGATGGATAATGTGTTCTGCTGTATGGTTTGATTTCTTCAGGTTTTGCTAGAGTACCTTGATGTCTTTTCAATAAGATGCTCAGTGAGTCCCTAGTTGACGTATATTTGGTGATTGTGTCTTTAGAGTAAGTGATGCTTGTGCTCTCTTTTGGTATTATTTGCTTTAGATAATGATTGACCGGTAACTTGATCAAATATTGAATTATGGACTTGGTCAGTTCACCAACGTTAACTTTTGAATGATTGAGCCCGTTGGTATCAGCCTTGGAAACAAACAGCAGCTTTTCAGTAGTGTTCTTGGAATAATCTATGGTGATGTATACAAATATTTCCAGACCATAGAACAGGACGTCTTCATGGATCACCGTTATGAAATGCTCAATTTTGACCGTTTTGATGTTGGGATTTGGCGAGATTTGAGAGACCAATGGATGAGTTTCTCGGGGATTTGACTGGAAGTGGACAACTTTGTAGTCCTTGCCAAATGGAAGGGCATTTTTAACGTGGTCATCCATCGTTCTTTGTAGATTTCGATGTTTTTGGCGTTCTTTTTACGTGACAGTTCTTAAGCGTTCAAAGCTACCGCGTCGGGAAAAAATTCCGAGCACCGCACAAGTGAAACACGTCAATTGAAAATAGTGTACGTCGTCTTGAAAAGGGATCATGAGAAGACTGCTATATATATATACTAAGTTTGGTGCACACGATAATACTCATGAACGATAACGAACAAGAACTCAGTAAGTGTATTTTTCCACATGCTCTTTATATTCTCGTCGGTGTAATCAGCTTCATTCTTCATCGTCCAAAACCAGAGTATCAATATGTGGCATATCTGACTCATCAAACATTTGTCCTATAATCACACCAACGAATGTTATTAGACTATCAACATCAATCACATTACTCAGTTTCTCAGTGTCGGTTATTCCCTCATAGTAGTTTTCATAGGCTTGAACGACAAGATCTTGGATACCATCAATCAAAGCAGTGATGACGGACTGATCATCGATAAAGAGACAGATCTCACTTTTCAGATGTGGTAATGAAGTCTCTATATTCTCTTGAAATTGCTTGACGTCCTGCTCTATAGTCTCTGAGTTCAGTTTTGCTATCGGAACAATGATTTGATTAACAGCATCCTCGGTGAATCCATGAACAATATTTCTCAGTTCAGTAGCTAGTTCATTTCTTGCATCAAACATATTATTTACCACTTTAGGAGCCCCACCTCTGACCAGCTCAAGAAATCCACGTCCATCATTTAAAACATTGGTACCGTTTCTTATCTTGGATATAATCTCACCTATTCCTGAGAAATCAACAAATGTCTCATTACTGACGTATTCGATGTCAAATGTTTGAATATGAGCTTTTAGCATCAGCAGATTCTTTAAGAAAAACAAATCAGAATCTAAGCTTCCAATTGACTGTCTTGCGATTTGAAATGCCCTTTTGACAGACATGATACATTCATGTAGAATTGTATGAGCCAAATCATCAAAGATTGTAGATGATACCAGTTGATAGATCTTGGATAATAGTGAAACACCTTTACTCAGAGGTGGATACCAGCCACTCAAGCCTGTCTGACTAGTTCCTGAGAAGACCAATGATGTATCTTCAGCAATATCGTCATCTGTGGATTCCTGTTTAGTTTCTGATTTTCTTCTTGATGAGATTCGGAAATCTTTGGGTGTAGCCTTGTAGTTGATGATGTTTTCTTGGATATATATTTGTGCTCTGAAGATCAATCTTGATTGAATATCTTGTAGGATTGGACTCAAAATGGTGGCAAAATCGATGTCTTTGAGGTTTGTTTCATCAGTCCTGATTTGATTTTCAAATTCATCCTCTTCTTCATATTCATAGTATTTGTCCAATAGAGTAGCGGCTTCACATAGTTGACTGAGGGATTGTTCTTTCAGTATTGCATTTCTCAAAGTATCATACAGGCTTTCTGAAATTCTTTGAAACCATTTGGTCAAGGAATTCTTGTTATCAGAAGTGAAGATCTTAAAGAACAGATCTCTCTCATCCTGAAAGATTTTGGTGAAAAATGAAATATTATTCTGAATCAATTGCACTAGTGATTTGTGTTCCAGTGTGGATGCCTTCAGGTGATCCCTAATGTTGTTGTAGATGAATCTATATCTCACATCAAAATAGAAATCATAACAATCATTCAACAACCCTTCATACTCTTCGTTATGCTCAGCCCTTTGACACAACTCCCCGGTAACCTCAGACAAAAACTCAGCATCAGATATAAATCTGGTATATAGCAATGCTTCTTGTGTGATTGAATTCGAAGTTGTCGCCGATAGTTTATTGTTGATGTTGTCTCTGATGTTCTTCAGGTTATTGATGACGTAGTTTCTTATCAATGTCAGAGCCCTCGTCAAACACTGTTTGAACCTTCTTTCGTACTGCTCCGAATCTTTATGAGCACGATGCTCAATGGTGAACTGAATACATTCGTCCAATTGTACTAGCATCTTCTTGAATGAGTCTTTTCGAACGATATTAGGACTGGGATTATTTAACTTTCTAGTAAAGGTATCCAACAGCTCATAGTAATGCAAGTTTTTCTTCAGCTCCTCATTTAAGTTCACATATTTCTGACGTTCTTCAATCAAAGAGTCAGACTGTAGTTGAAATTCATATGTTTCTCTAGTAACGTTATCATACTTAACTGTTAGATCTTTTAAAATGTCAATGATGTCAGAAGACTTGTCAATCAGCGCTGAATAGTTACGCTGTCTAAATCGACACGACTCGAGGAATTTGAGATATTTCAAGTTCTCGTTCCTATCAAGTTGTGATTGTTCTTCCTCTGATGGTATAACACTATACTCGAAAGATTTGACGTAGTTTGTGAATAATTCATCTCTCTGAGCTTGACTATATGGATGGAGGAGATATTCCTTTGAAGATTGTTCCTGGATTGGCGCGCTTTTATTGTGTTTGAATGAACTTGACCTTTGTAGTTTAGTAGTATGAACAGGATTTAGCGACGAATGGTCCTAGGAGTCGTTAGTACACCTGCAAGTGTATAGATCAAAGCCAGCACAACATACATACCTCAGACTTTGGGATCGATTGGGCAATTGCCACAACAACAGAGTTTCTTCTAGCCCTACTGTTTCTTCTGAGCTTCCCATTACCCTCCACAGTCATCTCCAAGGGCGGTTAGTGGGGTACAATAGTTTCCTTATTGTCTTTTGTTTTGCTGGTGTTGATATTCTCGATATTTTGTTTTGGTATCTTGATTCTCGAGTTCCGACCTACCCTCGGATCCGCGGGAGTTATATGATGATATTACTTGTGTCGCCTTTTATAGAAGCATCTTACTTTCAAGTCAATATTTGATATCGTTCATGTTTCAGGTTGGTCAGATACCATTCCTCGTGTTAAGGCACGCGATATTCTGGGATAGGCCACAATGTTATGAGCTGAACGCCTGTCACGTGACAGCGGAGCTGGTTTCCATGGCTTGTTCCGTTTCGATTATTGAAAAGGCTTGACGTTATGGAGCTTGAACCAGAATTGGTATAACAAATTAGGCTCCATACTGGACTGCTACACTCTTTCTCTTGCTAAAGTGTGACACAAAGGAACATACGCTCTCATCTGTGAGGTTCACGTGCATATCACGCATATCACGTGACAAGATCCAGCTGGGGTATAACAATCAGTTAAAGACTTTCCGATGCTTCTACTTCTCTTAATTCGTCTTCTTATGATGACAGCGATGTCATTCCGGATATTACACAAGCGCACTACGTCTAGTGAATTATATCACTATCAGGCTCAAACTCTAGAGAGTTACTTGAAACGTATACCAATTGCTAGTCGACATCCAAAATTATATCATCTTCCATAATTACATTCAATCGCAGTGCTTTCTGAGACTTTCACTCATTGGCTGATACACTGAATCCCCTTTGACAGCTTATTTCACATGAAGACTGATGGTAACTGTCAACGTATTTTGACCAAAGAACCAATCACAGTGCTCTGTTTACAAAGAATCCTCCTCATCGCTTATGTCATCTTTTTTTTCCTATCAATAAAATTTTCTTAGCAGCACTAACAAAGCTCGATTCAAGCAAAGACGTCGATTCTTCATTATGACAGACGTTCCAGAAGCAAAGAAACAAAAAATGAGTGGACCTTTAAGAATCTGTACCCACAGTGGGTCATTCCATGCCGATGAAGCTTTGGCTGTTTTCATGTTGAGAATATTACCACGTTTCAAAGAATCCCCAGTAGTTCGTTCAAGAGACCCAGCTCAATGGGAAGCTAGTGATATCGTTGTTGATGTTGGTGGAAAATACGATGCTGTCAAGTTCTTTGACCATCATCAAAGGGGATTCGAAGAGACTTTCTCCCAAGATTACAAAACAAAATTGAGTTCAGCTGGGTTAGTCTATAAACATTTTGGTAAAGAAATCATCAGTGAAGTCATTCAAAACAAAGAAGAATCAATCTTGGAACTTCTGTACGTTAAGATTTACAAAGAGTTTATTGAAGCTATCGATGCTAATGATAACGGTATCAACAAGTTCGATAATGAACCAAGTGATCCAAAATTCAAAGATAGATCAATCACTTTACCATCATTAGTCGCCAACTTGAACCCATTCTGGAATGAAAGTGATACTGATGCTGACTTTGATAGACAGTTCTTAGTTGCATCCTCATTGATGGGTAATGCTTTCTTGAACGTAGTCAGAAGTTATGGTTTGTCATGGTTACCAGCCAAACAAGTGGTTGAAGACTCATTTGCCAAAAGATTTGAAGCCCATAAATCCGGGAAAGTGATAGTCTTGGATCAATTCTGTCCATGGAAAGAACATCTATATGAAGTTGAAAAGAAGAACGATAAAGTTGGTGAAATTTTATATGTCTTATTTGAAGATTCTGGAAAGAATTGGAGAATTTCAGCTGTCCCAGTCTCAAGTTCTAGTTTTGAGAGTAGAAAAGCTCTACCTGAACAATGGAGAGGCCTAAGAGATGAAGAGCTAAGTAAAGCTAGTGGTGTTGAA
Organism: Wickerhamomyces canadensis; assembly: GCA_003707015.3. Classification (NCBI taxonomy): domain Eukaryota; kingdom Fungi; phylum Ascomycota; class Saccharomycetes; order Phaffomycetales; family Wickerhamomycetaceae; genus Wickerhamomyces; species Wickerhamomyces canadensis. The sequence continues at coordinate 175,876 of PPMU03000003.1, read as the reverse complement.
GGCTGTGTTTTTATTCATGCTGCTGGATTCATTGGTGGTGCTAAAACCAAAGAGGCAGTGTTGCAACTCGCTACATTAAGTCTTTAGATATTTGAGTCTATTACAATACAGATGATATTGATCGTACTCCAGGCACTAAGCACAAGATATTCGTTCCAATCACTACGCCATTTTCGGGTTGAGAGTTCATTAATTTTGGTTATGAGAACACAATGAACCCATCAACTACCGGAATACTAATTCACACTGTAGCAATACAACAGAACCCTCGTTAGAGACACAGACAACTAGTTCTATTTCTAGTAGGACTATATGACATACTTTCCTACGGAATGTTCCCTCGTCACTCGTCAGCTAGGTGTATATAATTCATTTCCGCCTTTAGTCTATTACCCGGCATCAGCTCCAGTTTTTTTACGCGTTACGCGTCGCACTGGATTGACAATTTGAAAATATTGAGTGTTCCAAGTGATGTTTCCAAATGGGGCTTCTTTTGATTCTGTACATATGGTCATTCATACGGCAACCTCATCCAGTTCTTGAGGCTTTATGAAAATATGGAGGTTCCCCTGCTCTTCCCAGCTCTTAGCTTGCTTTACTTTGGATAGGTGATATATTGCTTATTTAAGAGCACTCGCATTCGAAAGGCCTACAAAGGGAGTAAGGCACATAAAGTGACCAAAATCACTTAGATCCTCCTGTTTTGATCCCTCATCAATGTGCCTCAATGTCGAAGATACACAAGAAAAGTGAGGATAGTTACTTTTCTCGAGCAGTCCACCATAATGTGGATCAGCCGATTATTGTCTCTTTCTGCGGAAAAAGAACCCCCTATCAACTGGTATGAGAGGAGTACTAGCACTCTGAATAATCTGAGTATGTAATTGAGATTCAAATATACAACCAGTAACCACCGATAAGGCTAAATATAGTAAACCTCACATTGCCGATTGTCGATCTCCATTCCGACTATCGAGAATTTCCAATCCAAATTCCTAGAGAATGGTTGTGAAACGACGGTTGTAAGGCTGGCAAAAAAAAACGAGTCTCTTCTTGAACACGCATCACTCGAACGAAGCTGTTGCGACATTCAAAAACCTACAAGAAACCTGAGATTCGATACCTTCCTTAGAATTCAGTTCCGGGTGACGTCGTATTGTTTCAAGTTTTCATTTTTGAAGGGCAAAAAAACCAAAAAATCAACGTCAGACTTTTCTGATTACGGTCTCCTCTGCAAAACCTTTTCGGTCTCATTGATCTGTTCTATTGCTATCTGGTCTCAGAGTTAGGAGTTCTGGGAGTGTTACAAGTGGGCCCACCAGCTGAATGTGAGTATTGTCGTTTTTCAAAGCAGTCGCAATTGCTTGTTTCGAGTGTTTTGAAGAGCGTGTTATCACGAGAATGTGATTCAACCAATTAACCAATTCAAAGGCGAAACGCCTCTCACTACTTTAATTGATTGATATTATATCGTGAATTACCATCGACAGGATCAGGCTTGCCCTTGGTTTATTCCTGGATCTTCACATTCACGGCGCCTAACAGACATTCCCAGCAATACATTAGTGACACTTTGGAGGCTTTGAAGAACATTAAACTAACAACAATTTGACATAGTAAGGAATTGCCATATGAAGTGGAGCTCGAGGAGTAAGCGCAATAGCGTTGCTCAACAAGAGAAGCATCAAAAAAGCAACGAATCATTATCAGAGAAGCCTGGTTATTCAAGGAACTCCTCAACAGCAACTATATCAAGGCAATCAACTTCAGAGATATACAAAAATGAAAGAGCTGGTAGATCCAATGCTTCCATTTCAAGCTCTTCCACTAAACCGAACTCATCTACCAGCTCTGGACTATCATCTTCTGACTCACAAGCTTCAATATCAACATCAAAGTATGATACTCCTTCCGCCTCCATCATTAGAACACAATCAGTTGCAACATTGACTGACAAGAATGATGATGCATCGATTACACAGTCATTGAACTCAATGAAACTCAACTCAATGTCACGACCATTCAATTCTGATAATTACGACTCAACTTTGATCAAGACTGGCTGGATAAACAAAGGGAGTAATTTATCAAATTGGAACAATACAAATCCTGATACATGGAGAATCTATAAAGCAGAGTTAAGAGGCCCAACATTGTCTCTTTATAAGCTTCCTGGTGACTTGAATATCAAATCGTTTGATCCACAACTAGGTCAATCTGAACAGACGACTGCTGGATCGTCTTCAGTGCGACACAAAAGGCTGTCTTCCAGTGCATCGAGAGCTAACTTAAGAGCTGACTTAAGATCACAGGATATAAGATCACCAACAACTCCTACACACTCTACACACAACTCAATCAACTCATCCACTACCATTTCAAATACCAGTGGTGAGCAAGAATCTTCAAGCTCTAGAAACTATAGGGTCAAGCTGAAATACGTTTCAGAGGTCTACCCACATCCTGAATTACAGTTGAATAACATGAACTCCATTGTTTCGGGGACTTTGGAAAGTATCTGTCACACAATCCTGTTCAACACTCTGGAAGATGACAAGCTCTCATATAATCTATTGTTGATCCTCCCATTACTAGGTGATATCAAGGCTGCCTTAAAATACTTCATCGAATACGCATTGACCATGACATCACAAAAGGTCTACAAAAACTCAAGTACAACCAAAGTGCCGATAAGCCAAAACACCGATTATGCAATCACTCAAAGAATGGGACTGGTGATCAATACAATTGCTGAAACGTTTCCCGGTATGCTACTAGATGATGATATTTATGATTTATGCTTCAATTTGATCTCAGGGATTCATCAACATGATGAGCACCTAGCTGATGGTTTGAAAAAGTCACTACCAAAGAAAGCAGAACAGATGAAAAAGCTAACCTTCTTTAAGACTGCAAAGTTTGATCCAAACGGATCATCTGCTTTCACTAATGTTGATTCTTTCTTGAAGCTAGATTCAAACTTGATAGCCACTCAAATCAACTTAATCGATTTGAAGTTTAACAAACATTGGAATCCAAAGAATGATCCTTCACTACTTTATGAACTAGAGAACGTCTCATACCCAAGACTGAATCCACTAATCTCCAACTCAACTTCAAACATACATTATCTTGGTAGATTATTAGTGAACCATTTATTTGGTGATCATGATTCAGCCAAACTTGAATCTAGAAGGGCACAGATATTATCCAAGTGGATTGAAATCGGTTGTATTTTTGATAAGATTGGTGATATGGTGAGTTGGTTAGCGATCGCAACCACCATTTGTTCCATCCCTATTTTGAGATTGAGAAAATCATGGTCAATAGTTGACGAGGAACACCTAAAGATCATCTCTACCGAGTGGGCACCTGTTGTTTTCGAACTGGACAGAAGAACAATGATCAGTGAAGCTAGTCATAGATCATCATATCATGTCATTGCGCCACAAGGTCTAGGTGTGACTTATTCTAAAAGTGATGTTGTTCCATATTTTGGGGATCTCACAGTGAAATATGTTGAGAATTCAACGTTGAAACAATGTGAAAAAAGAGTCCAGAGAGTGAAGGTTTCATTCAGTAGATGGGATGAGTATCTTGATCAAGTTGAAGAAGATGCTTCGGTTTTTGCTGATTCCAAAAAAGAGGAAAATCAAGATTTGATCAAACAGTTGTACAATCTCTTGGCAAATCATGTTCAGCTGTCACCCTTGACTCAAGAATCAGTCATGGAGCTCAGTTTGTCAATTGAGCCTGATGCTATAGGCAAGTATCACAAAGGTTATGATACAAGAACTCCACTGATTACAGGATCTTACTTACCTACTCTATTCTCTGAAATAATGCCAAGCTACAAGTTGTTTGATCAAAATGTGTTGATTGGTGCTAGTGGATTCCCAACCAATAAGAAAAAAGACAGTCCCCAATCTACTAGAGACTTCAAACAAGTCACAGGTGTTGATGATATTGATGCTCAAAGTTTCTCGGTGAACTCAAAATTACCTTCTAGTAAATCGCAGCATACATTTTTGAAATCCGTACGTGATATATTCAACGTTGGTTCTGATGTATTTCATATGGATGATGATTTGATATTCAAATCGTTAAGTAATGAGGATGAGTTGAAATCTTCAAGACCTGCTAGTGTTGTTTTGGAGAATCCTTCATCCAAGAGGCTCAGCCAGATGTCCAACTCAAATAGATTGAGTCTTGGTGCTGCCCCAGGTGATAACAGTCTAGATGCCGAAGATGATGTCTTTGCAGTCCTTGATAATGCCAATCTATTGAACTCTTTGATCAAACCATTGAATGTTGTTCTCAAAGCTGGTACTTTTGACAGAATGGTTGATATTTTGGTGCTAACCTCGAATGTGTTCTCCAAGAAGATTGATCAGAAAGATATTGAGTCATATTTGGCAAAGACCAATCTGCTGGATAATCAATTCTTGAAGCTGAAGATGAATAATGGTGTTTATACCTCCACTTTTTTCTCAACTTACAGAAGTTTTTCAACTACGACTGTACTGCTTGAGAGTCTCACTAGAAGATTCACAGGTTCAAAATCTGCTGCCTTATCAATTTCAAGATTTAATAGCGATTCCTACACAGAATCTTCTTTTCCAGATTGGGATAGTCCTGTGTCCAATGATAACCCAGACTTGAGTTGGAAATTTGTTGGGAACATTCAGATTGGTATCTTAGAGGCATTGTCCATCTTAGTCACTGATCACTACAGTGATTTTACTGATAATTTACAAAATAAGACTCTCTTTGTTGATTTGTTGAAAACTCTAGATGACGAAATTGTTGTTGAGTGGAAAGAGGTCCTATTAAGATTTGAAGATAGTTTGGAGATCAAGAGTGAGTTGACTGAAATTTATGGTATTTTGTCCTCGCTGTACAAGAAAATCAGGAAGAACTATATCAAGAAATGTTACAGGCCATATGATTTATTTCCAAAATACCTACCTGATGTTGATCAGAAGTATGATATTGATTTGGAGTCTCTTCAATTACCTCAGGATTTCCGAGAAGCTGAACTTTTTGTTAATAGATTAGATCTATTCGTTAAGGATCTATTTGATAATACCATAATTGCTGATTGGATTTACGTTTTTCAAATCTTAGAGATCCAATCAAGTAAGTCCTTGACCAGCTTGTTTAAGTATAAGTGGCCTGCTACTCAGAAGGAAGAACAAATCACTATCCTGAATGTTTTCTCATGGCTCAAGAACCTATATGGTGATACGATTGAAGACAAGATATTAAAGAAGTTCCCACCACCAGTGAAGCTTCTCTTTGAAGTGCATCTCAACTTGGAAAAGTACTTCAAATTACAGATATCTGATGTTTCAATATCAAGGGATATCCGTACCGCTAGGATGGTTTCTATTTTGCAAATCCTGACCATTTCTAGATTGAGAATGAATTCTGCTGATCTCTTCTCATCAAATGGTAAAGACAGTGTCTCTCCACATGTTCCTTCGTTCATTGAATCTGCCATCAGTCAAGCCATCGTCTCTCCAGAGTCTCGCGCTTATACATACAGCTGGATGTATGCTGCTTCTGCTTTGAAAGATGAACCGGTTGATTCTGTTGATCAACTATTGGATTTGTTACCAAAATTAGATGCTGATGATCTTACTGAGAACTTGAAAGGAGGGTTGACCCCATGTATTGGTTGGTTTGTTGAGATATTGCTGGAGATTTCCAATTTTGTCCCAAATATGTCAATTGAGAACTCCAAGTTGATCAATTTTGACAAGCGTCGCTTCACATATAATTGTATTACCAACATTCTTGATATGAATTCAACCACAGTGAACTCCCACAATATCCAAGAGGACTCCAGGGATATCAAAGCAGAGTTTGACTTGTTGTTCAAGTTGACCCAATATAAAGAACCAGACTTCAAAACAATCAAAGAGATTTCAGAAAAAGAGAATAGAGAATTCCCCAAATATGATTCAAAAACCAAGCTGTTTGGTCCCTTGATTGAGAATGAACTTTCCAAAATTGAGAGAGATTCGAAGAAGAAAGAGATACTGGAGAACCAAGAAAGAGACATCAAGAGAACTCAATTATTATCACAGGCTAGAGCATCACTGAACCTAAATCGTGATATGAGTAGCTTGTCTGACCTCCAGCACTCACAATCATCTGAATCATTATCTCGTAAAAATCGTCAAAATCCATCCCCATCAAAAGTTTCTGGTGTCAGTAAAAGGCTTGGTGGTCTGTTCAAATCGGTGCGTCCATTTTCAATCAATGTCGGGAGTAACTGGTCTAGTCCTGATAAGATTATTCATCCTGATGATTTACCAGATATCAACAATATTAACCTTTCTGGTAAACATTCCAAACCGTATCAGCAGACGAAATTATTCAATTATAAACCATTGTTTGTCCATTCCAATATCGAAGGGTTTTTCAAGGTTGTAAGTGAGGTTGGCGGTGAGGAAATTTCTTTCCAAGCTACAAGCAATGCAGAAGCTCAAAGTTGGATCAGTGCTTTGAATTTATCAAAAAGATATACTTATTTATCAAAAGATTCTAAAGGTCTTACAAGCTCAAAAGTCTTTGGTGTTCCAATATCAGACCTATGTGAACGAGAAGGTACCTTGGTTCCAACCATTGTTGAAAGGTTATTACAAGAGATTGAAGTTAGAGGACTTGATGAGACTGGTTTGTACAGAATACCTGGTTCTGTCGGTAGTATTAACTTGCTGAAAACTGCTTTTGATGAAGGTGGAGATTTCACTCTTGAGGATGACCGCTGGTTTGAGGTGAACACTTTAGCTGGTTGTTTCAAGTCATATCTCAGAGAGCTTCCTGAGACTTTATTTACTGCTGATTTGTTACCAGAATTTGTTCAGGCTACTAAAGAAGGTGACTTATTAGAAAATATCAGGGTTCTGGTTCGTCAATTACCTATTCATAACTATCACTTACTCAAGAGATTGTTTGAACATTTGAATAAAGTGATTCAACATGCTGAAAAGAATAGAATGGATGCTGTCAATTTGGCTATCGTCTTTTCAATGAGTTTCTTAAATAATGATAGCTTAGGCATGGGTATGGGAAGTGATCTCGGTGCTTTGCAGAATATCTTGCAACATCTGATCAAGAATCCAGAGGCTGTATTCTCCAAACAGTTTGAGGAGGATTCTATCACTGTATCGAGCCCAACTAGAACAAGCTGAGTGACCTTCTATCTTATGGCGATGGTTTTTTGTATTTTATAATGGTTTTTCTGGTCGTTTTGTGGGTTTGTTCTTGGATCTATGCTGTGTGAAACGATGTTCCTTAAGTTATTTTTCTATTATTATCTGTTTTGTTTCTCACCATGGATGGTTTAGATCCCATTTTTAATTGACGTTTTAATGCAAGTTTTCTCAATGAGGAGTAGATCTTGGCCATAGAGATTCCGTGCTATATTCTCAGATTGGATTAGGTAGCCTTGATCTGTAAACCTTGAGGAATTTATCTCCATTTTTACGTACAAGTTTTTTACCTTCCTCAGTACTTTTTCTCATGATTCTGACACAGTCATCTCGTGCTTCCCATTCATCTCCGACTCTTTCGAATAATATTGGATGTTCATCCAAAAGTTCTACCATGATCCATTCATGTAGATAAAACATCTGTGATTGTATATAGCTCAAGAGAGATCTTGTACTATTTCTCAATATATTCAACAATCTACTGTGAAAAAAAAATCAGAATAAATCACTATGTACAGATAGGTCCACTATTTAATCTAGGTATCTATTTCTTCAAATCGGATCTTTTAACAATCTTAATTCTACTGTTTTCTCTTTGTTTCTTAGCCAATTCTTTTTGTTCTTCTTCTTTAGCTTTTGCTAAAGCCTTCTTCTCAGCTTGTAGTCTAGCTTTTTCAATGTTTTTCTTAAAAGAGTCCAAGATACCTTCTTGTGGCTGAGATGGATCAGCAGGCTTTGGCGGAACTATCTCAGCTAGACCCATGGCTCTTCTAAAAGCTTTGTTTTTCAATAGAGCACTTTGTAAAATGGAGAACAAACCATTGACAAAGAAATACAGCACAACACCAGATGAGAATGACATTGTAGCAGGGATTGAAATCAAAGGCAATATTGTGAAGACGTTCTTCATAGCTGGTGAGAATGTTTGAGCACCAGTTTCACCACCTAATCTCATGAAACCCATGATAACAGCGGCAGACAAACATTGTAGACCTAAGTAAGGATCAGCAGCACTTAAATCCTGAAACCAAAGGATACCTTGGTTCTGGAAACCATCCACTGGAAGATTTGCCATTGAACGAAGCCCAGAGAAGAACCCAATTGCCAATGGGATTTGTACTAAAGGAGCAGCTAAGTAACGATTCTTGATTCCATGTTTGGCCAATAGCCTTTTACGTTCCAGCATTACGGTTTGACTCTCAGCCATATCAACAGCACCGTACAATCTTGACTGAATCTCGTCCAGTTCTGGTTTGATCTTAGCATTCTTGGCCATCATATCGGAAGATTTGACGTATAATGGCAACAGAGCAGCACGAACACCAACAGTAACAATACTGATGGTAGCCCACCATGGAAGTCCGGTTGAGACATGGACGATCTCCAGCAGATGTTGGATCAAGTCAGGAGGCCACAGCCATGACTTGGCTAAACCGACTGACTGCAAGTAACCCCAGTGCAGAGAGGCTTCACCGACAACTTGGGAAGTGGCAGCGGAGGCAGAATCGGCAATGGTCTCGAAAGAAGGAAGCTGTTTCTGGATCTCTGTGGCCACTGCTTCGGGACCAGTGGAGTTGTATCTGACGTTCTGGAATTGGACTCTTGCAACGGTGGATTTTGTCACCAAACTACCAGCTTTTGGTATTAGACCGATCTATTTCGAGCAGTGTTAGTCGTACTTCAACGGTTGGAAAAAGGAGAGGCAAGCATACTGTGCGGACAGAGCGTGTTAGCGAAGATCTGAGCATTTCCAACCAGAGTCGAGTGCGCTTTTGCTGCAGTGACAAGTAAAAGTGCCAGTTTAAAAGTCGTTGATGCTTTTTTTTTGTTTTTCTTTCAGTACAAGAAAAAATGAAAAAAAAGGCCATCGAAGAACTTCACGAACGACCTTCAACAGAAGAAGCTCACCACATTAAACTGACCGCTTTTCGAGAGTATGATCTCACTACGACATGTCCCATCATTTGAGAGAGAGATGCTCAGGAGACTGCCCAAACTTGCACGGTATAGTTCCAGCTACAGCCCCAGCCAGACGGTACTGAACAACAACAATGAAAATGACACCATAATGCAGTCCATCCTCACCAAAATGTCCAACTCAGAACCGGAAGAGGCCTTCAAACTATACCATCCACTGCTGAAAACGAAGTCCCAGCTTGAGCTTTCACAGATAGCTAGCACAATACTCTCAGAGATTAAGCCAACGTCCGGAAATGAGTACGTCTTCCTCAATGCGATGAGAACAATCCAATTACAGGATATCACTGGATCGTTGTTGAAGAACATGCAAACCATCATACCCAAACTCGAAGAGTCCGGAAAGCCTTATAGACCCTCACAACAACAAATCACCAAGTTTGCGTTGCTCTTAGCCAAGAAAGACCCAACAATAGTGAGCTCGTTCGAGAAATCAATGGGCAATATTGAAACAAAAGATGCAAAATCATTGCTGGTGTCAATGTATTTGCAGGCCGGTGAGATCACCAAAGCGTATGAATTTGTTGTGAGGTCATTGACAAATAATCAGCGTTTGCATTCATCTTCGCTGGAATTGGTCATACACCACCTATGTCATTTGGAAGATGTTCGTAAAGCTTCCAAAATCATAGATTTGGCAAATGCTAACAATTATGAGTTGTATCCAAGAACTTTGTCAACTTTTTTAACTAAGGCTATTGAATTGGCTGATGTTGAAGTGTGTAAGAAACATTATCTGAGGATTGTGAATAAGACATACATCGATAATGGTTCTTTAATGAATCTGATTGAGTTGCTATCAGATGTTTTATATCTAAGAGAATTAAAATACCTATACAGTGTGATGGTGGGGAAGGGATCGGCTCCTTTGATATTTGTGAGAAGATACAGAAGATGTCTTGTTGAGTCCAGAGCCAGAAGAAGAGGGTTTGAAAGAGCATTTAGATATTTGAGAAGCATTCCACATCCACAACCATTATTAGTCGCTGATTATCCACAATTGCTAAATAAGATAGCAGTCAGCAACAAACTTAGAAAGATTGAGTTCAATTTGAACAAGGCTATGAAGTTTAAGATGTCCATTAAGTTGAAGAGATTTTACTTGAATCTTGTTGTTGCAAAACTAGTTGAAAAAAACTCTGTGGATTTGGCCATTGAGGCATTGAGGTCACATATCACACTAAGAAGATATATCAGTGAGGAGACAATGATGTACATTGTTCGTGCAGTCCAATTGAATCCTGATATTTTCATATTGGATGCGCTAGTCAAATTGATTTTGGACTGTCCCAACTTGAGAGTCAAGAGAAGCTTCATTGCTGATAGTTTATTACAACTAGTGATTGAATCACAGTACTGGTTCCACGCCTTCAAGATTTGGGAAAAGATCAAGATTAAAGACTACAAGATGGACATCAAACTGCTGCAATTGTTAGCCACCAGAAGCAAAGCGAATGGTTTTGAAGAACAATTTAACAAGATAATCAGTGTATAAAGAGGGTAACCTACATAGAAATAATCAATAAACTACAAATGGAAGTATTCAGCGAACGACTTGTTTTACCCGAATCTAGAATTATTCCCCAGATGGAATCTAATAGCGAGCCTCATATCCACAGTTTATCTCATGATATAGAAAACAACAAAAACTAGCCAAATAGTCCCAAACAATACACCTTCTGGAAGAAACCTACCCGTAGACAATGTCCATCAACTTCTTTAGAGGGCATCCCTCGGTGAGTCTTTTACCGAACGAAACAATCGTCAAAGCAACAACTTCACTACTCTCAAATCCTCGAGATTATGATCTGGACAACGATAACAGACATCCATTATCTTATGGTTCTGATCCTGGTGCGAAATGGGTCCGTGAGGAAATATCAGACTTCATCAATAAGTCGTTCAAATTAGAAGGGAAGGCTACCTCGAAAGCGGATGATTTCAACTTAACAGGTGGTGCAAGTTATGGTATAATGAACATCTTAACCCAGACTACTCTGGCTCATACCGGATTTACCAAACAAGCATTCATCATCACCCCGACTTATTATTTGTTGAATGATACTTTCATTGATGCCGGTTTCAATGGCAAGATTACTGCGATCGATGAACTTGAGAACTCCATTGATTTGAAACAATTGGAAACGAAATTACGGTTCTTCAATGAACAATCCGAATCAAATCCAAAGGATTTGGAGCTGATCACAAGTCCAAAATCATCAATTCCAAAGAAAATTTATAAATTTGTGTTATATCTCGTCCCAACTTTTTCAAATCCTGGTGGTGAATCATATGACTTGAAAACCAAATTGAAATTGATTGAACTTGCAAGAGAATATGATATGTTGATCATATCAGACGATGTTTACGATTTTCTAGATTACACCCAACCTTTAGATGTCCTACCTACCCCATCACCACGTTTAACACACTTGGATCGTCAAACATACACCAGTGAATACGGGAACACCATCTCTAATGCTACTTTTTCAAAACTTATTGCACCGGGTCTAAGGTTTGGATATCAGGAGTCAGTCAATCCAAAGTTAGCATTTCAATTATCTCAAGGTGGTGCTAATGTTAGTGGTGGCTCCCCAGCCCAATTGAACTCAATGATTGTTGGGACCATAATCAAAGAAGGTTTACTCGAAGGTGTGATTAATAGTCTGAGAGTGGAATATTCAAAACGTGCTAAAGTTACCAAGGCAGCTATAGAGAAGTATTTACCACAAGGTACAAAAGCACATGGTTTTGAAGGTGGTTATTTTATTTGGGTTACGTTACCTGATGATTACGATTCGTCTAAGATTGCCAAAGAGTTGAAGAATCAATATGATGTGATCTTAGCAGGAGGAGAGAATTTTGAAGTCACTGGTGACTTAAGAGGATGGGGGAAAAGCTCTGTCAGATTGAGTGTTAGTTACCTATCTGTTGAAGAGATTGAAGATGGTATCAAGAAATGGGGTGCTGTTATTGAGCAATTATATCCTTTGAAATAATGGAGACTGCACCTTGCAGTATGCTGCAAGTTGTTACAACAGGGGATATAATCATAACTAGTCATTAAATTAGCCAACCGCACCCAAAAAATATTGGCCAAGAGCTGTACTATCGACCTCTTCTTTCAGTATATGACTAAGTACAAACTGATAGCTCAGTAATATCTGATCAATGACAGTGCTTTTTTTTTTTTTTTTTTATTATCATAATTCCTTTATTACTTTACTAAATGATTTCTTATACATATTTGGTAAACCGCCTTAAACAGCTAGCAGCTTAACATCTAATATAACAAACCAAACTTAACATCAAACAACAGTAACTTTAGCTTTTGACCTTCTTCCAGCTGCATTGCTGGTATCTCTATCAGAAAATATGAAACCTCACTCCATATCTAAACAACTAGTCCTCTTCTCTGAAACCTGACTTTGGTACTCTAACTATCTTTGTAACGCCTAGTGAGCATTGGTTATTTAGCAAATCCAGATTCAGATCATAGGTTCATCATTATTTATAGCTTTTGGTTCAATTTTCAAATCTGAAACCATACTTTTTCTGTATAGTTTTTTTTTTGTAGCGAAGAGCAGTAACAACCCCGTGATCAGTGGCCCCATCCTTCTTGAGATATCTAGCATAAATAAGTATCTCTATCCAAAGCGACATCTGTCTTAGGGTGATTTCGTTCTGAAACCGTCTCGTTGGAGTGGTCATCTCATTCAGGGTAAAAGGTTCAACACTGTAGTCTTCAAATCCTAGCTCTTTCCATAGATATTTGGCAAATTCACATTTCTCAAAAGCATGCTCAATACTGTCTTTAACTCTTGGTTTGAAGCAACTATAACATCTTGATCCTTTATCGGCATCAAAATGTTTATGCTCTAACAATCCCAAATTGAATAGGTGGAGTTGTTCCAAGAACCCTGGTTTTTTCTTGTTGATCTCTTTGACATATATCCAGAATTTTTTGTAGTCTTCTCTTGTACTAACGTGGACTAGATCGCCATAGGTTTGTCTTCTAGTGATAACTTGGTTTCTTCTGAGTTGAACCTTTTTGTTAACACTCTTGAAGGACTCTGTTGTCACCTCTTTACCTTCAATGTCCCTGAGTTTAGCAGCAAAACTTTCCTCTAGCTCGAATTTCCAGATAAATTCTCTGTATATAGCGGCTTTGGTGAGTTTGTTGAGCTCTAGTGGTGCGCCATCTTTCTGATTCTCAGCATAGTCATAGAATAAGGTAAGCCATGATTTGATGCCTTCAACTTCTTGGTTTCTTAGAATGTTGCGAATGTTCAAAGTGAATGGGATGTCGCAGTTCTCAGTCAGCTTTTTGAAACGATTGACTTCTTTAACGAGGGCATGTGGTAATATGTCGGATAAGATTTCTTCAACCGTGAAGTAGTTGTTTGCAATGTCAAGTTTTTCAACAATACTTCTTTTCATTTTGCTCAAGAAGATTCCTTCGTCTGTTTTCATCTCTTCATTGAAGTATTTCTCAAAACTCCCATCCAGAAAGCTGTACCATGGAAAACTAGTAAATTTTATACCGTCTTCTTCAGCAATTGTTTTCCACCACTTGATGTTCTCTTGGTTCTCATTCTGATAACCTATTGGGAAAACCGTACAAATGCATATAGCAAGCCATTGTAGTCCTTCTCGTGGTATCATATTCTTGTATTCTTTGACCTTATTATTACTCTCAACCGATATCACATCTTGAATGATCTTGGCTCTTTTTCCGTGAAGTTGGATATCCAAGTTCATCAGGTTGAATCCTCCATGACTTTCAATTGTTTTCAACTTATCCACAGAGGTGCTTTGGTTCGAAGAGACCTTCTCAACGATGAGAGATGGTCACGTGACTATATATAAAAGGCAATAAGCGCGGACGTTTTTTGCGCGATTATTAATAGGAAACGCAAAAAGAAGAAACGAGAAAATTGCGAAAAACCTAGCGAATTTGCGAGATTGATTAAGCGAAGTACCTACAGAAAAGGCCACCAATTACTGGATCATTCGAAAAGATCTTGGAATGAGATAGCAGAAAACACACCGAGCCAGTTTTTTATTATTTAAATACATAAACCTGCGGGTTTCCGTCAAGAAAGAGCTGATTCAAAGAGAAAATTGCGAGTCCCATCGCTTTTGCGCCACTTCCAAATCGGGCAATCGACGTTAACTAGTCGAGGGTTCATCAAAAGTGAAAAGAAAAAAAAGTAAAAAGAAGCAGAAGCAGCACCAATCTGATTCTTATTGGCTCGCAACGCACACACCACCACTTTCAAAACACCATTCTGTTTGGTTCATACGGCTGCTCCACAAACTTACGTTGGAATAGTCAAGAAGTTTTCTCAATCTCTAAGCTCTGCTAGCTTTTGTTTTCATCTTTCTGTTAAGATCTATCTACAACATCAATCAATTTCTTTCTCCATCCCTCATCGCTGCAATACCATCCATAATAAATACAGGTCTTCGCTGGCATTATCACAAGTCCTGACCCAAAATTTATCATAACCAAGCACTAGATATCCGGCTGCACTATCATCAGCTGAAACAGGTAAAGTTATCTTTCGTCAAAGGGATTACAACTTCACATTTTTGATACCTCACATTTCAATTGGCATTTCTGGAGAGATCTTGCGCCATCAAAATCATAACAGTCAATCACAGTTATATATCACATAGAATCTGAGATATTCAACTCCTTTGTATCTTGACCCAACAGATTTTTGATACAGAAATTTTATCGATCAAGCCACAAGTGAAGGTCATAATCGACTGTTGCGGGTGTCTAAAGAATCTTCTTCACAGACGTACAGGAACAGAAACGACTTTTGATTGGACGATTACGGATTCAAGATAATGACGGGGTTACAAGCTAAGCATAGCTCTACTGCCATGTCTGTATCATCCTCAAGATCTGGTGCGCTGAAGAGTGCATTTGATATAAGTGTTGTTGAAGAAGAGGAAAGTGATGATGTTTCAATCAATCAACTTATTCACAATTATGGTCAACTGGCTGAAGATGAAGTTGAACAAGAATCTAGTAAAAATCAAGAGAATGAAGAAGATAAATCTGTGTATGACATACCCGAAACACAAGGATTATTACCACCATTACCAAATGAACCACAATCTGCAAAATCAACAACGTCAAGTCAACCAGTTGACAACATTATCACAAGTCCCACTGATAATTCAAGCACCTCGCCATCACAGCCCAGAAGATCAAGTCAATCAAGACAGTCTTTATTAACTACACCAACACAAGAATATTCAAGTCAGTTTGAAACACCACTATCATCAGAGATAACATCAAAGTTATCAAGTAATTCTAATTCATCAAACTGGACAACGGGTTTTCAAACACCAAAAAGAAAAGAAGATGATTTAGAATCAGAAGTTTTAACTTATTCACCAGCGATAACCATTGATGAAAGGTTTGAAGTAAGTTTGGATATACCCATAACAGAAGCAAACACTCCAAAAACAATTGAAGAAAAGATTAAATTCTATGAAAAAGTTCAAAAAAAAGAACTGGATGAATTTAACAAGACTTTAAAAAGTCTTGAAAAAAGTGGATGGATGAGTGAAAGGGAACTGATTCAATTGGAGACTTCAAAGACTGAAAACTTCAACAAATGGGAAACCAAGATAAAATCATTGAAACGGAGTCTAAGGTCCAAGAAACCGTCATTACAGAGCATCAACTCGTCAATCAATCCAATATCACCGTCATCAATCTCAAGCATAAACATGACATCTAGTCAACCCCAATCAAGCACACTATCTCATTCAGGAATAATTGAAGATTATTTTCAGCCTTCACATCGTTCACATTCTAAAAATGGCTCCCATGGAACCAACAACGTCATTACTAGCGCACAACACAGCCCAGATCAACAACTTCAACCTTCTTCGACAAATCATAAGAAGTTATTTGGTGATAGTTTAAGATCCTCTTCAACTTTACATAGTTTGGAGCAAAAATTTAGCTCATTTGGTCTTAGTCGATGATGGCATTGATGATATCGATGACTAATGGAATCTATAGAACTAATGAATGAATATCAATGCACTCAAATAGAAAGGACGTAGATCAGATATTGTTCCCGCCGGTAAGAATACGATTCTCACAATTACGCAGGCCTACTAGGAGAGGATGGTATGAGAGTTACGCTTATGTTTCTAAGTTGTTGGACGACGCCTTGATGATTTCATCTGTTTCCTTCAGCAGTTCTGCTGCCCACTTACGTATGATCAATGTATGGAAGGGTACCATATACCATATACCGTATGTTTCAACAAGGGATATATTTGGACAGTGGCGTATAAGTTTCAGGGTAATGCAGCTTACGCGGTGGAGGGGCCAAAAGGGGCAGGAGTGTTCTAGAAACCCTTTCCCTCTGCAGTGCGCGGTGCAGCGTGGTGTGACCCGTCAGGAGAAATCCCTGGGTAGACTCTTCAAGAATGACGTGGGAGAGCAGAGAAGGACAGCGACTGGGGCCACTACTGACTGGACAGTGTACACTGGACAGTAGTCTTTTCATGATCAGCTGTGCCTCTCCAAATTGCTTTTTGTGGAAGCAGCAGCAATTAATTGGGTGATTCTCGACTGTCAAATTTTCTTCGCCGTTGTGCTTTTTTTTTCCATGCAGCAGCAGCGCCAAAAAGTGATTGCTCCAACCATCAATCACCAGAGCAGTGCGGCCATTTCTAAACAGGGTTGAGCGTACAGTGTTACAAAGCCATTGTAACGAGCTTCTCAACAGCAACTCCCAGAAACTCCCAACGAGCTCAGCAGCCTCTGGAACAACAAAAACCCGTGTGTGTCCAGCCAAATACAGTAAATTTCGCGCATGCCAACATTACTCTTTTCTTTTTTTGTTGCTTCTTTTTTACAAATCTGGAGATTTTTTTTTTTCACCAAAGTTTAAAAACACTTTTTTTTTCTGGTATTTTTCCATTTATACAGAGAGTTGGGACTTCTGTTGTTTTTCATATCATCGGCTCTGCTAGCAATTGCTCTTCAGGTCTACTCGCTGCTAATTGCACATCCAGAAACAAACGGTGGCCACTCGCCTGACTCAATCAGTTGCTGTTCAATCGCGTCGGCTCGTTGGCAGTCCCTAACTATATACTATTTTGTGTCACGCAAAAGGGAAGTTGTTCTCTCCTTTTTGAGGCCTCTGCTGAAGACTCACACAACTCTTCACCTTCATATAAGAGATCATTCTTTTCGAGAGACTCTATAAGACTCCTCACTACCCACACACATCATCCATTATTGTTTACTATCCTTTGTACACAACAGAATATTTACAAACAATCATCATGTCGTTGACCAAGAAGTACCATGTGCCGTCTCTGGAGTCCCTCATCAATCAATGCTGTGAGGACTATTACTCCAAGTTTGATGACTCTTTTTTAAAAACACAACATTCCGGAGAGTCAGTTGATACAATCACAAAAAAGTATTTTGCCTTTGATACTTTTAGAGATTTTATAATATCTTCACATTGTCAAGAGAATTTGAAATTCTTACTCGAGATTTATCATTATGAGAAAATATGGAATAAAATTTTCAAGAGACAATCTTCAATACTGAAATGTAAAGAGGAATCTTCCAATCAACAAAGGAAACAATCTGTTGCTACCATCTTCACAAATCACTCAAGTTCACTAAAGCATAGAAATCACTCAATTGTAGAAGAATCTGAATATGATCTATTAAAGGAACAGTCAATACCAACAATCACTGCAACACCGGATTCACGAACCATCAGCAGCACCACACCAGAATCTGATTTGACCCAAGATACCATAAAGGAAAACAGTTCACAAAACCCCAAGGATCTTGTCCCATCCCTTACACTGCCTTCCGTGATTGAATCAGGCATTGATTTTGATACTCATTCATTCGTTAATCAAAATGTTGTGCTATCATCAGAGCCATCAAGCCCGACAAAGTTAGAACGTCAACCATCACAACCTCATAGTATCAGACATCATAGAAATAGCAATGAAGTATGGGATTCATTATTCAAATCATCATATTGTGGTGATGAGAATAATACATCAGACTGTCTGTGCAAAGATGATGTCCATCATCATGAAATTAAGAACATCCCTCACTCTGATGTTGTTGATGAAGATGAATACAATGAGTCTGTTCGTCAGTTGGAAATCAGAGAGAGTTTGAAAGATGAACTGGCTGAAAAATTCAAATACATCATTACAGATTTTGTTTTGGACAATTCACCATATGAGATCAATTTACCCGATGAGGTTTATTCAAATCTTATCAAAGAATATGAAAACAACAAGATTTTGTATCATTCACCACTAACTTTGTTACCTGCCAAGAATGCAGTGCTACAACTGTTGAGAGAGAATATCTACTATAAGTTTTTATCACAACAAGAAAGATTGGCCAAACAGGAAGGACAGTCTGAACTTATACCAAAAAAGGCACCAGTGGAACCAACATTACAACAACCACAACCACAATCAACACGAGATCTGCAATCTCAAAAGAGTCCATTGTTGACTGAAATGCACAGTTCGAAAACCGCTGATTCTACAGATTCAAAAAGACCATCAACGCCTGTCGGATCAATCTCCAATCTTCTCAATAAATATCACATCAAAATCCATCAGAGCGACTCGGTGAATAACATCACATCTTTGGTTGGATCAGAAGAATCATCACTCTCTTCAAACTCAAGGTCTTTACAACTCCCTAAGCGTTCCAAAACATTCAGTCATACTCAAGAAGTCGACTCCTCATCATCTGGAACAAGGGACTTCCATCCAAAACATGATACTCATTATATCAAAGGACCATGTGGGATCGAACCAAACATGAATTCGTACGATCCAAAACCACCAACTACAGTAACATCAGAACATACCTCGTGGAGTTCAAAATTCTTGAAATTCAGAAGAAAGAAGAAGGAGACTGCATGATTGTCCCTATTCTCTCTACTTGCACTGGACAATAAACTAATTCATAATGATATGCACTGGATGTAGTTGCAGCCGAGACCGGGTAATACTGATTACCTAAATTCTGTATTACGTAATACAAATTTCAAATAGCCGGATGACTTTTTTCATTTTGCCAGCCATTTTTTTCACGGAATTGTGACAGAAAATGAGGAATTATTTAATCTGGCAGAAAATATGGCCTCCTCGAATGAGACGTTTGGATTCTCTTCCTGTTGCCAGCAGAAAGGGCTCTGTTTTCTGCTTTGGTTAGCTGGACTTATAAAACTGGAGGGATTGTTCCTTCCATTTTGTTTCCTCTTTTGCTCCTCTACATTCATCATCCCGTTTATATAACATTGAACCCCTTGCCAGAGCTGTAAATCTTGTCTATCGATATGATCTACGACCAGGCCGATCAATTACCGTTGTCACCTCCCAAAAAAATCCTTGATAGACTGACTCCAGTCAAGACCACCAATCCATCAAACTCACAATGTGGGTCCCCTGAAAGAAGAAGTCCGGTTTATAAGAAAAGAAGAACCTTCTCTTCTCAAGAAGTTGCTGATAGAGTATCAAGAATCAAACAAGAGACTGAATCACAAAGAAAGAGAAGACAAGAGAAGATTCAACAGAAGTTGGAAAGAGCTGATCAGAACAGAAGGGACATTCTAAAGGAAAAGAGTGAAAGTGCTAGAAGATTCTCAAATGATAACAAAATCTGGGGTAAGTTCAAAGTCAAAATCGAAGTTTGTCCCACAACATATATTTCCCCATCAGTTGAAGATGATGTTATTGAGGAAGATCTTCCCTGTCCCTCTTCTCCAGATTGGATGGAGTTTCAAGAAGATTTAGGTATACTGTTGTTAGAAGAACTATGTTATCGTCAAAAATGCTGCTCCATCATAACTTCTAGAGTTAAGAAACATTGTGTCGAAAGGAAAATCAAAAGAATAACTCTCTTTAAAGAATCATTAGACACTGCGCTGAAGACGGTTTCCTGGGAAGACTTGATCAGTCTAATCCAATCGATCTCATTCAGATCGATCATCACCATTACTTTAAGATATTTCAGGACACCTGGAATAAGCAAAAGGTTACCAATAGCCAATGTCTTCAATTATGCTTTTCTCATTTTGGCTGACCACTATCTTGAAGATAATGATGATGATAACGACATTTCTAAATCTTATGATACAAGTTTAGGTAAGAATGCTATTGATGAGTATTCAGGCTATAATCTACCTGGATTCATGGAATTGCATATTTACGATGATCATTTCTATTCATATATCCTTTCAAGATTCTTGAGGGCTTCAAGGAGGTTATTGATAAGCTTTCAGATCTTGATACGGTCAGGCTTTAAGAAACCACTCTATTCCTCTGATCATTTGAAGTTTTTGAATCGCTGGAGAAGTTACGTTGATCTGTTCAACGTTTTCAATAATTTCCATTTGAAGAGATCATTATTGTTAATTTCAAGAGCTTTTGATATCTATCAGAGTGGGTCTGCCATTGAAGAACTACATGGTATCGAAGTTGATCCTGCCAAAATAGCATATTTCATGAATGAGAAGAAGATGCTTGAGAGGGAAATATCAATCAATGAAGCAAGATATTCAACTATTCAGTGCCATTGGTTCACCTTAGGTGAAAGTCTAGAGGAGAAAGTGAATGATTTGATCGTGAGGTTCAACTCTTATAAGGATAGTAGGGAGAACTTGAGCAGTCAATACATTCTTCCACCAGGGTTTACAGTTTTTCAATGGAGAAAATTCAGATTCAATAGATTATATGACTCAGTCAAGACCAAACCAGTGCTCTTGATTAGTGGGCTTCGAGGACCATACAATGATTCTGATTTATTCAAAATTGAAAAGGAGATGTCAGCTGTTGGTGTTGAATCATTTCGAACGATTGCCGAAGGCGTTGAAACCCCAGTACATCTGGCGAAACTAAGTAAAATGTTGTTTGATGCACTTGGAATTCCTCTAGGTGAACAAGACGTGAGAATCATTGAAAACTCTGAATCAGAAAGCTATCTTGAAGATATCCAGATTATGATCAAGCGTTTTACAACATGTAAATTCAATGATGTCTCCACTGTCCCTGACTACCTGAAGCTTTGGAGAAAGCTGATGTGCGAATTGAGTGAAGCATGGATCTTCAAAAGCATCTGTCAGTCAGAGAATTATTTTGAATTTGAACTCCATCTGTTCAAGTATGAACTTGCAACATCAAATTTGTCTATTGAGGACTTTATTGATGAACTAAGATTAGAGATTCCTCAAAGAACTTCTGTGTCCACTAAGACTTTATTCTTGGAACACATTTTCTACAAAGAAGACTCCATCTCAAGATCAAACTCCTTAAGGACATTTTCACTAATCAAAAGTGAGTTGTTGTCACTTTTATCTGAATTGAAGAAATATGATACTGCTCTGAAATTCCTTTGGTGCTCTTCTGAATCGAAACAACTCACTGACTTTTTGACGATCTCTTGTCAGTTGAACCAGGAAGTTGTTGAGAAGTTGAACACTTTAAAGGATTTGCTGGATATGAACTTTGCTATCTATGAACAGTTGTATAACTGTATCAATATGTCCTAAGAACTGTTGTACAGCTATATATCCGACAAGATTTTTGCATCGGTATATGATAATTCATTTAGAAATGTACGACTACGACAGCTACTAGTCAACATCGGGTACGTCTACCTCGTCTACGTGATTCCTGTACAAATGGCCAAAACTAATGCGGATTTTAAACGCCATCTCGGTGAATAGGATATGCATAAGGCGACCACTCTTCACTCTTCAGACGCGGAAATGATATAATAGGATATCCGGATTCATCAAAAGATGGTAAATCGAGTATTACTCGGTCTCTGAATGTTTATAAAATATGTAACGAAATGCGGCCCTCGTAGTTCGCCGATTCAGAAAGAGGACTGATTACATAACTCTAATCTCAGGACTTGAGACTGGGCTAGAACATCGAAGACTAGTTTTCTATTTTTATACGGAGGCTCTTCATAGCTTTTTAGAAATTTCATTACAAGTGGGCTGTTTCTTTCATTGAAAGTCCCTAATTTCTCTTCTAAGGTCTGTCACTCGTGAGTCGTGAGTCGTGAGTCGTGAGAACTCGGTCATTGAGGCAGATCCTTAGGTTGTTGTGGGCCGCGGCTCAGCTAGCTCGGTTCCGGTCCATTCTCCAGTGTCTAGCAGGTACTAGGTAGTAGGTAGTGGCTAATGGCGAATTGCCTGATCTAATTTTTCTGAGTTTGGCGGTCGCCGGATATCGATTCCCTATGCTATGCCATTGGGGCTGGGGGCTCGGGTTCGGAGCGGGAACCCTAGCTTTTCCTGGCTCTCTCTCATCTCTGGACACTCAGTTTTTTTTTAAAGTGTATCTAGCTGTGACACCCGTACGACAAAGGGAACCCATTTGAGTCCTGAACATCTATCTTTACTGGGATCATCATTCGCTTGGAACCAGCAGATAAGCATAATTTGAGGATGCTCTTCAACAGAGATATCAGGACCAGATAAAGTTAGGATTTAGGCGTTGGGGACTTGGAAGTAGAAGCCAGAACTCAAAAGGGCCCAGATTTCAATCGGCAGCTGAGCTTACGGCTCACAAGGTTTCAAGTAATTTCAAGACACTATTTCGGGATTTGGCCTACTGCAGTAACTTGCCTATCGAGGGGCTTCTCTCCGAGTGGCAAAGAGTCCGTTAAGAGATACAGACAAGTGGGTTGTGTGAAATATTCTCTAGAGTCACTGTATACCACTGTGCCTTATTATCAGTACTTCTATACTAGTAAAAGTGCTTTCAAGAGGATTCGATGGGGTTTGGTTCGGTGTTGCTTTTTTACGAGAGTCGGACTTTTTCTAGACTCCTCGGAGAGACTTGGGGAGAAAATGGGCTTTTGGGGCTTTGCCGCTGGGCTTTGGTTTTTTCATGACCGAAAGTGGGCAAAAACTTGGAAAAAAGACACCGTGAAAATTCAATTGCCGGATTATAAACAGATGCAAATTTCCTTCTTTCTTATCCTTATTTTTGCAAGATTGGGCAGAGCAGACAGTTGGAAATCGTCATCCAGAGCTGTCATCCAGAGAAGACTTCAAACAAACAACTCATTTCTCGCTAAATCAGCGACAGCTCACATCAAGAAGGAAAGCCAATCTATTGTTTCTCAAACCTCAAATCACATATCCGTTGTTGTTAGACTATGTCAACAATCCCACAACATCACAACCAACACCCTCTCTCCCATCACCCTCCTCCTCCGCATCAGCATCAACATCCTCACCAGCATCTTCAATCACACAGTCATCAACAGTCACAATTTGCTCCCCATCAACGTGGACCTCAAAACAACCAGATGATGCAACCATTTCCTCCTTCAAAAAGACCAGTTGCAAGACATGCTTGTCTAGCTTGTCGTGAGAAGAAAGTGAAATGTGATGGTGAAATTCGTCCCAATCCTGGTGAAGCTACAAATGGTGAAGTGAGACATCAAACGTGTACCAACTGTAAGAACTTGGGAATTGAATGTGTCTTTGTTCAGAGTCAAAGAGGTGGTAGAAGAAGAAAAGATCGTTCATCAAAACCATCAAGTTCGTCGAGACCACTACAGCCCATTGGGTCAGAGATGTCTTTTTCATCATCATCATTAGCTACACCAACTACTGAAACTCAATCATCACTTGCAACATCCACCCCAGGCTCCCCAAACATTGGACCAATCAGACGTGAAAGCAGAGATATCGATCCTTCTGGGTTCCGATCATCTGCTACATCTCCATATTTCAATAATGGAAATACTTCACCTGTGCTGGGTGCTACTGATAGATCTTCTGGTGTCGCTGGTTCACTACATGAGAAGGTCCGGCAATTACAAAGAGAGGCTGCTAATATTCAGTCGCAACTAGAGAACGGTAACACTATTGGCGATTCATCATCATCTGGTTCTCAATATGGTGGTGATTTCTTCTTACCTCCTCCAAACAGAAAGTACTCAATTGGTGGCTCAAATCGAGATAAAGATCGTGACCGTCATCATCATAGCCATGGTACTCCTCCGCCTCCTTTCTCACACCAGTATTCACAATGGGGAAATCCTCCTCCGCCTCCACCACCACCACCTCCTCCTTCTGGCAGTCACCATCACCATCCACCACCACCTCTATCTAGGTTTGAAGGACATCCTCCTCCTCCACCTCATCATCATGGACCGCCTCCTCCACCACAGGGATTTGAAGGCCATGGTCCACCTCCTCCACCACCAGGACATCACGGTCCTCCACCACCAGAGTTTCAACAACATGGTGGATTTGTGGGCCATCATCTTCACCATCATCCACCACCACCACCACCACCTGGTCAAGGAGGTCCTCTGCCTCCACCTCCAGGTTTTGCAAAAGATCAAAGTGATATTCACAGAAAGAGGAGTTATTCTCCCGAATTCAGTGCATTTGATCTTCCAAAGATTAGCAAACCTACCAACTATATCAAGATCTCTGATGAGGAATTAGAGATGTTTGACTTACCAAACTGGAAAACAACTTGTGTGTTGATTGATCTGTACTACAGGTATATCCATCCCTCAAGACCCTTCCTACCCCCAAAACATAGATTGATCTATCAATTACAAGTGAGACAAGATGCCTCTCTTTTACATGCTATGTTTTCCACGTCATGTCGCTTTGCTTCAAGTTTTGTCATTCCAAATCAAAACCTTAGAGACCCACAACATTGGTATTTTTTAGCTGAGAAATATTGGGATTTACTGGATCTTGAGACTTCACTTCAAGCTTTAGTGTTGTTGATGGGTTCGTTGGGTCCAGGTGGGTATGTTAGAGAGTCCGTTGAGGGTGAAGAGAGAGTCACAAAATTATTGAAAGCTCATGATGTTTTGGAAAAGCTGGATGTGAAGAATTGGAAAAGTATTGCAGATATCAGCACAAAGAGACAAGTTCTTCGCTATGAAGATATGTTGAGAACTGTTTGGGGATCATGGAAGTTGAATGCCTTTTTGAGAATCAATAGAGGTTTCCCATTCAATAAAATATCCGATGGGTTGTTATCTTTCACGCCAAACATCTCATTTCCTTCATCAGATTCACAATTCAACTCAAACCTATTCTTGTTTGATTCGACTGATAGTCGTTGTATTTCTAAGTTGGAATATAGATCATGGGATCATTTTGAATCTGAATTGGTTAAAGCAGAAACTGATCCATCAATCTACAAAAACTTCCATGATTCTGACACCATCATTATTGCTATCAAAATCATTGAAGATGTGATGGATACTATCTCCTCGGGCATGTTGACATCAGAATCTATCCAAGAGTTTAATCGGAAGATTAACGTCTTGGTTAACATTTCCAATTATGCTTTATACCATCTCTCGCATATCAAGAAAAAAATGGTCATCATCAACATTACCAAAATTTTCAGCTTATTCATGTTGAATATTTCCAGGGTCTTCATCAACATATCTCAATGTTCAGATATCCTATTGATTAAGCCACATATTACTGCTGCTCATTCAATTCCTGATAGTGTTTTCAATTCATTGTACGAATCAAAACTGGAAGACGTACATACAGGCTGTTTGAATTTAACCGATGACCAACTACATCATTATATCCATGGATTCTTGGCTGCTGTTGACTCTGTCAGACTAATTGAAATTGGTCTAGGTAAAGTTCAAGAAGCTGCCAATTCTTCTGCACCATTTACTGTAATTGGTGGCCCTTTGAATTTTGCTCCAGCTTCTGAAATATCTTCCTTAAGATCCCATGAGAATTGGTGGACTGATGCTATCCAAGAACCAGGTAAGACTATGAGTGCTCAAGTTCAAACTTATAATGAATTTCCAGATGTTTGGTTACAATATCCGATCTTTAGTGTTGTTATCATTGCTAATGCGCTGACGGTACTTTCATCCTCTGTCATATTGACTAAGATCTTCTCCTTCAGACCTGTGGACTCTGCTGATTTGGCTACTGGTATGCAAAGAGTTGAGTTGAGTGTTCACAACAGTGATAAGTCCTTGACAGTAGTCATTGATGAGAAGAGTTATCAAAAACTAAAAGAAAACTTCAGTACAATTGATCTTCAAGACAAGATTAGACTTTGTTCAAGATATATTCAAGCTCATGGAAGATTCTGGGCATACGTTGAATCTGTTTCGAATGAGGCTGAAGCCATTATCAACTATGTTGATGAGGTCATTTCCAGACTTTGATATCTTCAGTCAACACTTCATTTCTGTTTTTGTTTTTTATGCTACTGGTTTCATGGTTATATTTGGTGTGTTGGTCGAGAGTGTGACGTTTACAGTTCGCTATTTTGTTTTATGTATATCATTTTCAATGTATTTATTGGTTTGAACAACAAAACCATATTCAAGAGAAGCCCTAGTATTGATCGTAACCAACACTTTCTAGTCTTTCAGCTTTTCCCAAAACATCTTCTTCTTGGGCCAGCAAAAAGTTTTGCATCTCAGTCAAATACTTACGATCAGAGGTACCCAATATTCTTACAGCCAATAGAGCAGCATTAGTAGCATTGTTAATGGCAACAGTAGCAACTGGGACACCTCTTGGCATTTGAACGATTGAGTGCAAAGAATCAACACCATCCAATACAGATCCCTTGACTGGGACACCAATAACTGGTAAAGCAGTCATTGCAGCAACCATTCCTGGAAGATGGGCAGCACCACCAGCACCTGCAATGATGACTTTAATACCACGTTGAGAGGCTTCGATGGCAAACTTGGACATTCTATGAGGTGTTCTATGAGCAGAAACAATTGTGACTTCGAATGGAACGTTGAATTTTTTTAGGATATCAGCACCTTTAGCCATCACAGGTAGATCAGAGTCTGAACCCATGATAATACTCACTAGTGGTTTTGGTTTGATTTCATTATCCAAAGTTGTTAGTTCTGGGACATCACCAATGATGTAAGACAAACGACGTTCAGCTTCTGTCATTGAGCTAGCAACGATATTGATATGACCCATTTTTCTGGCTGGTCTGGTAGTTTTACCGTATAGATAAACGGAAGCACCTGGTGTTTCTAAAGCACGTCTGCAGGCTGCCAGTTCACCATTTGGTTCTTGTGTTCCTAATACATTTAACATGATGGCGTTCGTGTTGGAAGTGGAGAGGGATGTGAAATTTTTAGGTAGTGGTAACCCAGTAACAGCTCTAATATGAGCTTCAAATTGTGATGTAACGCACGCATCAATTGTGTAATGACCTGAATTGTGAGGTCTTGGAGCTATTTCATTAATCAAAAGCTCACCATTTGGTAGCAAGAACATCTCGACACCAAAAATACCAGCACCTGGGAATGTTTTCACTGCATTTTGGGCCAAGATTTGTGCTTTTAGCAGAACTGAATCTGAGACTCTAGCTGGAGTGTAAACCAAGTGACAGATGTTGTTTTCATGAATCGTTTCAACGGTTGGGTAAGCATATACTTGATCATCAATTGAACGAACAACCATAACAGCTAATTCTTTAGTGAATGGAGCAAATCTTTCAGCATATAGAGAGCGGTTGTTCAATACCTCTAAGGCCTCTTTGACGGAATCCTTGGACTTAACAACATAGTTACCACGACCATCGTAGGCTAAGGTTCTTGCTTTCAAAAGATAAGGGTAACCAAACTTTTCACCAACATTCAAGAGTGCTTCTTCGGTACTCTCAACATCAACAGAGTCGGCAACGGCAATACCATGTTTAATCAAGTGTAATTTCTGGTTATATTTATCCTGGATCAGTTTGATAGTTTCTGGCAATGGGTAAACTGCAACTTTACTACTCTTAGCAATTTGAGCCAACGCATCAGCGTCAACATGTTCAATCTCAACAGTCAAGACATCACACTTAGCAGCAAGTTCGGCAATACCTTTAGCATCACTGAAGGAACCATCAACATGTGCATCGAGAGCGTTGATTTGTTTGGCTGGGGCATTAGGAGCATCCAAAATGATAGTTTTTATGTTCAAGCGATGGGCAGCTTCGACGAGCATACGACCTAACTGGCCACCACCTAGAATTCCGACAACTTTTGAGTCCATTGTAGATTACGCTATAGCTTCGATTCTTGCAAGATACTTCAACAACCAGACGTTGGAGCTCATCGCAACTTTTTCCTGTTTTCACACAAAACGTCTGCTTATCAGAGTCAAAAAATTTATACAAATTAGCGGGTCAAAACACACATCGCATTCGCGCAATTACGTAATGATCATATGTTTACGTAATTAAGAAGGCCCTCTATTCCCAAAAAAGCCGAAATGTAAACAAAGAAAGGCAAACATAGCACTTTTTGAGAGCTCAGCAGCTTCTTGTTATTTGGTGTTTTGTGTCTGCTGTTTGCCAAAATTGCTAGCTGTCAGGGAAATGTCGAACTCGCCTAGAATGGGGGAGGAATACGAGGTGCTCGAGCTCATAGGCAGAGGGTCCTTTGGCTGTGTGAGAAAAGTCAAACGAGTAAGAGATGGGAAAGTATGTATAAGAAGCTCTGTGGAATGTGAACACACAAACAAACACAAATACTAAGTCCAAATGAAAGTTCCTTGTTAGAAAAGAGATCCCGTACGGTCATATGAACCAGAAAGAAAGATCGCAACTGGTATCCGAGTTCAGAATCTTGAGCCAGTTGAACCACCCAAACATCGTACAGTATGTTGAGCATGCACATATTCCTGAGCACCATATGCTATTCATGTACATGGAGTACTGTGATGGTGGTGATCTATCCAGTATCATCAAAAGCTACAAGAACTCCAACGAGTATCTACCTGAAGGCATCATATGGAACATCTTTACGCAAATGCTAATGGCTTTGTACCGGTGTCATTATGGTATCAACTCACCTTTGATCTCAAACATATATGAGAATCTAGAATATCCTCAAACTACAGATTCTACAAAAGTCATTATTCATAGAGATATCAAGCCAGATAATATCTTTCTAGGTAATGGGAACTTCAAACTTGGAGATTTTGGTCTAGCAAAGTCGTTAAGTCATGAAATTGAATTTGCAACAACATGTGTTGGTACTCCATATTATATGTCACCTGAAGTTCTGATGGATCGGCCTTATTCTCCACTATGTGATATATGGTCATTAGGCTGTGTCATATATGAGCTCTGTGCTCTTCATCCTCCATTTCAAGCCAAAACACACTTACAACTACAGGAGAAGATACAATATGGACTGTATCCTCAAATACCAGATCACTATTCATCATCTTTAAGAAATATCATTGATCGCTGTATCACAGTTGATCTGAACAAAAGAAGCTCAACTTTTGACCTTCTTCAAGACTTGAACTTTAAGATTCAGATGAAAGACTTACAACTGACAAATTATGAATTAAATCTCAAGAAATTTGAAAAGGAATTACTCATAAAAGAACAAGAAATAATAAAGTCAAAACAGCTTGTTTCAGAAGAACTGAACTATCAACGTTCATTGATAGAGCAAGAGGTTGAAGAAATCAGAATCAATTATCAGAATGAATTCCAGTACGTTGTCACAAAAGAGGTAAACAAAAGGCTCAAGCAGATGTCCTCAACCTCATCTCCAGCCAGAAGCATAAAATCAACACCACAATCTAACACGACCCAGCAATATCCCTCATCCACACCTGCAGACTACTCCATGGGTATGACCCCATCACAAAACTCCAAACAGACAATGGGACCAAGAGATCGGGAGTATGAGACTCCAATGAGACAAATGCCATCCAGAAGACCATTACAATTACTGAATGATGAAATTCCAGTGTCGAAGCAGTACACAAAACAAGCTGGTAATGGTGGATTTGCAATTCCAAAGACTAATGCCCTATTAACAAAGAATGCAAAGTTATTCGAGAAAGCCACTTTGATCAACGATGACGATATTGGATTACCTAGTCCCTTTTTGAGAAAGTTCAATAACGACTGGAATTGAACATTATGGTATAGGATTGTCAGGTTTTTAGGATCTTCAGTGGTATGAATGAATATACGGGTAATATGGATATACTTTCATGTGTTTGTTCTTCATGATTATAGATCCCATTTCTTACCGGTCAGAGCCTCGTAAGCTTCAATATACTTAGCTCTAGATCTTTCGGCGATGTCTTCAGTCATACTGACACCATCTTTACCATCTAGGTTATTAGAAGTCAACCAATCTCTCAAAAATTGTTTATCATATGATTCTTGCCCTTTCCCAACGGCATAAGTGCTAGCATTCCAGAATCTTGATGAATCAGGGGTTAACACCTCATCAACCAAGACTAGCTCATCATCTTCAGTCAAACCAAACTCAAATTTGGTATCTGCAATTATGATACCTCTAGTCTTTGCATATTCTTTAGCCTTTGTATACAGTTCAATTGACAATTTTCCTAGTTTAGCAGCAAGTTCCTTCCCAACAATTTTCTCTGCTTGCTCAATCGATATGTTCTCGTCATGTTCACCTTGTTCAGCTTTAGTTGAAGGTGTGAAAATTGGAGTTGGAAATTCTTGAGATTCTTGTAGACCTTCAGCAACTTTGACACCATGGACTGTGCCCGATTTCTTGTATTCTTTCCAAGCAGAACCGGTGATGTAGCCTCTGACAATGACTTCCAGAGGGACAAGTTTGTATTTTTGAACAAGTAAAGAACGGTTTTCTAGTTGTGATTTGTACTTTGGTTCAGATAGTTCTTTTGGTAGACGAGTAAAAATGTCATCAACTTCAATGATATGGGTTTTAGTGTAAGGCTTCAAGAATTCAAACCAAAACTCAGACAACTTGGTCAAAAGTTTACCTTTCTCAGGAATACCATTTTCCATTATAACATCATAAGCAGAGATTCTATCAGTAGCGACAAACAATAATGTCTGGTTATCGACCTCATAGATATCACGGACCTTACCACGTGCAATGAGTGGGAGAATACCGTCTAAGTTTGTGGAAGTAATAGCAGACATGGTTTTGTTTGGATAAGCACCTGATTGTTTGATCAATTGAAAATGAGAGAGAAGCTCAAGATCGATATTGGAATTTTTATGCCATTGCAAAATGTCAAATTTTGTTAATTTTGTACCGGAGCAAAATTGACTTCTTTTTCCAAGTCAGGAGTTAAAAATCGTTTTTCTAAAAAAAGTTCCCTTATTAATCTTTTTCAGTATATAACAACCAAACCCAGCTCCACACCTAAAAACCAGTAGCAGCATAGATCCAGACACGTCCTATAGATACCAAAATCGCGAGCAAAAAAAGTGATTTCCGATGCGGGGAGTCGAACCCCGGTCTGCTCGGTGAAAGCGAACCGTGCTAGCCGTTACACTACATCGGATGTGTTGTGAAATTTATTACCAAAAATTGGACCCGGTCATGGTAGCCGCGAAGTTTAGTCATGTATTACGTAAGATTGTGTTGCTCGAACCGAAAGTGCTACATCAAGTCTACTATGTGTTGCTCGAACCGAAAGTGCTGAGTTATAAGTATTATGGTTCTCTATTAATTATTAGGAGTTCAGTGACTATTTACGTTGAACAATGGTATTCTTATTTCTTAGCTGCTTGAGCTGCTAAAGCGGCTTCTTTGGCTCTCTTTGCCATGACTCCTCCAACATGTTTCAAAACGAATGGCATCAAGAGAGTATTAACAACTATCCATGCAACAATAACACCATAGTTCCAACCAAGGTCACCTTTCCATAGTCCCAGAAATATTACTTTAGAGATTTCATTTGAGTGATGAATAGGCATCATGTAACCATATCTGTAGAATCTGCTGATCAAGGTTAGTGGTGAGAAACTTGGAGAAACATTTAGAATGACAAATGAGATCAACCAGAAGCCAATGAATGGAGGGTTGTAAGTGAAAATTAACATTGCCATGTTTTCATTGGCACCACCAACTGCAGCAATAGTAAGATATGTAGTGAACCAGTAGATAACAAACCCGGCTTTACCAAAGGAAACGGTAAAATCAACCTGGAATATGGCAGAAACAGTACTGATAAAAAGAGCAATCACCAACCAACTCAGATGATTACCCAACAATCTATATAGTAAGTACTGCGGCATCTTCACATGTGGTAGAAGAACCTTATGAGGCTCTGTGAAAAAGTTCACAGCAAAGAAAGACATAATGATCAAATAAATCAGACCAACCTGTAACGGAGCCAAAAGAGTTGGATCTGTGTAAGGCCTATAATCCAAGAATTCAAATATTGGCAAAGTTGTAATGGCATCACTAGAAACCATTGAAGTTTTCTCAGCTGTTGTGAAGTTGGCAACTAATGACTGAAAGATTGAAGGATAACTCTCATCGTAAAATGACTGTCTCAATTTCTGTAATGAGGTTGAGACATATGGCTGCATTGAAGTGATATCTCTACCGCCTTCATAAAGAAACTGGACACTAGTTTGTACACTTGATTCTCCTTTCAATGCCAGATATTGATTATAAGTAGCATTTGCATAGACATGAGTAGCACTCCAGAAATCTCTATGGTGGATTTTCTTCAGAACTGCAGCAGAAACATTTGTGGGATTGTGGAAAAATTCATTGATCTCTTCGGTACCTTTCACAACATTCCAAGTCCCAAGACTTTTATACTTGTCAGTCTGCAGTAATTCCACTATAGCATCACCAATCCCATTAGAGATTGCGTCATCTTCAACAACAACCAGCATCTGTAAACGGTGTAGATTCCCATATCTGTTATATAGGGCACCCCAGTAAACAGAGAAAGCACAGATGATCAAACAAGCAAGGTAAAACCAAATTTTTAAATATGTAAACGCAAGTTTCCAACGAAGCTCACTAAGAGAAGGGTGCAATAATCCGACTTTATGTGCTGGAGGACCACCGGTGTTACCTGGTCCCTGAGTCTGCCTCTCTTTGCTATCTATATTCTTATCCGCACTAGATTCATCAGAGACATCAGTTGCCTCGTTCTCTCTTCCGTATGAAGCACTAACATGTTCTTCCTCATCCTGTTGACGAGTGTACTGTCTCCCAATCGAATCCAATGAGTACAAAGCTTCACCAGCAACGCGTATATCCTCATGAGTCATTCCAGGCTGGAGTGCTCTTTCTAAAGCTCCTTCAGAAGACTGATCAGACACTCTCTCGGTCATTATCGCAGGTAATCTCTTTCTCTCAACTGGCTGAGAATTGAACAGAGATCAGTGGAAATAGCAGTGATGTTGCTTTCTCTTTATACCAAACGAAAACCCGCCTTCCGCTTTGGGACGTGCTTTCCGAACTCTCGGGAATTCCTTCTTACGGATGTAAACTCCGTTTGACATCGCTGCTTACTAAAACGCAAGAGTTTAATCAGCGCAGCTACTTGTGTTAATCCTGGCTCTTTGGCTCATTTCCTGGTGGCATTTATAATACAATTGCGTCAATCCCACTCGCGAGTAGCTGACAAAAAACAGATTATCCATGTGCACTTCGGCTCGAAAGGCGATCCTGCTTATGAATCTAGCTATTCGTAATTTGGCAGTGATCGGACCGCAACACAAGTGTTCATTGCTCATTGCTTCAACGACCGGGGCACCTATAACTGCATTTATTTCCACATTCTCCATCTCAGAACTCTTGAATAAACATGGCCACTGTATCTATCTCATTGGAAACCTCGGATTCTCGTTCTTTGTCCTCGTGCTCTCCTTCCTCCATCAGCTCTAAGTTGGCTTTGAGCTCTTCATAATATCCTTCAAGAACTTGTTTCAATGTCTCAACCTTCACGATTCCAGCTGTAATCAGTTCGTTCTTAATTGATTCATCTTCCATTGAAATCCAAGCCTTCAAAACGTTGATTTGTTGTATCAAGTCAAGTCCTTGCCATAGTCTATCAGAATAATCAGGGCCAGCAGTGAATCCAAATTGGAAATCAATCTTCTTGCTATACTTCTTCTCTCTCTTGTCAAGAAGTCTAATGTTTCTCAGTTTCTTGTCAACGATCTTGTTAATCAATCTTACTCTTTCCGTGGAGTCATATGGTAGCAACTGCAGCAGTTTGGTCAATAACTTTACAAATTGTGTCATTTCGTTGATATCATCCAACTGCTCAAATCTTTTGAAACTTTGCTTTAGAAATATACTACTTCCAATGATATCAACAGCAAATTTGACATTCTGCTGCTCATCCGATGAACCTAGGAGCGAATTCATCACTTTTGTGAATGCCTTGAAGTAAGCAACATTGTCACGACCAACATACAGACAGAGCAGCTCAAATCCTTCATTCTGTACAAAAAGATCCCTTCCTTTGGAGATCCCTAGTAGTCGATTTATGTTCAAGCAAAGCGTCTCGATATACTCAGTCTCTCTTACCCCAAGCTCCGTCTGCTTGAATCTGTTTAACTGATGAAGTAAGATCTCCATGATATCACTGTTATCGTTGAAAAATTTATCCCCATTGAACTGGATCAAAGACCACAGTATATCAAGTAATGGCTCATCATTGGAATGGACCTCTGGCCCCTCCAGTCCTCGGATGTTATCTTTCAGAGCTTTTTTGAAGTTGGTATTGTTAGAGATACTGTCCATCAATGATCTATAGGTGAGCATTGACTGAATGATTTGGATCTCTTGTGAGATCTCATCCGGCTTCTTCTCTGCCTCATATTTCTTCATCAGCAACATTAAGGTTGTGACAAGATCAGAACTTATGATCCATTCAATCAATTCTGTCTGGTCATCCTCATACTCTGAGTCAATCAAATCATTGAATAGCAAAAGCACACTCTCAACAATATCATAATTTGGATGATTTAACAAATTTTCGAATGTTACACCACCAATTGTGGGTATTAGGTCATTGTACAATGGATTATCAGCCAGTGTAACATTCGTCAACTCTTTCAGTTGTGAGTTTAGAAGTACCTCTGAATCAATGAATCGTAATGGCTCATCAGGATATTTGAGGTGCAGATCGGTATTTGTTTCCAAGGTCTTTTTCAGCGAATCGGCGAGTTTCTCAAGCCATTGAAGATCAATCGTTTCTGGATCTGAAGATGGCTCTGCTTGTTTGTTTATAAAGTCAAGAATCGCCTGTTCCTGATCAAGTTTTTGTTTCTTAAAAGGCTAATTCATACTTTTGTTAGTTAGCAGTTACCTGAAACGGCTAGACTGGTACTCACATGCTCCATCTTTCCTCAAATCAACCGTAATTAAGGCGATCTACAATAAACTAGCCAAAGAATACTGATTGATCTCGAAAGAATTTCTGTAAGGCGATTATGTAATAATATTACGTAATCCGCATTTCGATGTAAGGAGGGGTTTCCCTGAGAAAATACATCAATCCGATGTAGTGTAACGGCTAGCACGGTTCGCTTTCACCGAGCAGACCGGGGTTCGACTCCCCGCATCGGAACTTCTTTTTTTTTGCCGCGCAAAATCAAGCATTTTTGTTCATTAAACTCATTATATATCATGTAAACATAGCCAGTGATTGGCTGGTAGTGACCTTTCACTGTGTGGTTGTGGTTTTATCGAAAAATCTGTGTTGAAATTGAAGTTTTTGGCATTTTTGATCATGAATATCTTCAAAATTTGAACATCGAAAACTTCACGAATTCTTTCAAACAGATGTCTGATGATCCCCATGCAAACCGCCTGAAGCCAGGTGTATTGTATCACCCAGGCTAAACTCAAAGCGACTAATCTGTGGTTTTTCCGATAAATCATCGCTGGAGTGTAAGTTTTTCTCAACATAGATTACTTTCATGAATTTATCAACCAGAATAACAGTTTGGGTTCTTGTACCATAGTACTTTCCAGCGAGAGTATTGTTTCTGTTATAATCTCTGACTTTCAAAGGTGGTACGAAAACTGAGCCTTTAATGTTCTCGTAATTGGCTTGGTAGTCTTCAGTTATGTTTCCCATGGTATTCAATGAAAGAACACCAAATAGATCCTCAATGAATTCATCCTGAGAAACACTACCATTACCCTCATTGTATTTAGTAGTGAGTTCCTTAAGTGCATTTGTACCAATCTCAACCTTCTTCCAAGGTTCATCAAACGCTGAGTTTGACAATCCATGATATTCATGCATACTTGAAAATATCTTGAAATCTGAATCGTTCTTGTTGGATATTATGTCGAACCTATTGGAAATCAAGTCACCAAACATTAGGTTGAACCCACCAATCTTTCTTAAAAGGTCAGAATCATTATACTTCAACACCAACTCATTCAAGAATTGTGTTTTTGACATACTTTTTGAAGTGACATAATCCAATGGTAGAACACCCCTAGAAATCGGATTGATGACGTCTTTCATACCTTCTCTGAAATTCACGAGTATTGAGAACTTTCCTGTTTCGGGGTTTAATGCTATCCAACTTCCATGATCGACTCTTGCCATGTCCAGTGGTGACAGTATTTGATGGTTCTGATATGGATGCAAGCACGCCGTTTGAGTGGCTCTTTTGAAGTACTCATCTCTGTTTGAGAGCAGAACAAAGGGGTAATCTTTGTTGGCATTTGTGGTTAGAAGAATGCACATTGAGATTAATTCAAGCGTTTTATGCGTGTCTTGTTGTGGCTTCCTTCTGATGAGAGATTGATTGTGTTTTCTTTTGTTTTCGAGAAGTTCCCGGGGTAAATGAAAACACACCATAATTCGCACTATTCTTTAAGCCGTTGTTACTTCACGTTGAATTTGATCCATTATTTCTGGGTACATTTCTGTTATCTTCAAGCTGAATTGACACAATGACAGTTGCTTCTTTTGGTGACTATCAATGTCTTGGAGATTATGGGGAAAACATCAATGGTCACATATACGGTAGCGGTTACCCTCTTCTTACATATCCAGCCTGGATCTACAAGAGCTAACTAGAAGATGCTGAGGTTACAAATCCTTCTGATTGTGTCTAAACTATTATACTCCCTTTGAAGGATAAGGAACTATATGTGCAGCGACTTATGTACTGATCAGAGAATACCCAGTGACATTCTCAAATCTCTCATCATTTAGTTTATAAAGGATAGTTAGCAGTTCATTGTACATCTCAATGTCCTTTGATTTCAACTGTTTCAATTTCTGATCGTTGATTATCCAAATAGTTGATTCTTTTGGTGCAACAATAACTGAAGCAAATCTATCATCTAGTATCAACCCTTTATGATCTTCAGTGCTTTCAAAGTTACCAAGTATGGTCTTTGGGAGATATGTTTCATATATGTCAGTTCCCTCATTGATGAAATATGTAATTTTTAGCAATCCCTTTTCAATCAAGATGAAATATGATTCATTAGGTCTGAAAGTCAACTGTTCATTCGAGCTTAGGAACTTTTGCTCAAAATAATCAGAAATTTTTACCCAGTAATCTTCGTCTTTACCACTCAATCCTTGAAATGCAAACTGTAATAATGATAATAATGGGGATTGGCTAGTTGTCTCATTAAACGTGTTACTGGTTAACAATGTTGACTCCTGATTCAATGTAATTTGAGCCTCTTTTAAGAAATTGTTGTTTCTTGGCGTGTTGATTGGTAATGAAGATGTCTTGGTCCTAGTTGATGATTTGATGGCTGGGATTTTATCTGCCTTTTTCTGTCTCTGTTGGAAATGTCTGTATTTGGTCAAGAATTCGTTCTCGCACCATTCCAGGGACGAGTTCAAATCATGGAAAACATGCAGTTTAGAATGATGATCTGTGTCTTCAAATAGCCCAACACTTCTCAGTGATTTCAGAATTGCAGGTTTATCACCCAGTGAAATGATCAGATACGCATTCTTTTCATATAAGAAGTTCTTAATTCTGTTCAGACCTTCAGCTGCAGTGAAATCAACATTCAAGACATTTTTGAAGTCTAAAATCAAGTACCTGATTGGAATTTCATCATCAAATAGAGTCCTAATCTTCTTCTCAATCTTTCCAATGGTCCCAAAGAACAAGAAACTCTGTAACTTCAAAACGTAGATCTGTTTACCAATTTTGGATAAGAACTGTCTTTGTAGAGGATGTCTGATCACGGTAGATCTTGCGACTTCACCAGTATATTCATTCGTTATTGTTGGAATTTTAGCATTTTCATACAAGAAGTGGAAACTTGCAATGATAATACCAATCACAATACCAGCAACGAAATCATAAATACCCATAGTCAAAACAATAGCAACGATTGTCAAGTATTCAAACAAGTTAACTCTGGTCCATGTATCCCACAATGCCTCTTTCAGTAATTCATAACCTAACAAGAAAATTAAAGCACCCACAACACAAACTGGAATAAATCCAACAACAACTGGTCCAACGACCAAAACACCAAAAGTTGCAAAGGCCAACATTACACCTGCAACCCTTGAATCAGCACCTGCTCTAATGAATAACAAACTATTCGTATAGACAAGGTAATTTTGGATGGATCCCACAGCACCACTAATGAAATTACTGATCCCATGAGCGATTAATTCTCTATCAACGTCGACATTGTCTTGTTTCGTTGACACTGCTAACGCTGGAACGTTGATAGGAACATGAAGAATACCAAAGAATGTCAAAGCAAACATCGATGGCAATTGCTTCAAAATGATTGACCAATGAACGATTCTGAAATCATATAATCTGTAGAAGTCATACCATGGTGCACCAGCAGTTTCTTCATCCGATGAAAACATGTAGCCAGCTTCTCTAGCCAGAGCCAAGTCCCATTGGGGATTAATAAGGATTAATAAGTGTGTAAGAGCAAAGACAGCAATGAAATAACTTGGCAAAACCAAAGAATTATGATTGTGGTGCTGTAATAACACCAATCCAACTGTCAATAGGATAGGAATGATAGTCTTGATGAAGTTGTCCAGCTGGAACAGAACTGATAGATATGCAAAGTTGTATTCAAAAGCGCCTAATCTTGAACTAATCTCGATACCAGTGATTACCAGGAAATAACCAACACCACCTATACAACCAATCAAGATATGTCTTGGGAAAAATCCAACCAGCTGGCCTAATTTAAATTTCCCCAATGCATAAAAGACGATCCCTGTGATCATTGAGCTGATAGCATACGTTGTGATAGTAGTTGCAATGATATCATCTGGATGTTCTTCACCAATACTCATCGTTATACTGGCAGCCATTGAATGAAAAAACGGAGTCACTTCAATCATCTCACTTCCAACACCTGAACCAAATGCAGATCCACCAAGAGAATAAACCAGTTGTGAAATGATACATGAAACGTAAAACATCGATAACCCAGCAGACCCAAGTTTACTGAATATCTTGTCCCCAATTGGGAAGATAATCATCCCATATGATAACCCATCAAGAATGTTCAATAAAAGCCCTAGAATAACACTAGGAAGGTATCCTATGACTCTGCTCACTGACATTGGTTCGGTAGATCCGCTTGCAGGTTTCCTCACTTGTGCCTCCAGATCATTGTTTTGGGATGAGTTCGAGAAGTTTGGATGCAATAGACTGGTGGTCTCATCTTCTGGAATGGTATAGCTTTGAGATGCATTGTTTTGCTGAAAATCCTGCGCATCATCTTCGTACAGGTCGTCATCAGCAATAAGAACGCTCTGATCGTGTAATCCACTATCCTCGATGATACTGGAGTCACCATCTTCTATAGCGGTTGATGCACTCCCTGGAAGTTTCACGCTGTTGAACCCCAGAAAAGATCTTCCCAAGTAGTTCGCCTGATCCAGGCTCTTGTTAGCACTGTATGAGGACGATAAGCCCAGCGACACGGACAGAGCCCCGGAGAGAGACTGCTGCCTGTTCCTCTGTGTGTGCGACATCTGCTGTGTTGTGCGCAGCTGAAATGGGCTCAATTGCTAGAATTGTACCGACAACAAGCAAACTAAGAAAGGTCTATTCTCTGCTTTGGCTGTCTCTCAAAAATTTGCTTTATCTTTCTTTATCTTCTCGAATCTCGATGGGCTCAGCCAATTACAGCGACCGAGTTCGCGGAGAGCCGCGTTTCTGTTATGTAATGAATTAGGTAATGCTCTTATATGGTCACATGATTCAACACGTGACTACATTCATGTTTTTCTATTCAATTCAGCTCGGTAAGAATTTTCGATGAAGTT
This sequence comes from Wickerhamomyces canadensis, assembly GCA_003707015.3. Classification (NCBI taxonomy): domain Eukaryota; kingdom Fungi; phylum Ascomycota; class Saccharomycetes; order Phaffomycetales; family Wickerhamomycetaceae; genus Wickerhamomyces; species Wickerhamomyces canadensis. Next base: position 135,591 of record PPMU03000003.1, on the reverse strand, counting down.
TTGTTTTTTCAGTTGATATCTGATTATTGAATCAATGACCAAAGTAAGTTTCCTGCAAAATGAACCGGAACATTTTCAGAAGAGTGTGCAGAATCGTCTCTGACGGACTTTTTATCCGTTTTTGGATTAAATTTTTGTGAGAACCCGCGAATTTTTTTTTGGTTCGATTGTTGGAAAAAGGAAAAAGGCGTTGGCATTTGAAAGGAAGTTTGTACTTTGTACCAATATAAATATAAACCCATCAGAATCTCTCTATAAATTCTGAATCGGTGCTCTCTTTCGGCTTCAATACACTCAATCAGTCAGCCTGAAGATGTCTTTACAACTCATCACTGGTGCGATCACCTTAATTGCCATCCTTGTGGCATTCTACCTCTTCAAATCAGCCAACTCTGCTCCACGTAAAGTTCTGTCAAAGGAAAAATTCCAGGAGTTCCCATTGATTCAAAAAACTATTCTCTCCCATAATTCTGGTATCTATAGATTTGCATTGCCAAAAGAGAATGATCTGTTAGGTTTACCAATCGGCCAACATATCCAAATCTCTGCCAACATTGGTGGTAAAGATATCGTAAGATCATACACCCCAACTTCAAACGATGCTCAAGAAGGTTACTTCGATCTATTGATTAAATCTTATCCACAAGGTAACATTTCTAAATACATCGCTGAATTGAAAATTGGGGAAACTATCAAAGTTAAAGGTCCAAAAGGGTTCTTTGAATACACCCCAAATATGGTTACCAATTTCGGTATGGTTGCAGGTGGTACTGGTATCACTCCAATGTATCAAATCATCAATGCCATCATCTCAAATCCAGAAGACAAAACCCAAGTTGATTTATTATATGGTAATCAAACTGAAGCTGATATTTTACTTAGAGCTGAGTTGGATGAGATTGTCGCTAAACACCCACAAATCAGAGTCCACTATTTCTTGGATAGACCTCCTCAAATTTGGAATGGTTACACCGGTTATATCACTCCAGATCATTTGAACAAATTGTTGCCTGCTGCTTCTCCAAAGACTCAACTATTGGTCTGTGGTCCACCACCTCTGGTCAATGGTGTCAAGAAAAACGCTGTTGAGTTGGGATTCCAGAAAGCTAAACCAGTCTCAAAAGCCGGTGATCAAATCTTTGTCTTTTAAGTGCTATCCTTATGAGAGAAGTCCATTCGTTGCATATCATATAGTGTAAATCAAATCATATATGACTTTTTTTTCGCTTCCCACTCAAAAAGAACTACACTTGATGTATATGAGTTTGGTTGTATCTAAACCTTGATCAGCACTGTATATACACGTTTCACTCCCCTAATCTCAAAGATTCAATTCTTTCATTGATTATTGGGACTGATTGAACTTCCAGTAGTTTAGCATGGATACTTTGTAAAGCTTTTATGGCATTTTTCTCATCGATAACGGCACTGATGTTGATTTCATTGGCACCTTGAGAAATCATTTCAATGTTGATCTTCTGTTCAGCTAATGTCGAAAACATAGTACTAGCAACACCAATGAATTGTTTCATTTGTTTACCAACCAACGAGACAATAGCCATGTTTTTCGTGACATCAACAGTTCCCAATTTTTTCAATTCATTCACAGCTTCTCTAAGATCTCTATTGGAACTTTCGTCATCTGAATGTTGTAAAGCCATTGAAACATGGACTTCTGAAGTGGAAATCAAATCAACAACTAGTTTATACTTATCAAGGGTGGAAAAAATATGAGCCAAGAACCCATGACTTAACGTTTTCTTGTTTGAATGAACATTTAGAACAATGATGTCATGTTTTGTAGTGATGGCAGTGGCAGCTTTCTTTCTATGAAGAATTGATTCAGGTATTTTGACTTGTGGAGGATGAGGTGGTGTTTGTTCACCTTTTCTAGCAACATCATCAGGATAGATAATGGTACCATCACCTTTTGGATTCTCAACGTTTTTGATTCTGATCGGAATTTTAGCCCTTATGACTTGTTCCATTGTAAATGGATGAATAACCTCACTACCATAGTATGTTAATTCAGCAGCTTCCTCTGGTGTAACACTTGCTAATAATCTAGCAGTTGGAACTTTACGTGGATCGGCTGTGAAGATACCATCAACTTCTTTCCAAACTTGTAATTCATCTGCATTGACACCAACGGCAACCAAAGCAGCACATAGATCAGTATAACCTCTACCAACACCATTCAATAATCCACCTGGAACTATACCAAAATAACCAGTGAAAACCGGGACAACGTCTTCATTCTCTAGTTCTTGAATTTTGGCAGCTAGATCATTTGCCAAGTTCTTGTAAAAATCATCATCGAATCCATTCTTTGAAAGGTCTAATCCTGCAGGTATGATGTTTGATAGATCGATATATTTGGCTTTGATACCATGATCGTTAAATAGAGCAGTCATGAACAAACAACTCAACTTTTCACCAGCACTCATGATGGAATCTAAAGTTCTTGGAGAGATTTCACCAATGATTTGAGAGGCATGTAATAGTTTGAGTACCTGGTCACATTCGAATTCTGTATCTTGTAGTAAATTTGCCAAAAGCTTAGGGTCTTTAATTTTCTCTTTGGCATTGGCTATATGGTCTTCTCTAACTAGTTTTAAAACAGATTCATAATCGCCATCTAGAGATGACAGATCAGCAGCCCTCAGCAGTCTTGAGGTTGTACCTTCTGATTTGGTTTTGGAAGAGCGAGCAGAACAAACAACAGCGACTCTGCTGGACTGAGAGTACACCTTGACTATGCCATCGGCAATTTTTTCACTGAACTTACCAACACTGGTACCACCAAACTTCTGGACGATCCATCCAGGAGAGGAGAATGAGGAGGAAAGAGAGACAGACGACATGGTTTCTCTGTTTCTTTAGCTGCAGAGTACACAATCGAGTTTTGAGTGGAAAGAGAAAGGCTGATTGTCCGTTCAGTCCAAGTCGATGATGAAGTAGACGTTGTGAGTCAAATTCTCGGTTCGGCCAGCATTTCTGTTCCAATCCCTTTACCGGCCCAAATCGCACAATTTTCCTGGAGAATTCGCGATCAGAAATTTGAATTTGGCCCGAAACCGGTCACAGGCCTTGTTCGCGGAAATTGGAAGAAAAATTTACGCGAACTCGTTCTGTGTGAGATCACAGAGCACTTTTTTTCGATCTTCGCGAGACGTATCAGTTATTAATAGTCAAATTTAGACACTTTCATTTCGTTGGTCAAAGGAATCAGCAGTGGTGAGTTTTGCTGAGAAGTATGGCGAGAAACAGATACGGGATTGTCATCGACTCAGGCTCGTCAGGGTCTCGTGTCCAGATATACAGGTGGCCGGACTCGAACGAGCTCAAAAACGACAAATCAACAGATGAGTATCTACTGAAATCAGTCCCTCAAATATATCAAGAAGAATCATGGAGTTTCAAGACTTCTCCTGGTGTTTCTACATTTGCTGATAAACCACACAAGGTATGGGATGATCACTATGAAGATTTGATAGAATACGCTGAGAAAATAATCCCAAAAGAATCATGGGAGGATACGCCAATCTTTATCTTAGCTACAGCAGGAATGAGATTATTACCAGAAAAGAAGAAACAAAATCTTCTGTATCAGATGTGTAAATCAATTCACAAACATTCTGATTTCAAACTGGACAATTGTGATGAGCAGATTCAGATAATTGATGGTGAAACTGAAGGATTGTATGGTTGGATTGGATTGAACTATTTGATGGGTCAACTGGACAACTATGATGTAAATGCATCAACTCATCCGTCATACGGATTCATGGACATGGGAGGAGCTTCAACACAAATATCATTTGTGCCAAGTAAACAATCCGAGATTGCAAAACACAAGGACGATATATCCTCGTTATATTTGAGAAATGTCAATGGTGACGTACAAAAATGGGACGCGTTTGTTAGTACATGGTTAGGTTTCGGTGCTAATGAAGCAAGAAAACGTTATTTGAAGAACTTGATCAATATACTTCCTGAAAAAAACAATAACAACGATGAGGATGACTATCTAACAACGAAATTACATGATCCTTGTTTACCCAAAAATGCAGTGATAGATTTTCTACATCAAGGACATACATATGATATCATTGGGTCGGGTAACTATGAACAATGTTTAAAGACGACATATCCTTTATTGTTGAAAAATTTACCTTGTATTGATGAGCCATGTTTGTTCAACGGTGTTCATGCTCCAGAGATTGATTTCTACAAGGACAAGTTTGTTGGTATTTCCGAATATTGGTATACTGCAAATGATGTTTTCCATATGGGTGGTGAATACAATTTTTTGAAATTTTCCGAGAAAGTCAAAGAATTCTGTGAAAGTGATTGGGAAACAATCGAGACAAACAGTGCTAATGGTGAATACCATGGTCTCCCAAACTCATTATTAATCGATGCTTGTTTCAAGGCTAATTGGGTCTTGAATATCCTCCATGAAGGGTTCAATTTACCAAGAGGTGGTATTGAAGCTTCAATGCCTGATACGGCAGTTGATATTGTCGATGACAATCATATCCCTTTCCAAAGTGCAGGCACTATCAAAGGATCTGAATTGTCCTGGACTCTGGGTAGAATCATCTTATATGCTTCAAGCTTGATTGCATTGAACAGCGAAAATGATCCAGTTGTTGGAATTCAACCAAGTGAGAATCAAAAAAAGGATTTCATTTTCGGTGGAATCACGAAAGTTCAGCAATTTGTTGATCAAGATAGAGACTACGAAAGTTTGAATATCTTGCCATTCTTCTTCCTGTTTGTTTCACTGTCTACTTTCTTGTATTTATTCATCTACAAGAGAGCATTCCTTCACAGAGCACAAGGTTTTGTAATGCAACTCATAAACAAGATACAAACAAGTTATAATCAATACAGATATGTCAAAGTATCCAACCAAATCTCATCAGACCTAGAATCCGGGATATTATATGAACAAACGTTGCAGACTAAACCAAATTTATCAACAAATGATATTGCTAGTGGAAGCTTAAGTCCTTCTTTATCCGCTTCTGACTTTACTACCAACTTGAGAACTAGAAGTTTTGCAAATCTACAGACTTCAAAAACCCAAAACAATGCTTCAAAGAAATCATTGCGCCCGATTCACTCATATTTGGATTTCAGTAACTTCAAGAGAGAAGACAGTTTACAAAGGAGTACATCCCCTTCTATCACAGCAAATGAATGACATGGGCTAGAATACAAACCAGTTACAGTCGAAGACATGTAGTAGTGAATGTATCTCATTATTTATATAAGGGCATTAAAATTCAATTGTCTGAAGTAGTATTTTTGGGGGAAAGAGTTGCATTCTGATCTTGTAAGCTTGAAATGGTACACGAAAACGACTACGTCTTTGGGATATCTTCCATAACAACTTTGCCAGTCTCAATCCAAGAAGGGTCAATCAACTCTTCCCTGTTCTCGTAAAGGAATTTGTAACTTGTCTTGATAGTACCATCACTAACAGAAAGTTTCTCAGCAATTCTAGATGGTGGTATATCAGCTTTGAAAATCAAAACAGTCATATAAATAACTGCAGCTGCAATGGTGATTGGAGATCTACCAGCCAGCACACCGGTCTCTTTACAACGTTTAGCAATATGTTCGGCAGCGTTTGAAAGTTGAATGGACAACCCCAGATGAGAACAGAATCTTCTGATAAGATCTTCCGCACTTGTTTGGGACGATTGGATGTTCTCTGGAGCAGTAAGATGAGAATTAACTTGGTCCTTCTTCTCTTCCAATATTTTCTTGATTATACCAAAGACTCTACCAATATCTCTCTTTGGCACTCTAGTGATTGTGCAAATCTCCTTGAAGGTTCTATCAACTTGAGCTTTACGACATCCAACGATGATGACCGCGGCCATGATACTCTCTTGTGACTTACCTTTCAAGGCTTTTTCATCATGTGTCAACTTGTAAGCTTGTTTAGCAGCATCTTGAACGATCCTTGGGAGTTGACCTGCATCACAAATCATAGATATCTTTGCATAAGTGGCTTGTAATGCATTGTCTCTCTTGTCAACAATACTTTTACTTTGTGCTTTGTTCAAATCTCTTCCAACTCTTCCCGTATCACCTTGAGAGCTGATCATCGTCGATAGTTGATTTCCATCTAGTAACGGATTACTGGCTTCACCGACACGGCTTGGATCATCACCATTTTGGTCATCATTTGAGAAAGTACGCCATTCTGACCTTGTATCGACTATACGGTTTGACAACACAAGACCACATAAAGCACAAACAACGTCACCTTCTGCGAATCTTTCTGCTAGTTCGGGTGGGAAAACCTTACATTCTGGACATGATAAGATGATGTTTAAATCTGGTCCTTCCCTTTTCCCAACTAAAGCCATCCTCTCTGTCCTGATGAGGTTTAGAATTTGCCTTTGCGATGTGTAAGATAACAATGGACGAAAAAAAAGCTCAGAGTAACTCAATAACTGAACGTTTAAATCGATTCAAAAAGTGGCAGTGAGACCAATATCAGACTGTGAGTGATTCAGCGGCGGTTCTGCTTCTCTTTTCAACTGGACAAGTCGAATTGGTAAGAGCTGGCCGTCTGAAGAGATGATTAGAAATGCTTTATCCTTCTCATTTTCTTTTATTTTCTATCAAAAAAAGCTCCAAGGTCGGAATGCAGACACAGTCACGTGCACATCCCTCTCGGATATTACCCTTTTGGGAAGACCGATGAGCTTCTGAAATTTTTTTCTTCCCTCTAAAAAATTGATATAGCTAATAGCGTCTCTGTCTTTGTCTCTCAGGGATAACTTTCAGGAACAACACAGCCAAAGATGAGATTAAAGAGTAAGTTGCCTCGTGATTTGATCAGTATAATGGCCATACTAACACACTGCAGAACCAACAAGTAAAAGAGGGACCACTCGTATGAGAGAAGGGATCAAAAAGAAAGCTGCTGCACATAATAGAAAACAAAAGAAGCAATCCAAGAAAGACGTGACATGGAGAAGTAAGAGTAAGAAGGATCCAGGTATCCCAGCCAGTTTCCCATATAAGGACAAGATTGTCTCTGAAATTGAAGAGAGAAGAAGAGAAGAGGCTGAATACAAATTACGTCTAAAAGAACAAAGAAGAGCTCAACAGATTGCTGAAGGTGGAAACGGGGCTGATATTGAAGAAGAATCTGATGCAGAAGAACAAGGCAACGGATTGGCCGCTTTGTTAGAAAGTGCTCAGAATGCTGCTAAAGAGTATGAAGGTGAAGATTCTGATGAAGAACTTGAGGATGACGAAAGTGATTTAGAAGTAGTAGACTATGAAATCAGTGAGGATGATTCTGAAGATGACAAAGAGATTGAAAAATCACGTAAAGCTTACGATAAGATCTTCAAAACTGTTGTCGAAGCTTCTGATGTTGTTTTATACGTTTTGGATGCAAGAGATCCAGAAGGTACCAGATCTAGAAAAGTTGAACAAGCCGTTTTACAAAGTCAAGGTAAAAGACTAATATTGATTTTGAACAAAATTGATTTGATTCCAACTGATGTTTTGAACAAATGGTTAGATTTCCTGAAATCAAGTTTCCCAACTATCCCATTAAGAGCTGCCCCAGGTGCCGGTAATTCAACCACTTTCAACAAATCACTAACTCAAACTGCTACTGCCAATAACCTTCTGACTGCTCTGAAATCATATGCCGCTAAATCAAATTTGAAAAGATCAATTATTGTTGGTGTGATTGGTTATCCAAATGTTGGTAAATCATCCATCATCAATGCTCTTACATCCCGTCATGGTGGTTCATCTAAAGCTTGTCCAGTTGGTAACCAAGCTGGTGTTACTACATCATTAAGAGAAGTTAAAGTTGATGGTAAGCTTAAAATTTTAGATTCTCCAGGTATTGTCTTCCCAGCTGAAAGTAAAAAGAAATCCAAAGCTGAACAAGAAGCTCAACTTGTTTTGCTAAATGCTATCCCACCAAAAGACATAGCGGATCCAACACCTGCAATCATATTATTATTGAAAAGACTAGCTAAATCTCCAGAAATGACTGAAAATTTCAAGAAATTCTATGAACTCCCTCCAATCCCAGACTCAGACTTGAATGAGTTTGCAAGATTATTTTTGATTCATGTTGCTAGAAAAAGAGGTAGATTAGGTAAAGGTGGTATTCCAAACTTATACAGTGCAGGTCAAAGTGTGTTGAACGATTGGAGAGATGGTAAGATTATTGGTTGGACCTTACCAAAATCTTCCAAAGATACTGCTAGTGATCACGTCATCAAAGGTGCTGGTAGTGGTACAGCTCCATCTGTTGAGCAAACAACCATTGTCTCTGAGTGGGCCAAGGAGTTTGATCTCGATGGATTGTTTGCATCTATCGACAACCAAACTGATGCCGTCATGCAAGATTGAATTTATCCAAGCTTTCTCAATAGATGACAAAAACTGTACAGTACTCCAAAACCGTAGTAGAAATGAACTACGATCTACATATCGTGAGAATCGTTCGTACTACCAGCGATAAAACTTGTAGGTGTTGCCTAACTGTGCAAATAGGATATTCTAAATGTGGCCGCGTGGGGCATCGGCACATAACCACACAGAACAACATCACCAAAACTTCTTTGAGTAGCATAGAAGAAGAAATTAACTCATCACAAGGTCCTGTTAGGCAAATGACTCTGAAGATCAACGATAGACTCTCATTCAAAGGCGAACTTTGTACTGTGAGGTTCATCGGGGAGCTTCCAGCCTGGCCTGGTGAAGTTGCAATTGGTGTTGAGTGGGACAGTGCATCAAAAGGTAAACATAATGGGTCCTATAAAGGTCAACAGTATTTCCAGAGTGAGTATGATTAGCAGTATATACCAGAGTACATTGATACTAATGGACAATGAAGCACGCTCAGAGACCTCTGGCTCGTTCTTGAAAGCTTCCAAACCACATGATGGAACGCGAAGTTTCTATAAAGCTTTGATAGATACATACGCTACAACAGTTGACGAAAAAGAGATCAAGATAGGAAAGAAACTTGTTGAGAGTTATGGCTTTGATAAATTACAAAGGTTACAATCAGACTTGGGGTACTTGAAGAATATATCTCTGAGCAGGAAGCAAATCAACTCAGTTGAAGTTGAAGAGCTTGATCTAATCAAAAATGGTCTGGTGAATCTGCAGGAATTGGATTTATCATTCAACTTATTCTCTGATTTGGGGGTAGTGCTTGATATCATATCCAACTTGGATCTTGTTTCTTTGAATCTGACAGGTAACGTGTTCACAAAAGTCTCTTCCAATGTCTCATCCAACCTCAGATCTCTTAACCTTTCATTGACCAATTCTTCAAAGCATATTTTAGAGACTCTTGACACCAGATTTCCCACGCTAGAGAAGCTATACCTGGAGGACAATAACTACACATCGTTTGATCTCCAGCTTTCCAATTTTAAAAGCTTGAACCTTCTAGATCTATCCATCAATAAACTGACAACGATACCCGAGGTCATCAAAGACTCAACACTCACAAATCTAAACGTTGCTAATAATAACATAAGCATCACAGAAACTGACTCAACCTATCCACATATTACAACACTTGATATACGAAGAAACAACATAGAATCCTGGGAGGAGGTAGAGCTTCTCAATACTCTATTCTCAAATGTCACAGAACTGAGAATTAACGGAAACCCATTATTTCGAGAGTTATCATCTGAGGAGGCTGATTATAACGTTATTGCAAGATGGCCATCGTTGACACTACTGAATGGTGTCAAAATCACGCCGGATGAAAGAACAAATGCTGAATTATACTTCCTATCTGAGGTAAATGAAGGTAGGGTGAAGTATGATGAGTCTAAGTTACAACTGCTTTCGAAAAAGCTTGGACGCTCTATAAACGTACAGAAGCCCAAGAAGAATGAACTAGATGCAGATCTCATAAATTTGAAGTTCAAGGTCCCTGATTCACAACTTGAATTGACGTTGCTAAAAAGTCTGGAGGTTATTAGACTTCGAGGAATGTTGAGTCGTTTACTAAAGAGAAGCGTACTGGATTTCCAAATCACATACAACATTGGACAATTCAAAGAATCTTTTGACAATGATCTTGCGGTACTCTCATCTTTCAACTTTGAAGATGGACAAGTTCTTACAGTTGAATTAATGGATATTTGATCATGCATACAAGACTAATTGACAATGACACCCCATTTGAGGGAAGCCTCAACACATCTTATTAATCAGCATTGAAATTCCATAAACCGTCTCCCAAGTAATGAATCATCTCGATACCAATACCTTTGTTGATGGATTTGATCTCTTCTGTACTCATGATAAGTCTACCAATGGCTAAAGCATGTTCTTTTCCTTCAGCATAGATGGCAACAACTGTATCTTTCTCAAGACCTGGAGCATCAGGTAATTCAGCACCAGGAGAGGTCAGACCTGGACACATGATGTTGGCACCGGAAAGAACGAATTTGATTGCACCTCTATCAACTTTGACTGATGGGAAAGCACTTGGGTATTTATGAACGATTTTTAGAGATGGAATAAGCTCATCAAATTGTTGATAGAATACAACCTCGTCATCTAATATGTATAGCTGGATTTTGTCCTCACATTTGAGGAGTTCCACTTGGGACTTCTTCGGTATGATGTCATCGATGACTGGTTCCAAACTTTCGAATTGAGATACGAATTTTGATTTTAGACCTCTTTGAACTGATGATTTAACGTTTGTTCTTGTATGAACGTCATCTTTGGTGAATCTGTAAGAGTTCAGAAGCGGTCAGTAAAACGTGGAACAGTATAGGCACTACCAGAACAGAACATACTTCTTGAACATCCTCAATTTATCAGCTATTAAAGAGCAAGGAGAACACCTTTTTCTGCCAAACCATACAGATTTGATGACTTGTGATATTTAATTTTCTTACCATACTGAAAATGGCGGTAGGTGGCACATCGCCGGGTAACGCCGTCGCTCTTCAATGTCTACTCTTAGAAATGGGTCTCATTCAGGCTGAGGGGATCAGGAGCTCTGTAATAGTGTTGTCTATATAGCCTTTCGGTTCTATGCAGTAGCAGTAGTAGCTAGAGCCCTTTCAGGGACTGAAAACGGTTGAAATCTCACAGAGATGAACCCAATTGCGTTTATGCTTAGAAGGCTTTGAAGGCTCCAAATGGCTAGAGCGAAACTATTTCTTTGAATAGGTCGGATCAGTGTGGTTTCTATGAGCTCTCTCAGTATGTTCAACTGTTTGCAGCTGCGGCAGCTGCGGCTTCTTCTTCTTCCACTGGGTTATAGGTGTTTGCTGATAACAACCTATTTAGCTCTTGCTTCACATAATCAACCATATTCGAGTCAATCACAAGATGTGTATCATCCAGTTCCTTTCATTTGTCAGTATTCTTACCTGAAATGGACCTTCATCTATTCAGAAATCATCTGTAGAAGCAAACTCACTTGGATAACGATATCATGTTTTTCAGCATCGATATTTGATATCAATGCTCTGATGGAAGGATCACATTCAACCAACACTCCTGAAGATGGAAATTAGTACCTGAAAGAGTGGAAATTGTTGAGACGCGTCAGCTTACCTTTGATGGCTCTCGTCATATTCAAAGAATGAAGATTCTGGTCGAAAGATGAAGAAACCTATGGAAGATCCTTTTTGGTGTGAAGCTTGCGTATGTTTTTATATAGCGTTTTGTATACGAAAAAAAAAACTTACGTAAGAATCAAGAACAACTAGTCGCTTACACTTTGAGCTTGTAAGTTTACTTGTACAACTTGCTCCTGCTCAACAGGTAACGTCAGTATAACAGATATACAAAGTCTCACAATCCTTTCCAGAAGTATGCTTTCTCAACGTTGAATTTCTCAATCAGAACAATATCATCAGAGGATGGACCGACTTGGACCTGGTATTCACCAGATTGGACAGACCATTTGTTTTGGTATTCATCAAAGAAGGAGACAGCATCTTTCAATTCAAGTTCAACATCAACAACATTGGATTCACCAGCTTTTATTTCAACTTTTTCGAATCCTTTCAATTCTTTGACTGGTCTGATAACATCTGATTCAGTCTTGGAGATGTAAACTTGGACAACTTCCTTACCGGTGACTTTACCAGTATTTGTTAGTCTAACAGACACGCTGATCTTGTTGTTAGTTTCATCAGCTTCAACCTTCAGATCAGAGAAGGCAAAAGTGGTATAAGATAGACCATAACCAAATGGGAAAGCAACTTGTTTCTGCAACTTCTCATAATATCTATATCCAACAAAAATATCTTCACCATACAAGACTCTTCCTCTTTCAGTATGGAAATTCAGATAAGCTGGATTATCCTGGAATTTCAGTGGGAAGGTTAGGGATAATTTACCAGATGGATTAACATCACCATACAAAACATCTGCTATTGCATTTCCTAATTCAATACCACCAAACCATGCCTGGACCAAGGCTTTAGCTTGTTTTAACCATGGGAATTCAACAGGAGCTCCAGTTTGATTGACGACAACAGTGTTTGGGTTGGCTTTAATCACAGCAAAGACTAAATCATTGGTATATCCTGGTAAGTCAAGGTTTTCACGATCATAACTTTCAGACTCCCATTCGCCATTCAACCCGATATTTAAAATGACTTTATCAACTGATTGTGCAATCTTCACTGCCTTGGAAATCTCAGCTTGTGGATCAATGACTCTCGTACCACCAAATTTGATACCACCTTTACCAATGAAGTCAATACCGGAAGAACTTTCATACAAAGCGGTAGGACCAGATCCGAATTCAATTCGAATATTATAGCTCTTACCCCCTTCCAATTTGACTCTTGATATCTCCTCAATAGTTCCCGAGTTGTAGAAACTGACCCCTCTTACTTGCTTAGTCTTATTATCAACAATCAATTCATCATCAATGAATAACTGAGCACTACCAGCGACTGTAAGACTGAAGTCGTAGTCTGCAGTTTCCTCTGGGGTAAGAACACCTTCAAAATCAACATAAAATAAATCACCTTTCAGATATTCATGCTCATAACTAACAAGGAAGAAGAGGTCCTTGTCAGAGTCTGCTTCATCAAACTTCACACGATCCTTTGAACCTGATGGCTTGTCAAAGAAAGATACATGAATACCTGTCTTACCTGTCACCGGATTGATTGTTTGAGCAGAAAGTGAAGGTAGGGTACGATGAGCAGTTGCGCCAATAGTATACACCGGTTCATATCCAGTTTTGTTGACAATCCCTTGATAAGGAGAAACGGTATAATATGGCTCCAGCGTGGCAGAACCTCCACCCGATATTGCAGCATATTTGGCATTTGGTCCAATGACGGCAACTTTCTCATCCTTCTTGATTGGTAAGACATTATCTTCATTTTTCAACAAGACGATTGAGTCTGCTGCAAGCTGCCTCAAGAGAGCTGAGGTCTCAGGTGTGTTGTTGTCCTCAGATTCAGGCCCGTACTCTTCAATACCGCTCTCAAGACAGTATTGGACCAATGATAAGACTGCTTTGACTCTCTCGTTTAAATGATTAATGTGCAATTCTTTGGAACCAATTTGCTGAGTAATTGCATCTCTGGTTCTGAACTTCGGAGGACCTGGCATCTCGATGTCTAAACCATTCTCAATTGCTGTTTTTGACGTATAAGTACCGAACCAATCAGACATGACAGTACCATTCCAGCCCCATTCCTCGCGTAGGATATCCTGAAGGAAGAACTTTGACTGAGAGACATGTTCACCGTTGACTTTGTTGTAACTTGTCATGATTGATCTTGGATAAGAGTACTTGACAGCTAATCTGAAAGGTTCCAAGTATATCTCTCTCAAAGCCCTTTGAGTGATGATAGAATCTGAAGAGTTACGTTCATGTTCCAGGTCATTACCAACAAAATGCTTTACTGAGGTTGCAACTTTCTGGCTTTGAATACCATTGATGACACCAGAGGTGGCAATACCAGCAAGATATGGATCTTCTGAGAATGATTCAAAAGCTCTACCACCGTTTGGACCTCTTTGGATATTGGTAGTTGGACCAAGAACAACATGAACACTTTTCTCACGGGCTTCAACTCCAATCAATTCACCAGCCTTTGCAAACAATTCTTTATCAAAAGTGGAAGCAAGGGCAGTTGCATTTGGCAGCACAGCACCACCGTAGGCATCGTAGACTTTTGTCCCTCTCACACCATTTGGACCGTCACTGACCCTCAATGAAGGGATTCCTAATCTCTTTACTGCGTGAGTAGTGAAAGTACCGTCTCCTCCGATAAGATCAATCTTCTCGGATAAAGTCAACTGTGAAAGAATCTCGTCAATGTTGAACGTCATTTCTTTGTAAGTGTTACTGTACCTAATTTGACAAGGGTTGCCAGAGACTGTTGAGCATCAGGGGTTTTCGAGAGCCTTTTATGGTCGATTTAGCCGTGGGCGAGCATTTTGCCGAAAATCTTGGGGTATGAGAATCATCTGATGTTTCTATAAATCGTGCTAATGGTCGTTTCTACTCGGAAGTCCCTCTTCTATAGCTCTACAGTTAATTATGCCATACAAAAGCGAGATTTATGATGGTGTCATCTGTCATCTATACAAAAGACACAGCTTGACATTTCACTTTCTCTAGATACCAGTCCAGAAGAATGCTTTCTTGACATTGAAGGTACCAATGGCTTCAATATCATCAGAAGATGGACCAACTTGAACTTGGTATTCACCAGATTGGACAGACCATTTGTTTTGGTATTCATCAAAGAAGGAGACAGCATCTTTCAATTCAAGTTCAACATCAACAACCTTGGACTCACCAGCTTTCAATTCAACTTTTTCGAATCCTTTCAATTCTTTGACTGGTCTGATAACATCTGATTCAGTCTTGGAGATGTAAACTTGGACAACTTCCTTACCGGTGACTTTACCGGTGTTTTTTAGTTTAACAGACACGCTGATCTTGTTGTTAGCTTCATCAGCTTCGACCTCCAAATCAGAGAAGGCAAAAGTAGTATAAGATAGACCATAACCAAATGGGAAAGCAACTTGTTTCTGTAGCTTCTCGTAGTATCTGTAACCGACAAAGATATCTTCACCGTATAAGACTCTACCTCTTTCGGTATGGTAGTTCAAGTAAGCTGGGTTATCTTGGAATTTCAATGGGAATGATAATGGCAACTTACCAGATGGGTTAACATCACCATAAAGGACATCAGCAATGGCATTACCTAATTCATTACCACCGAACCAGGCCTGAACAATAGCTTTGGCCTCTTTCAACCATGGGAATTCAACTGGTGTACCAGATTGGTTAACAACAACGGTATTTGGATTAGCTCTGATCACAGCAGAGACTAAATCGTTTGTGTATCCTGGTAAAGCTAAATCTTTACGGTCATAACCTTCAGATTCCCATTCACCATTCAAACCAATATTTAAGATAACCTTATCAACGGTTTTAGCCAACTCAACAGCATTGGAGATTTCTTGAAGAGGATCAATGACCAAGCCAGCACCGAAACTAATACCACCCTGACCAGCAAAATCAACACCATCTAAAGATTTGATAGTATAAGTTTGACCAGAACCGAATTCAATACGAACCTTGTATTCTTTGCCAGCCTCCAAGTGAATTCTACCCTTCTCTTCAATAGTACCAGAGGCGAAGAAGGATTGACCTTTGGTTTGTTTGGTTTTGTTATCAACAACTAGTTTATCATCAACAAATATTTGAGCAGTACCAATAACACTCACACCGAAGTCATATTCACCGGTTCTCTCTGGAACAAAAATACCTTCAATATCAGCGTAAAATGGTTGACCTCTTTTGAGGGCAGCTGGGTAATAATCAAACAAGATATGATGGGAACCAACCATGTTTCTTTCTTCAAACTTGGTTCTGTTTGAAGATCCATGTGGTTCATAGTAGAAACTCCAACGGTAACCTTTAGCACCGGTTTCTGGATGTTTCAATTGTTCACCTAAACCTGGTAATGAAAGATGGGCATAAGCACCAACGGTATAAGGTGGATTGGATCCAATTTTGTTGGCAACACCTTCGTATGGAGTGACGGTGTAGTATGGGATCAAAGAAGCAGAACCACCACCAGAGTAAGTAGAGACTTTGGCATTTGGACCAATGACAGCAACAGTTTCAGATTTCTTGATTGGTAAAACATTGTCTTCATTCTTCAATAGAACGATAGAATCAGCAGCCAATTGTCTTAAGAAGGCTGAGGTCTCTGGGGTGTTGTTATCAGTGTCTTCTGGGCCATTTTGTGGGATTCCTGAAGATTTCGAGAATTTGATCAACTTCAAGATACCTCTAACTCTATCGTTCAAGGCATTGATATGTAGTTCTTTTGAACCAACTTGTTGTGTTAGAGCCTCCTGGGTTCTGTATTTTGGAGGACCTGGCATTTCGATGTCTAAACCATTCTCAAGTGCAGTTTTAGAGGTATAAGTACCATACCAGTCAGACATGACGGTACCATCCCACTTCCATTCATCACGTAGAATATCTTGAATCAACAACTTTGATTGAGAAACATGTTCACCATTGACTTTGTTGTAACCGGTCATGAAGGCTTTTGGATCAGCGTGTTTAACGGCCAATCTGAAAGGTTCTAAGTATATCTCTCTCAAAGCTCTTGGGGTGATGATAGAATCAGATGAATTACGTTCATGTTCTAAATCATTACCAACGTAATGTTTCATGGTAGCAGCAACATTTTGACTTTGAATACCTTTAACAATACTAGCAGCAGCGATACCTGATAAATATGGATCTTCAGAGAAAGACTCAAACCCCCTACCACCGTTTGGACCTCTTTGAATGTTGGCAGTTGGTCCCAAGTTAACATGTGCGCTTTTGTGATGGGCTTCAACACCGGTCAGTTTACCAGCTTTGGTCAACAATTCTTTGTCGAAAGTAGAGGCTAAACCAGTACCATTTGGTAAGACAGCACCTGGAACACCGTCAAAGAATCTTGTACCTCTGACACCGTTTGGACCATCACTGAATCTCAATGAAGGGATATCCAATCTCTCGACTGGGAAGGTATGCCAGAAATCCACACCAGCGGTCAATTTGATCTTTTCGGTTAGAGTCAGTTGCTCCAAAACGGATTCAACGTCGAAGTCAGCCATTTTTTATGTTTTGAAGTTGATTGGAGTTGATGTGGAGGAACAGGAGAAAGGCGAATATTTTTCGAAAGATGGATCTGGCCGGCTCTTTATATAATTTTTCAACCACGACTCCTTTTTGGTGCCCCCAGAAAAAACGCCCGCATCATCAATTACGCGACAAAGATACCGAAAAAAAACTTCAATAGACTATAGTGATTGGCGATTGGCGACACGTTGGTAGATAAGACGGCAAGAGAGGCGAAGCACCAGCTGAACAACGAGCGAGAAAGTAATCCTTCATGAAGTGCTGTCAGCTGGCTATACGTCAAGCAGGGCTTCGGGCTCCTCAGTTTCATGAATGTAATTTGTAAATTTTGTTAGTATCGACGGGAAATGCTCTCCGGCGGATCACACTTTTGCAAACTCTACGTCGCCCGCTCGAGATTTCTGATAGAAAATTGGTCATCAGCGTTTTTGACAATCCGCTAGAGAGTTGAGCTCTTTTTCAACCATAGCGCAACTATGTACGCTCAGCACATACACACACCTCACAAGATGACTGCAACACAACCAAGATGCCGTTTCTTCCATTTAGATTCTCGCAAAGACAGTCACACCGATTTTTGTTGCCTTCGTCTATGCGTCGCCTACCGGTAATTTGAAATTTTCTGGTGCGGAGGCTACGGCTCCAAAAATAGGCTATTTCAGAAATCACTTGCCTGATTCGGCTATTTTTCATGCACGGTTTCTTGGGGTCTTTCACTCTACTCCACAAAAAAGGGAAACAGACACGAACGAGCGGCAATCCGTAAACCGAATAAGCGGAGGGACACACGCCCTCAGTTTACTAGCGGAAACCCATACTCAGTGGTTAACTTGTATATATGAATCCAACTAGCTGTAGATCTTCAATATCGAGGTGAGACCAATTGAAGCTGATCATGATAAAATCAACTAGAACGAGATTCATCTATGGTGAGTGGTGACTAAGATCGACGTTGGACAGCCGCCTGTGTGTGCTCAAACTTCAAATATAGTGTCTCCGGGCCTCAAGTGATCAGCTTATAGAATTCTGTGGTCTAGGATAATACAACAGTATAGATTTCAAACATGTTTCATTTCATTCATTCGTGCAATTTTAAAGAAAGTTTTTAATTATAAACGATACCACCATCAACAAGTATAGACTGTCCAGTAACGTAATCAGCCTTGTCAGATGCTAAATAACTAACCAAGTTTGCCACATCCTGCGGTTCAGAACCACGTCCCAATGCGATACCTTCAATATATTTCTTGACAGTTTCACCCTTCGCAGCACCAGTTTGTGCTCCAATCTTCTCATCAATTAAATCCCACATTGGAGTCAAAACGATACCAGGACAATAACTGTTAACGGTGATTTTCTTGGCTGCCAACTCTTTAGCGGCGACATGGGTTAGTCCTCTTACTGCAAACTTAGAAGCAGAGTAGATACCTAACCATGCAAACCCTTGATGTGCCACGATAGAAGCAGCATTTATAATTTTTCCTGGTTGATCTCCCAGTTCCTCAAATTTTTTGGCTGCAGCTTGGATTCCCCACAGAACACCACCAATATTAACATTGTTTATTCTTTCCAAATCAGCTTCAGTAGCATCAACCAATTGAGAAATTTGTGCAATCCCAGCGTTATTGACAATAGTATTGAAGCCTCCCAATTGTTTATGAGTTTCATCAACAGCTCTGAAAACATCGGCACGCTTAGCAGAGTCGGCCTCAATAAAAATTGACTTATTACCAAGTTTTTGAATTTCTTTCACAGTTTCTAAACCTGCATTCTTTTGAACTCCCAAATCAGTAATGGCAACTTGATAACCATCTTTGGCCAATTGCAATGCAATTGCTCTTCCAATCCCACGGGATCCACCAGTAACTAGTGCTGTTCTCAATGACATAATTTGGGATTTGTAGTGTGTCTCTTCTAGTGCTAAGATACGTTGAATATCTTGATGCAAGTAGTATTTAGAGCTGGTAGGATTAGGGTCATGGCCTATGTATTTATATGTCGAGGCCATCCTCCCTGATCAATCGGATCATGATCTGAGCCACTAACCTTAAATTACTGAGGTGAAGAATTTCCAAACAAACTGTGAGAAACACCCCAATCTTTGATACAATGTATGAGTTCTTACTCAATTGCCTCTGAAGCTTTTGTCATTTTACATTCGAGTTCTCCTCCTTACTTCATTTTCTTTTTTGTACAAATCCTCGGAAAGTTGTTATTCAACCTTTTATTTAACCGAGTCCACTATAAGTTAACTGTACCTTTCGCTCTACTATATACGAAGTCTATCTATACTTGGCAGCGTACACAAAAACGTGAGCCATACACTGGAAATTTAACTGGATATATCAATTATATCACTCTATCTAGCTACTTTTTAGTATATCAAATCAATTGTAAACAATACCACCATCAACAAGAATAGACTGACCAGTGATGTAATCAGCTTTCTCTGACGCTAAGAAACTAACCAGGTTAGCGATATCTTGTGGTACCGAACCCCTACCTAAAGCAATACCTTCAATGTATTTCTTTACAGTCTCACCTTTGGCAGCACCTGTAATCTCTCCCATTTTTTCGTCGATCAAGTCCCACATTGGTGTCAAGACGATACCAGGACAATAAGCATTGACAGTAATCTTCTTTGGGGCCAATTCCTTAGCAGCAACTTGTGTCAACCCTTTGACAGCAAATTTTGAAGCAGAATACAAACCAAGGATAGGGAATCCTTGATGAGCAGCGATAGAGGCAGCATTGATAATCTTACCAGGTTGATCTCCCAATTGTTCAAATTTCTTAGCAGCAGCTTGAATACCCCATAAAACACCACCAATATTGACGCTGCTGATCTTATCTAGGTCCTTCTCAGTTGCATCCAATAATTTAGCAACTTGGGCAATACCTGCGTTATTTATCAAAGTGTTAAACCCACCTAGTTGTTTGTGCGTTTGATCGACGGCTCTGAATACATCATCACGCTTACTTGAATCAGCTTCGATGAAGATCGCTTTGTTCCCATACTGCTCCAATTCCTTGACAGTCTCTAGAGCCAGGTCTCTTTGAACTGGAAGATCGGTGATTGCAACCTGATAACCGTCTTTGGCTAATTGCAGAGCGATCCCTTTCCCGATACCACGGGATGCACCAGTGACTAAAGCTGTTCTTAAAGACATGATATTTTTCGTATAAATGATCGACAGCGGTTCATGGAATTGTTGACTGAAATGCAGTTTGGGGATGACATGCTCTTTTTATAGGCAAACATTGGGTGCACAATCCATTGGATGACGTTAGATCTGCTCATTCTTTTACTAAGGACTGTAACTGGGTGAAAATAGGATCCCATGTTTTAGTCACTGTCGTGATTCTTCTGACTAAGATTGGCCGGGTAAATTGTAAAGACCGAGATCAGAATGATAGCCGAGTGCTCGTATTACCTTGCTGATGAAAATTCACATATTCCATGGAACACCCAGGTAAGAGTACTAGTTCAGAGTTTGGATCGTTAATTGATACCGTTTATTATATTGGTGATCTTAAATTACAGAATTTAAAGAAAAATTGAAAACTAGATTGAAGGGCCTAAATATTTGAGCTGTTGAGAATGAAGATTATGAGAGTGCCTAATTTTGATCAGAGCTACTAATATATTAATTTATAGTGATTATATATATTGATTAAAAGTAATACTAATATTGCTTTAGCTTCGTATAGCACTGACTGTATTGGAGCGCAAGGCTGTTATACCAGCAGTGTCGAAATCTCAGTGTCCAACTAAGCTGAATAAACTTCCCCACAGCAGCTTTATAGGGTTTTGTGTCATCATCGCTATCTGTGCACTGAGGCCAAACCGGGGATATTGAACGCCAAGGTCATAGGGCCATGACACAAACACAAATTATGGAAAAAAGTCCAATTATTTCTTGAGTCTATGAATATAAAGGACAGGACTTTGGGAAATAACTGTAACAACAGAAGTGCCATACGGATGGACGAAGTCTCTTCTGTAGATCAGATTTTTGTGTCAAGTTGCATTTTGCCGAGATCTGAAAATTTATGGGGCGGCGCCGTTAAAAAACACACTTTTTTCATTAAAAGCTGGCGCAGACATTTTAAGCTTATAGCCTTCTACATAACGTCATATCTGTTTAGATTGAATGGACACTTCAGATTAAAAGACCTCTTTTCAAAGGCGGGCCTAGTGGTAGTATGATCTACGAGTTTCACCATGTGCCTTATTAGTAAATGCTAAAAGAAAAAAGATGTGGGACTGCCAAATGGTTGGCAAGTAGCTAGTGAGGCTAGCTGAGATCAATTGAGAGGGACCTGATCCCTATGTATGTCAAACACCAACTTCTTGATTACTCTCTCCTTGATATCATTAGCTGAATTAGCCCTTTTCAAAGATCTAGCACTCTCTTTCTTTTCGGTTTCAAAACTTATGTATTTGGTTCTATCTTTTCTTGGAGGTGTAACATATGATGGGATTCTTATCTTCTCATTTCCATTCCTCCAGAGAGTATCCAGCTGAGCTCTTTGGCTTGATTTTTGAAAACTGATAAACCCCTTGAACTCATGGATATTTAGGTCAGCTAATGGTGCTCTTTTCGGTTGACTTGCGGATTCTTGGATTACCCTTTTTGGGGCAAGATTTTCTTTATTGAGAGTATATTCATTCTCGTCCGTGATCTTCAAATTTGATGCGAGAGATAGCTCAGCGGAGTAATCTTTTGGGTCAGGATATATTGTGAATCCCAACACTGGCGCAGATTTCTGAACATTTTTTAGAGATGATTTTGAAGGGGATATCGAAGAAGAGCGTGAATATGAGACAGGCCTTATGGATTGTTTGGAAGGGGATAGTTGCGATGTGGATGACTTCTGTAGCTGTTGTGGGTTCCTGATGATATTGCTATCTTTCGAAGAGAGTGCTTTTCTCAATGGTGATTTAGTTGGGGAAGGGGTTCTTGACGATATCATGGTGTTTGTGTATGTGAAGGTATCGACAGGATGGAACAAGTTTGAACTTTAGACCAAGATCAAGAAGATGTCAGAACAAGCAGAGGATTTTGACAATTTATACCAATCTTGCGCAGGGTGATTGTGGAATTGTTCCTTTCAAAAATTCTATGTGTTTTGGCGAGCGCGTACAGGAAAAAATTGAATTTCCGTGTCTCAAATCAAAACAGACCGAAAAACGCGATGTTGTTGTTATTATATTAATGCACAGGCTAACAACGGCTAAAGTCCAGAGGAATCTGCGATGAACGCGGTTGTTAGTTTGACGGTTACGTCCTACAGCACAACACGGAAAAGTAGTCACAGCTAAACGGTACTCATTATTCGTTATTTATCAGTCAATCTGTAAGCCATCAGTTGCATTAGGTGTGTCCCATAAAGGGCAAACAAGTTATTATAGCCCTCTGTCTTTAGAGAGGATTATGTTTTAGCTGTTGTACCCTGGTGGCTCATCAACCTCATACTTTCCACCAGTACAGAGCCATGCTGATGATCTATTGGTCTCTGGACCGTCCTCACTAGAATAGGTGTATGCTGGCGCTGTGGAATAGGAAGCAACTAGTGGATTCAACAAATATATAGGTGCTCTGAATGTGAGCTCTGAGAGCCCATGATCCAATGTATAGACTTTTTTGCAACCAGTTGAGGTGTTTTGATTAGGGGATTGGAATCTAGTTGTCTTGGTATTGAATGATTTGAGTCTGGATCTCAAAGATTTTGGCTCCTCGATGACTTTCTCTCCCGTTTCATCCAGCGTGATCGTTTCAATTGATTTGATGTAAATCATGACGATGATATAGTGTGATATACTCAACTGGCTGAGGCTTCTCTCCGTGGAGCCCAGAACACTCGTATATGGATGCACTTTGAAGGGCATATCTAGGGGAACTTGCACTTGCCAAACTTTATTGAAAGGCTTTTCTGGATTGTAAGGCTCCTCATAACGAAAGCGCTCAGAGTTCAAAAGTACTTTATCATTCATGACAAAATGATCCGGTTCATCCAATGGTTGAAGAGTCCCTTCACGACCCATGTTCTTTCTTGGGCACTTCATCTTTTGGGCAAAGTATATCTTAACTTGGGTGACAACTCCAGACTTATTGTCACACTCTGGTGGTGATGTTGACAATTGGACTTGAATCGACCCGCCCAAGATACACGTCTTCGAAAAGAGTGATAAATGATAGGGTAGAATCCCTCTCCAACTTCCTACAGCATCAATGCTCTCATTTGGGATGAGAGAGCTATCCATGGGACACCTAACCAATTTGATATCTTTCTTCGTAACGTTTCTCTTACTTGAAATTCCCTTGATCAATTCGGTCTCAACATGATAGATTCTGGAACCAAGTGTTGCCTCAATGGTCTCAGAGATATCTGGATCAATGGTAAATTGGAACGGGATGTCATGTATACCTTTGAACAACCTTGACGTAAGTGTTTTGTAAATGTAGACATCATTGATGATGGTGGAAATCGATTGATCTATCAAGATTCTTCTGGTTGGTTGAGTCACGTAAGTCACATCAGTTGATTCACCGATCAGTCTGATTTGTATCTCTTGTAACGGGATGGATTTGGATTTCACGGAAATCCGTAGCATTCCACGAAGAACACTTGAAGGCGCATCCTGTATCTCATGGCAGTTCAAGCCCTTCAAATAGACAACCTCATCAACAACAATCAACTTCACGGTGAATCTTTTGAACAAGTTGAACTTATTCAAGTACTGCATCACCACCCGATGAAGCTGAGACACACCAGCCATCGTTTATGAGAGACACCAATCACCAACACAAGTCGAGCAAACTTGATAAATGGTTAGCCGCCGTAGATAAATAAAATCATGAATCAGTAATTTATAACATAAAGTTTCTTCTGCAGGAGAAAGTGTCAAATTGAAAAGTAAACAAACAATCATAACAATACTTTTTTTTTTTGGTTTGGGCACGAAAAAAAACAAATAGCGCCTCCTGGTTTCGATCCAGGGACATCAGGGTTATGAGCCCTGCGCGCTTCCACTGCGCCAAGGCGCTCTATTTGTTGAGGGGTTTGGGGGCAGGGTGGCCGCATCACGTCAAAGGCGCGAATTTCTGGTTGGGCCACTGAGAAATCTGTGGCTTCTCTCTTGATATCCGTTAGCAATACCTATGTTGTCATTGCTTGCATCAAGTTTGTATTATTTTGAGCGTCAACCTAGTAACTACTATAGAGGTTCAGCAAAGCAGATATCGTATGATCTTGTCTATTTGCCTTGGGCTCTTTGGCCTTTTGATCATACGGAATAATTGACAATCACTCCAGAAAGCCACAATAGCTTTCCTATCCGAAAAATATATAACTGACTCAAGTCACTCAATTTACAAACTGAGTCTATACCAGGGTAAGAATATTAAATATCAATCAAGCTCCTAAGATGACGACTGATGTGTTTGCTGACTTGAATGTCAGTTCCGGTGAATCACCAGCTTCGTTGCCAACAATTGATTTATCTAAGGCTTATTCAGCCCATACAAAGGAAGAATTCCTTGAAGAGCTAAGAGATGGGCTTTTCAATCATGGTTTCTTCTACTTGAAGAACCCACCATTTGATGCCTCTAAGTTCCAAGACATCAAAACCCAATCTCTCGAATTCTTTGATATCCCAAAAGAAGAGAAAGAGAAAGTTGCTATGATCCATTCTAAGCATTTTCTTGGTTACAACGGTTTAGGTGATGAAATCACTGCGTCTAATGTGGACTGGAGGGAACAGATTGAACTTGCAACTGAACTCCCTGAGCCGATCATAAATAATGAGGATGAAGTCTGGAAGAACATTGAAGGTCCAAATCCATGGCCAAGTGAGAAAGTATTACCAAACTTCAAGCCGGTTGTGTCAGATTATATCTCTTCACTATCTAAAGTAGCGAGAGACTTGACTCGTTTCATAGAAGAAGCACTAGGACTAAAGACTGGATCACTAGAAGCATTCTTCAAAGAGAATCAACAAGGAAAACTGAAGATCATAAAATATCCTGATCTCAACGATTTAACTGACGAAGTTAAAGCAGTTGAGCAGGAATACAAAGGTACAGACTTCAATACAGGATTGAATCAAGGTGTTGGTGAACATCGTGATAATGACTTTTTGACTCTCATCTATCAAGCAAGTCCTCATGTGTCTTTACAGGTGAAGGATTTCAACGGGAAATGGGTCAATGTACCTCCAGTAGATAATACATTGGTGTTTGCTGTTGGTCTTACTTTGGAGTTTATTACCCAAGGTGTCTGTGTTGCTACTGTTCACAGAGTTTTGACACCTGAACCAGGCCAAGGTGAACGTTTATCTATCTCATACTTCCAAACAATCAACATTGAATCAAAGAAAACTGCCATTGAGATCAGTGAGCGCGCAAAAGCTCTTGTTCAGAAAAGAGACAGTACCAGAGCCAAGAATAAAATTGGGTTCCAGTTCCAAGTAGATGAGACAAAACCTGTTGGGTACAGTGTGTTCCTAAACAGAGTGAAGAGTCATCCAAAAGTTGGAGCCAAGTTCTATCCAAAGATCTTGAAGTACATTGAAGAGGAGGTTGCAAAGGCATCTGATCTCTGAGGTCATGATTGAGATGTTTTAGTGATTCACTGAAAAAAGAGACGTAGGAGAATAAAAGGATTAGTGGCTCTAAAGTCCAGCGTATTGTAGCCTAGTTGGGGTGACCCATGTTTATCATTAGTGTAGCCACCCTTAGATTCAGGTAGTCAATTTGCTCTTTGGCTTACACAGATTTCACTGGGAAATCGTGGTTTGCCGATGATCAGAATATAGAACCCTCATAGCATGAAAGTCCCAGGTCATTCAAGTAAGTAGAACTAACTGACTTGCTCAATAATGATCTTAAAGACAGTAACTCTCAACAAATGATTGATACTATATCACTGGAAGCTGTATGAATCTCTGGTCTGCTATATACATTATAGATCAGGTGCTAACGTCTGCCTTCTTTTTTCTGTGTGATGTATCTGAGATGTTTATAGATCATGAGCTATATATCATACTGAATAAGAGCTCATGAGATCTTCACTGGATGTAGATATAAGGAAGGTCTTCCTTCTGACTTTCCAGTTCCCTTTCCATCTCTCTTCTTCTGGCCATATAAGCAGAAGTCTAAACAAAAGGCAGAAGAACTGATAATCGCTAACTCATAACCACAAGATGCAAAACGGAGACACCGAAGAACAACCAAATCCTCCGAAAAATCACCACTACGAACGCTCTCCTCCAGGAATCGGTCGTTTCAGAGCCACTTTTAATGCTCTCGCCGCCTGTGACACTGAGAGCTTGGAGCTGAGGACCCTTCTGTCGTACAGGGCATTGAAATCCTTGAGAACCTGTTCAGATGTGGAGGGCTTTATCAAGTACTGTCTTGGGAATTTCAGGGAGCTCTATGAAGAACCATCTTCCCAAAAGAGAGCTCTTCAGTTCCGTTCAAATGTCGCCAAACTCTTCCACTGTGTACCAGAAAGCTACAGAAATGTTAGAATTGCTCCAAGTGAGAAGTACAGCTCAAAAACCGCCGACTCAACTCTGTCTGCTAGAATGAACAGATATAAGTACGTTTATCCGCTATTGAGACCATTTGCAGAAGACTCGAAGTTTTATAGTAAAAATGTGATTGGTGATTACTGTGAAGCACTCAAGTCAAAAGTGCACTCAGAGGAAGAGTCTATTATCGAACATGATGGTCAGAAGAAGGAAAATCTTTCCTCAGATGTCCAAATCATCAAAACGCAGATGGAATATGTTTTATCGTTTATCAGGATTGGAAGATCTAAATCAGAGGTATACGACCTTGAAGACTTGGAAGACGCTATATATGATGAAATTGAGTTGTTCTTTAAGAACAATGAGCCTATAATACCTGATAAGGATAAGTTGGTGATCAATCCACTATTGGGAGTCAAAGAGTCAAAGAGATACCAGACCCCCGATCAAGAATTCGAAATTGAGACTACTTTTGAATCAAATCGTCGTACAGGTCCAGAGATGGTTCTTGCTGTCCAGAACAAAAACACAAGCGACTCAGATATAGGAGATCATTCTAGTGTTTTCACCTTCATTGATCTTAAAGAGCATATCCCATTGTCTCTTAGTGCAGGCACACATAACTCCTTGAGGATACTTCGTATCAACTTGGAGAAGGTAATTGTTGATGACAAATTTAGCAAAGATGGAAGGGATAGAGACTTCTTGGAATTTTTCACCAGGATTACCGTTTATTTGATGGATTATAACATCACTGACTGTATCATCTCAGATGGAGCAACAGCATACCATTTTCAGTTGGACGAGGAAGGCTTCAGAAAGCTAGTGACGTCACAAGAAGAAGCAAGAGCTAATGGGGAGATTGATGATGATCTTACATTACCAGCAGATATTCAGTTCTCAGATGGAGCAATGACCATCTTTTTCATCTGAGATCATCACTTAGAAAAAGAGTCAACAGGTTTGATGAGCGTATGTTCCGTATCAAAAATGCACTAGAGGAAGGGTTTGACCCATATTTTGAGGAACAACAGGTACAACTTGCTATCAATCTCTTGAAGTTCAAATCTCATGGTCTCCCAGTAGAGACCTTAGATGAGGTAACAACAATCCCATTCTTTTACTCTGCTTATAAAGAGAATTCAGAAAGACTTCCACTTCAGATTATTATTACTGCTATAGCTCGTACCATTCTTCAAGATCATCAGAGAGACAATAAGAGGGATACTGGATTGTTTGAAATATTAAGGAAGCGAACAATCAAAGCTCTGAATAGAGAAGGGATAGCTGGAGACTTCGATCAAGTCATTCCTTCTACAGATGGAATTGCTCGTTTTCCGACTGGGAATTCACTGGTTGGTGTGAATGAAGACAAAGCTTTCAAGGTTTCATTGGGCGATATTGGAACTCCCTTACAATATGGAACAAGAGACAAATCACAAGTATTCCTTGTTGAAAAGGAAACTATGCTGAAGTATTTCAGGGATTTGAGAGGTGTTTCTCTACCAGACCGGATGGTCTTGAAGATATATGAAGATCACTATCATGAAGTTAGATTTTTTAACAGGAATAGGGATGCATCAAATCAGAAGCTTGGAAAAATCGAGCATGTGTTATCATACACCAAGTTTCCTAATGAGTGTGAAACACACAGGCTTATCAACAAGAGAAACATTGGCTACAAGCTGCTCGCTCCTAGTGAATGCATCAATGCCCCTACATTGTTTGCCTGTGGTGACATGGTCTTCGTTGACAGTGATAATACCTTACAGTTTTCTGGGCCATTTTTATTGATGTCATATCCAAAACCAGACCAGCAACAGATCCACGACTTTGATGATGCCACTCGGATGAGATTTACTCTGGAGCTTCACTCAGAATTGACAAAGCTAAAGTGGATAGGTGTTTTGAAGAATGAGAGTAATGAAACTTCAAGAAACAATATCATCTCCGGTGGAAAGCTACACTTGATTGATTTTGAAAGAACCCAACCTGTCCACTTATCTCTGTTAAGGGAGAACTTGTTGAGTAAGATATACCAGCCTTCCCCCTTTAGTGACATTTAATCGTTTCGTTGTCTCTCAATATACTTCAATGTAGTTTACCCGGACTTCATAGTAATACAATATCCCGCGAAGTTGGTCTGTGAAAATTTCGTGTTTTCCTGGCGAACGTCATAATTATTAATACTTTCGCGTAGGGCTCATCGAGCAGGTCTTAGGGTACTTCAAAGGCTGGTCATCTGCGAGGTTTGTGACGCATTTCAGTCGCTTCTATATCGAAAGCAATGGACGTTGCCACTCAAGCAACACAGCCCACTCAGGTAACACAGGCTAGCTTGGACAATCTGACACAGGAGTCGCTAGATGAGTCAACAGTGTGTCGATTGATCTGTACTACTGGGCAGCTAGCCAATGTTGATTTGAAGATCAAGAATAATGGTGTCAAGGAATGGATTTTTGGTAGAAATAGCACATGTGATATACTCTATACCAAAACAACCAGGGTGAGCAACAAGCATTTCAAAATTTGGAACATTGATTCAAATGTTCTCATACAGGATCTGTCAACCAACGGAACATATGTTAATAATCAAAGGTTAGTCAAGGGGAAGAACTATATCTTAGCTCAAGGTGATGAAATCTCGGTGGGAATTGGTGTCCCAAAAGATGTGGTACGATTCATTGCATTCTTCCCAAAAGTAATGCCTACACATAAAGATGAACTTAAAGAAGGTATACACAAGGAATTTTCCATCAAAGATGAGGTTGTTGGACAAGGTGCGTTTGCAGTTGTCAAGAAAGCTGTTGAGAGGGCAACTGGTAAAACTTTTGCTGTTAAAATCATATCAAAGAGGAAAATTATGGGAAATACAGATGGAGTTACAAGAGAGTTGGAAATTCTTAGAAGGTTAGATCATCCAGGAATAGTGAAGCTGAAAGGATTTTATGAGGACGATGATAGTTATTATTTAGTTATGGAGTTTGTTCCAGGTGGTGATTTAATGGATTTTGTTGCTGCTCATGGCGCTGTTGGTGAGGAAGCTGCAAAGGAAATCTGTAGACAGATTCTACATGCTATCCAATATGTTCATTCATTAGACATTTCACACAGAGATTTGAAACCTGACAATATCTTAATAGCACAAGATGATCCTGTGCTTGTAAAAATTACAGATTTTGGGCTTGCCAAAATATCAGATACCAACACATTCATGAAAACTTTTTGTGGTACGTTAGCTTATGTTGCTCCTGAAGTTATCGACGGAAGATTTGCTAAACAAGTGAATAGCGACAAATATTCATCGCTGGTTGATATGTGGTCATTAGGATGTCTAGTTTATGTCATTTTGACAGGACATCTCCCATTCAGTGGGAGTACACAGGATCAATTGTACAAACTTATAAAGTCTGGTTCGTACCACGAACCTCCACTGAAGGAAGCAAATGTTTCAGATGAAGCTAGAAGCTTCCTTGACTCACTTCTTCAAGTCGATCCTCGTCAGAGGCTAACATCGGCCAAAGCGTTGCTACATCCATGGGTGTATACTCAATCTCAAGTGGGTTCTCAGGTTTCACTTTCGCAATCACAATCGCAACAACAGAGATTAGAAATTGATAGCTTCAAGCCAAACTTTACACGTCTTGATGATGTTGAAGAGGAATCAGAAGAGAAGAAAGTTCAATTCAAGGAGCCCGTTTTCAAGGTTCCAAATCCACCAAATCCAAACAAGGTGAAGAATTCACAGGCACCAGATTCCCAGGCATCTCAGCAGAAGACTTTGCATATCAACAATGGTTCCGTGGTACCGACAAAAGATTCATTTGATGCCACTTCGCTGATAGAGGATGATGTTTCAGGCGAGCCTCTCAGAGCTCAATCGAAACCAGAAAAGGTGTCCGAGGATTCTACATTGGAGCCAGTTCCACCGGGCACTTCATTTACGTTGAGACCCTTAACAACAAATTTGATCAAAACCCCAATATTCATACGACAGGGTGTCAGCCCATACGTTATTGGTCGTAATATTGCTTGCCACAAACGTATCAATGAGGATAGGATTTCAAAAGTACACTGTGCCTTCACAAAGAAAAGACATGCTGTGGGTGACAGTATATATGAGAGTCCAGCCCAAGGTCTTGAAGATATATGGCTGATTGATTTCAGTACAAATGGTTGCTATGTGAACGGTGCTAAAATAGGAAAAGGAAAGAAAGTCATGGTTTTTCACGAGGATGAAATCATGCTATTCAATGATACTACTAAAAAGGAATCACTGAAGTTGAAAGTTTATGTCAATGATGGTACAGGGTTATTCAACAATGGTGATAATCCATTTATTGATAACCCCACAAGGAAAGTTTACGCTCAAGATACGCTAGATAAACAGGCTATTCCAAGAACAGTTTTACCAAACATCAACACCAACAATACCCACAATCACCAAAAACAAGCTGGTATAGCTGTATTCAAAGAACAGCTGGAGAGAAAAAGACAAGCGATTAACACACCACTAGAGTCTAGACCCATTAAAAGAGCCGCATTGGATAAGGGTGACATCAACACATCTTTCCAAAGTGTGATTAGATAAAACAGGACCCTTGGAGCATATGATCATGTAGAGAAATGTAGTGATCCCTTCGTACAATCGTGGTTCATCCACCAAAACTCTGAGATTGACCTATTTTCGGTATATAGACGTCGGTTGGTACCTTTCGCGCAATTCTGAAAAAATATTGACATCGCTACGATCTGTTTCTAATTTCTGTATAAATTTGAGCTGAAATTGCAGCAACTGAGTATCTTTCCGGTCTCTTCTTCGTTGTGTCTCCAAAATTGGCCACCATTTTCTTTCATTAGGTGCTGGTACTGAACAGCATTTACGAGATGTCCCAAGAAGACGAGCCCGGCGTCGCACAGTAAGTCAAGCCTCCATGAGTGAGATCACACTGAGATACTAACAACAGCCCAACAACCAGATCTTCCGATAATGTGTCAGTGGTGCAACAACAACACCAGGTGAAGATCAACCCTCCTCTCTTCAAACTGAAGCTTCTGGATGCGCTGAAGAACAATGACTACGAACAGCTCAAACAGACGGTGAAAACAATCGAGACGAGTGCCAACTACGCTGAGTTACAGCAGATCAAGAACCTCATCCTCAACCTAGCTGTACAAGTTGCTCCGGTCAAGTTCATTCAAACTCTGCTCTCAGAAGATTCCGCTGATGACTTCTCAATAGATATCAACCATCAAGACTCAGACGGCAACACTCCACTTCATCTCGTGGCGCTGAATAACAGACTTGATGTCGCCCAACTCCTGTTGAGGGATCATAGAATTAACGATACAGTTTTGAACAATGATTCAAAACAACCAATTGAGCTGGCTGTTGACTTGAACATGGTTACGCTAATGCAGAGGGAAAGGGCTCGTTACGTTGAAATCATAGCAAACGATTTCAGAAAAGCATTCACTACTCACGATTTCGCTCTGTTGGATGAAATCTTAGCAAAGCCTAGAAACTTTGAGCTATTAGACATTAACGGATATGACCCAGAAACCGGAGATACAGTTCTTCATGAGTTTATCAAGAAGAGTGATATAGGGATGGTGAAGTGGATTTTGGCTCATGGCGGTGATCCATTCAAAAGAGACAAACGTGGGAAACTACCCATTGAGCTGGTTGCTAAAGGTGATGAGACAATGAAACAGGCTCTTCGTGAAGCTTCACAAGGTCAAAGTGTGATTGAGCCAACTACAAAAATAGGAGGTATTCAAGCACCTTCATACAGAGGATATCTTAGGAAGTGGACGAATTATGCCTCTGGTTATAAACTGCGCTGGTTCATACTGGATTCGAATGGTATTTTGTCATACTACAAAAGTCAGGACGATACTACCAATGCTTGTCGTGGGTCCCTGAATATGAAGAATGCAGTTCTTCATTTAGATTCATCTGAAAAGTTGAAGTTCGAGATATACAGCAAAAGCGGTGATAGATGGCACCTTAAGGGTAATCATCCAGTCGAAACCAACAGATGGGTCTGGTCACTTCAAGGTGCTATCAGATTTGCAAAAGATAGAGAGAAAGCAATGCTTGTGGCACATGAAGAAGCAGTCAGCAGAAGGGAGAGCTTGGAAGTACCAAAGGGACATTCGAGAAATGTGAGTGGCGTGTCCGTTTCAAGCAATATCTTTAGTCGCATTGAAGACCACCCAGAAGACAATAATCGCGAGATTATGGATCACCCTGCAGATGGACAGGTTTCTGATGCAGATGATGATGATGACGATGAATCCACTGAGTCTTCTGACCTTTTTGAAGAGTCTGAACCACTAACCCAAGAGATATTTGTCCTAAAGAAAAGACTGACGATTGAGTTAAAGTTACTCAAAGAACTGCTAGTTAACCTACAATCATCGCGGGTTGTTGATGAATCTTTAGAATTCTCGCTGAAAAGTGTCAATTCTATAGTCGAGGGGTTTGACTCTTATAACAATCTCATTTCCAGAAAAAATGAACAGCTGTTGAAATCACTGCAAAAACAGAGAGATGTCAATGAACTTTGGATCAATTCGATCAAAGAAGTGGAGAATGAATTGATTGCTAAAAGTGCCGAACTGGAAGCTTTTGAAGCTGAACGCAAGAAGATAAAGAAGGCACTAAACAAAAGATTGACAGCCAGTGCTCCTTTAGCTCCAACTTCAACTTCTCAAGACTCAACTAACGATCAAACTGATATCACATCAAATGCTAAAGCCGTTGAGTCTGTGGAAAGAACGCCTGATGATGAAATATCCAGAATATTCCAGAATGATGAAGATACGGATGATGAATTCTTTGATGCTGATGAATTTGGTGAAGATAGTGATGAGGAAAATGACGACATTCAAACATTAAAATCATCAGGGACAGGCAAGAAATCATTCGACGATGCTACAACAGGAAACGAATTCGATGATGAGTCCGAAGATCTCAATGAAGTTCAGAGGGAAAAAGATAGATTGTTGAAGCTCGAGGGATCATTCAAAGGGTATGAAGATCCACCAAGAACTGAACTTGCTTTGAAGATTGATGATCGTCCTAAGATCAGTCTATGGGGTATCTTGAAGTCCATGATTGGTAAAGATATCACTAAGATCACATTACCTGTGTCGTTCAATGAGCCAACGTCAATGCTGCAAAGAATTGCAGAAGATCTGGAATATAGCTATCTTTTGGAACAAGCTGCCTCGTTTGAGGATTCAACGCTGAGAATGTTGTATGTTGCTGCCTTTGCTGCTTCTGAATATTCGTCCACGTTGAATCGTGTTGCTAAACCTTTCAATCCTTTGCTAGGAGAGACATATGAGTATGCTAGACCTGATCTAGGTTTCAGGTTCCTCACAGAGCAAGTGAGTCACCATCCTCCAGTTACTGCTGTTATTGCCGAATCTCCAAAATGGGATTACTATGGTGAAACTCCTGTAAAGTCTGGTTTCAACGGTCGTTCGTTTGATGTCACACCTACCGCTACCTGGTTTTTACACTTGAGACCAGATTCTGATGTCTCGGAAGAGATCTATTCATGGAAAAAGATTACCAGTTCTGTTGTTGGTATCATGGTTGGTAATCCAAGCATTGATAATTATGGTGAGATGGTTATTACGAATAATAAGACTGGTGATAAGTGTGTTCTGAACTTCAAGCCAAGAGGATGGACTAGCAGATCTATTTGTGAGTTGAGCGGTGTTGTTTACGATAAGAATGGGGAAAAAGTATGGGCTATTGGTGGTCACTGGAATAGTAAGATCTACGGTAAGAGAATCATCCATAATGAAGTAGACATAGATGATTCAATTAAGAAGATAGATTCTGCGCCTAATGAGGCTGGAGTCAAGTTCTTGATGTGGCAACCTGTCCCAAGACCTGCGGTTCCATTCAATCTGACTTCATATGCCATTACTTTGAATGCACCACAGCCCAAATTGCTTGAATGGGTCAGTTCTTCAGATACTAGATTGAGACCAGATCAACGTGCAATGGAAGAGGGAAGGTATGACGATGCTAGTGACTTGAAGAGTGCCGTTGAAGAGAAGCAAAGAGCCTCCAGAAAATTGATGGAGGAACAACGAATTGAGCACAGACCAAACTTTTTCTCAAGGGAAGTGCACCCGATTACGGGAGAAGAGTACTGGAAATACAATGGCCGTTACTGGAAGATGAGAAACGAGAAACAGCTTCCACCAATAGATATATTTGTTTAGATATAACTTTATACCATGGTTTAGGTCCTCAGTAGTCACTACTCACTAGGCACTCCTTGTGTCCGTGTCCCCAATCACCCTTTCGAGAAGGAAGATATGGATG
The DNA here is from genome assembly GCA_003707015.3 of Wickerhamomyces canadensis. Classification (NCBI taxonomy): domain Eukaryota; kingdom Fungi; phylum Ascomycota; class Saccharomycetes; order Phaffomycetales; family Wickerhamomycetaceae; genus Wickerhamomyces; species Wickerhamomyces canadensis. The sequence goes on along the minus strand of PPMU03000003.1, from coordinate 100,512 downwards.
GCAGGAACTGTGTAATGGTGCACGGTTGTTACACAGTTGTTGACATTGCATGTCCATAACCAGGGCAACACCTTCCGAAAGCGGAAACACCAAAGCACCAAACTGCACAGTGCTCGCAACCTAACCAAAACATGGCGTTTGGCGGTTTCTCAATTTTTTGCCCAAAACAAAACGAGTAAATTGAGAAAATACACAAGAAACCCTTGAAAGAGCACAACACTAATCTTCCAGAGAAAGTTGTTTCCCTTCACAAATTACATCAACTGAGATGAAACGAATTTTCTCAGGGAATAGATCAGGTGCCTCCTCCCCAAAGCCAGGTGGGTTCAGATCCCGTTCCAATTCCTCCAATAGCTCTCCTCAGCCTCCGCTAACCTCAGTCACCTCACTCACCAGTGACAACGAGCAAATCAGTCCAGAGTTGGCTCCAATAGTCACACTCTTGAGCGCTCAAGCATACCGCAGATACAATGAGGGTGTGTTCATGCTTCTGCAAAGTATCAACTCAGAAGGTGAGGCTATCCCCAACAGACGTTGGAGAGAAGTTTACGGTGTTCTTCTGGGTACTCAGCTAGCCATTTGGAATATTGAGGAGTTGGAGAAACACCAGAATGATACCGATGCATTGATGAATGCCAGCTCCAAACCGGACTATATAAACTTCACAGATTCCAGTTTCAGAGCTGTTACAACCTTAGAAGGGAACCAGAACTTGAAGAACGTTATTGTTGTGTCTACCACCCTGAAGAATCAATTCTTACTACAGTACTCAGATCTGGAGGATTTCCATCGTTGGAATAGTGCTTTCAGACTTGCTACTTTTGAGTATACCTCACTGCAAGAAGCATATACTGGTGCTCTGTTATCTGCTAGAGGTTCCAAATTATCGGATATCAGAACCATATTGGCTGAAACCAAGTTTGCTTATGAGGATTGGGTTAGTGTTAGGTTTGGCTCCGGTATGCCTTGGAAAAGATGTTATGCTGTTATCGAGCAACCAACGAAGAAGTCCAAGACCAAGGTTTACAAAGGTACCGTGTCATTCTATAAAGACGAGAAGAAACATAAGAAGGGTGCAATGGCCATCATCAAGGATGCTAGTGCTGCTTACGCTTTATACCCTAGTTCTGTCAAAATGATCGACCATTCGACGATGATCAAGCTGGAGGGAAGTGTCTATTTCGACAGCAGCAAGAAAGCAGTACCAAAAGAAGCATCTGTCTACTTCATGCCAGAACAACACAGTGCTGTTCCTGGTTACGATACCTTGATTAGATTTTTGGTTCCACTACTGAATACTTTCGCTCTTTACGGTAGACCAAAAAGACTGAATGCAAACAAGACAGACTTAAACTCATTGCTATTTGGGTTGCCTGTTTTACCACATGTGCACTATTTAGAGGTTGACGATCTCATATTGCTATCCAATAACTCTGCCTCATCGAACTGGTTGGTGACTGACTGGAGGTCGAACATAAAGGAAGTGCTAGGTCGAAAACTCAATGTTGGATACACGGGCTGTGGGTCATCCCATGGGGTTATTGGTGCAATGAATTCACCTGCTTTGAATTCTCAAGATTTCTTGGACGTCAAGCAATCTAATGGATTTACGAATAACAACAGGCCTGCTTCGCCCCTATCGCCAAGTTTTCTACCACAACCGAGATTCAGGAGAGACTCTCAAATTTCAAGAACAAGCTCATCTAACCTAGATTCACTAGCTGATGCCAATAGTTATGTTGAAACTTCACCACAAAAGAATCCTCATAGACTTTCTGAGATCACTCAGATTTATGAAGACTACTCCGGCATGGCACGTGATAATGGTTCGTACACGACCAGATCAGTTGAACCACCAACTGGTCAATCATCAAAAAGTCAGTCTCAAGACTCTTTTGCAAAACCTGTACTTGCTCATTCTGTTGTTCGCTCTCAGGAATCCATTGGAAGACCTTCCATTTCCAAAGCACAAACATCCCAGGATTCATTTTATTCCACCGATACTGGTTCTCAGAGAGCTCTTGCTGACCCATATACCTCATTCAAACAATCACAACCTGTTGATTTAGATGAAGATTTCGATGATGATGAGATTTTCCAAAAAGGTCTTTCTGCATTATCGGTCAACGACAAGGCCGGAAGAGTGGACCCATTCAATCCATCATATGATGGTAATGACGTATCAAGTGCCCAGCTGAAGGTTCAGACACCTAGTAAGGCACTGCCTTCAGCTCCTTCCAAAGCTGAAAACTCATCACCTTATACAAGTGGTCGGATCAATTCACCAAGCGAGCCAAAGTTCAGTGGAAATTTCTCATTGCCAAGTCAAGCATCACCTCAACCTCAATTTGGTTCTGAAAAACCAAGCATTCCAAAATCCCAAGCTCAAAGATTCCCACCTGCTTCTGAACTGAAACAAGAATTGTCTGCGAACCCTTATCAGCAAACCCCAGCTCAAAGTTCTCAACGTATCCAGAATCCATATGGATCACGTCCTCAACAGCTTGCTGAGTCAGACTATAGATTAGCTGCTCCTCAAACGAACCAAGGTGCACCCCAAGTTCCACAACATCAATCTCCACAAAGAAAGGCACCACAATCTCAACCTCAACCATATCCACAACAGCAGCAACAACCCCAAAAGCAATATCCACCACAGCAGGCTCAACCTCAACAACCATATACAGTCCAATCTCAAGGTAATCAGCCATACAAGCAAGCTCAACCACAACCACGCGTTGTTCAGCAGAGGCCAGTACAGCAACAAAATTATCATCCACAACAGCAGGGATATCCTCCACAACAGTCAGGCTATGTACCTCAACAATCAGGCTATCCACCTCAACAATCAGGCTATCCACCGCAGCAACAAGGATATCCAGCCAAAACGCCAAATGGTTATCCACCCCAAGGTCAACAGCAACAACCACCTAGACTCCAGCCATCTCAGCAGCAACAGAGAGCTCATGGACAAGTACCTCAACAGTTCTCCAAGCCACCACCACAACAGTATCCAACCCAAGGCCGCGCTCCTCAACAGGGTATCCAATACCCACCTCAGCAAAGGCCACAACAAGGAGCTCCACCATTTCAGCAGTACCAGGCTGGTCAGAATCAGAGACCTTATCCTACGCAGCAACCGAACACTTATCAACAACCAAATCCTTACCAACAGTCATATCCATACAAGCAACCGCAGGTTAATGGGTCTGCTCTACCTCATCAGCAGAGACTACCACCACCACAACAACCTGCTTCAAATGGGTACAATCTGAACAATCCATATTCTCAAGAGAATCCATATTCTCGATAAGTGTGTTCTCTTTAATGACTCTATGAAATTGAAAAGACTTTCTTTACTTTTTGCTTGTGCTTTTTTGTTCTCTATTACCCCTTTATTTTGGGATCAATGATTTGTTTTATATTTTCCTTGTTTTATGTCCATTGTTTTGCGTTTGCTGTCCTCAGTTTTTTGTGAGTGTGATATTTGTCATTTTGTTTTTTACATATTGCGTTAGTTTCTCGTTTGTATTCTTGGGTTATGGATGTTTATTTGTTGATCATTATATTGGCCATTCAGTTCATGATAAATTTGATTGGACATTGTTTTCACCGATTGGAGTTCGCTTACACTGTAGAGTTTGATGTTTAACCGCTATTCATTGTTCAAGTCACGCTAGTCTAGATTAGATGACTTCCAACTTCCATGATATCTATGCTGAACAAGGTTTAAATTTGACTTTTCTGGATCGCCGTTGAAGTAAACCTTTGGCAAGATCAACATATCACCAACTAATAAAGGCTGGTCTATATTTGTGACGTTTTCCCACCCAATGTTTTTAACTGCATCAGTCTCGTAACCCCAGGTATTATCAGCAGGTTTTGGCACTCTCAATCGAGCATAGATGCCAGGCTGATTGTTTGGGTTGATAATCGTTGGAGATTCTAAGCTATTTAAGTAAGTGTAAACAGCGTCAGTGAAAGCACCAGGTCCAGACAGCTCCAAGACTCCATCATAAAAATTCTGTGACCCCTTTGAGAAATCATACTCTTGGCCATTGACAGATTTCCAAACCTTGGTCTCTGGGTTGTATCTAGTCTTTGTGTTCTCAACAATCATTGTGATCAGTATTCTCAGTAGCGGATGATGCTTTTTAGCCTGGAAAGTCCATTGACAAAATTGAACTCTCCTGCTGAAGATGCCAGGCCAAGTCATACAATCACACTCACCTTCAATACCAGCTACCATCCCAACTATATTTGGTCCTCCATAAATAGTTTCATTATAAGTGATCCATTCGCTGAGGGGTTTGGATTGTCTTGTATCAGAATCAGTATAGGTACCACCCAAAAGGAACGTTGCAATATAACGAAAAAAATCAAATCTCAAGATGTTTCTTGGGAGTATGTCGAACGTCTGTACTATCTCTGGGAACGTCTCATTGAAATAATCCTTAAGCAAGTCTTTGATCATGCCATCATCGAACAATGTGTGAATGAAATCTGTATTTGATAGCCATGTTTTACCATCATTCCCCAGGTTTTCGGTCCTTCTTATCTTTGCACTTTGAATTATATTCTTGTCTAGAGGTTCTGTAGTAACGTGGTATGGGAAGGCTATCTCAAGACGTTCACCGAGAGGTAAAGCCAGCAGGTCATCATTTGTAAGTTCTGGTTTTTCATTACCACCGGTGAGTACTTCTGGTAACTTCAGGTTCTCCATAAAGCCATCAATCTTAGTGTGAACAATCTCCAGTGTTTCTGACGAGGTCAGTAAGGTGAGCTGGACGTAGACAAGTAAGGGGATCACTGTTGCTATCAGCAGTATCACGACCCGTTTGGCTGAATAGCGGTCTTTCAAGGCGAGAATGGCTCTGCCGTATATAGACGTTATAAATGCAGGCATCGACATGGTACGAATGGCTTTGCCCTGACGAGTCAACTCGTGTGATGTGAAGTGGGAAGGTGATGCTCTTGTGAGATGGAAGGGTTGTGAAAGTGGGTCCCGGAGCGTTTATCAACAAATTGGCTGTGATCCAACGAGTGTGTGCCAATTGCCAGCTGTCTGAGACACTTTTACTACTTTACTTGGTTTTGATGTACTTGCATCACACTTCTCGCCATTTGGCGCTTCGCTCTTGCAAAATCTCGTAAATTTGCAATTGTATTACGACAAATACCCGTTTTGGGTAACATACCGACCAAGCCATGCACAAGTATGCATCAGAAATCACGTGCAAAGCAAAAAGATCCGCAACCTCGGAAATGCGACGCTTGGAAATTCAAAAACTCCCATAAAAAGGCACAGAGATCTGTCTGATATTGGTCGGTGTTTTGATTTAAACAAAGGCATTCTGGTGGAGAGATTGCAATAGCGAGCCTATAATGGTGTCTGCTGCTGAACGAGCTGTCAATGTGGTGCTGAGGTACTACAACAGTGTCTTGATGGTGATCAAGGGAATATCACTGAATAGAAGATTCATCAACTTGAACATCTTTGTTATATTTCTGGTGTGTATCATATTCGTACAGTCATTCTTCCTCCAGAAATCAAGTATTTCAACATCTGCCAATGATCTAATATTGCTGAAAGGTGACTCATATTCATCGCATTATAACACTTTGTTGAAGCGTTATCCAGTCGATACATTCAAAAAATTCAGCTTCAAAAAGAAATGTAACTTATACTTTGATGAGCTCAGTATCAAAAATCACAACTGGAGACTGGACAACTTCAATACGGATGGCTATGATGATAACATGCACTCATTTGATGCATATCTGGAAGCTAAACAAAAGATTGATCCTAATTTAGACCTTTCAGAGAAAAAAATTAAAGAATATGAGGAAGAATATCTTTCCAAAAGTGGATTCAGTGACAAAATCGGTGGTCAAATAGTTGATTCCATCTCTACTTTGAGACTTTTTGGCAAATGTTTCATTGAGAGTCAATCGTCCAGTACTTTCAGCAGCTTGACAGATCTATTTGGTGATAATGATGACTCCACCAAAGCTGAATCGAACGATGAGACTTCAAAGTCAACCGGTCGTGCTCAAGATCTATGTCTTGATACAGAATCTAGAATATTCCCTTGGTTAACTACTATCCTACCAACGTATACCAGATGGGACGGTGTCCCATCTATTGGAATTCCTGATATGGTTCAAGTGACAAACTTTGACAAGGACTACCCTAGCCGTTCCAAACTCATCAAAAGAGGAAGAGAGCAGTGTTTCTTCAAAAATTTCCGCAACAGTATTAATGGCCGTGGTTATGTTATCAGTGCTTCTGATGCACAAGTTGGAGAATTGAAAAAACTGGCACTGATTTTAAGAGCAAATGGTAACAAACTACCGATTCAAATCATGCATAAAGGTGATTTGTCTGAAGATAAGATCAAAGAGCTAACTCATGAATTCAGAAGGGAAATCAGTACCGCTAATCTTCCAAAATCATATGAGGAACTAGGATTATCGCAAGATTTATCCTTCCCACCTCAAGAAGTCTGGTATGTTAATGTTCGCAAATCAATCAACTCAGACTTTGGTAAATATTTTGAAAAATACGCAAACAAGTTGCTGGCTTATCTATTCAACTCTTTTGAAGAAATGATTTTGATTGATACTGATACTGTCCCATTTGTTCAATTATCTGAAATTCTTGACTACCCAGAGTACATAAGTAAAGGTGCATATTTCTACCAAGATCGTCAATTGAGAGGCCAAAATACCGAAAATCAAGTTGAGTACTTTAAGAGATTATTTCCATCAAAATTGGATCACTACTTCTATGACATTCCCCTTGTTACTGATCATACTTTGAAGAATAGATTCATTGGTGATTTGAGAAATCATTTCATGGAATCTGGAGTTGTTGCAATTGATAGAAAGAGACATTTCACAGGTATGTTGATCGGTGTTCAACTAAACTTCTGGTCTCCAACAATGACAAAGGTCCATGGTGATAAAGAATTGTTCTGGTTAGGTCTATCAATTGCTGGTGATGAGAACTATCACTTCAATCCACATGGAGCTGCCTCAGTCGGTGAACTCACCAAAAATGAGAATAAACGATTACCAGGCACATCAGCAAGAGAACTTTGTTCAAATCATCCTGGTCACATTGACAGTCATGGCGAAAAAGATCGTCTAGTGTGGATCAACTCTGGGTTCACCTTTTGTAAAAATAATGCTGCTGGATTTGATAAAGGTAAACCTCTATTCAGGGGCATGTCTGAAGCAGACATTAGAACACTTTATAATGGAGTTACCAAGATTAGAAGTGCTATCATTCCACCACCCCAAGAGATCTCTCGCCACAATGAATTGAATAATCCCGAGATTGGTTGGACTGACGAGCACAAATACTGTTTCGGTTATACATGGTGTGCATATGACTATATTGGAACTGGCAGTCAGCCGGAAGAGATTGGTACCTATGTTGAATTTTCAGAAGAGGAAACCAAATGGTTTGACTTCATTGGTGATTTATGGATGAGAGGTGCGCCAGAGAAGAAGAATTGAAACCGCAAAACACGGGAGAACGTGGTGGCTAGTTGCTCGATCTGCTGGTATACTGCACTATACGAATCATCTAAAACAAAGTTGACGGTGATTCATGTAGTTTCAAGTGATGAACTTCTACGTAGATTCAGAAGATCCGACCTACAGCGTGCTCGGATCAATATTTACCCTCGGATCAGCGAGATCGGCTTTAATCAGGTTTTTACCGGATTTAAATGTTGCACCAGGTTACCTTATTGTTCTGTTTCTCACCCAACTTTGATTTCTGGGGAATGAACCATGTTGTTATGGATTTCTCATCAACTTGATGTGCTCTAGTGATGAGGAGGATGCGTCTCAACACCAAATATAACCGTCGGATAGCCTCTGTCTTCATTTTTGGGGCCATTCTTGTGCTACATCTCTTTAGTACATTCCATAATCGCAGCTTGAATAGACAGAAACTTCATGATGGAATAGCTCTAACGTACAATGAAGATGACCAGGAATATAATGATGTCAAGCTCGATGGTCCTAATGGAAAGATTTTGAGTAATTGCAGACAGTACTGGAAAGACGGCTATAATAAAGTTGAGTACGTTGATGGTGTTCTACAGCTTTCTGATAAAAAAATGGTCATGTCAAGACGAATCTACAATCAGTGTTACTTGAAGGAATTTGGTGAGCGACAGAATGATGCAACCGGAATACTCAATATTTGCAACCCTGAACTAGAGAAAAGTATTTATCCCTATATATCACAAAAGTCCCCCAAGATCCGGTCTACACTCAGTAATGAAGACGAGAGAGATTTATTCAAGCTGGATCACACTCAGTGTTTCTTGACTCAGTTGAAACAACAATTAAGCGGCAAAGGAGTGATACTGACAGCGAGTGACTTTCATTTCAGAGAGTTGACAAGTCTGATACTTCTCTTGAGAGCCCTGGAAGTTGATTTACCCATCCAGTTAATCCATAGAGGTGACATTTCAGAGTTTTTTATAGAAAAGCTACTGGAGCTGGCCACATCAGATTTTGAAGGAAACAATCATATTATGCAGATTTTGAGATGGAAATATGATTCCAATGTCACACGCATATCCTTTCCTAAGCTGAAGCTATCATTTGTTGACATTTCACCAGCTATCTCAAAAGAGTACACATACCAGTTCTCTAGATTCTCAAACAAACTATTGGCATATTTGTTCAATTCCTTTTCAGAAGTGATTTTGATTGATGTTGATACTATCCCATTTATTCCCTTGCAAGACTTTTTTAGGCTCGAAGAGTACCTAAAGACTGGGACTTACTTTTTCAAGGACCGCTCATTGCTGAATGGTCATAATCCGGATGATATATCAATATTTCTGGATCTGATGCCGACTTCAAATGAGACAGAGCTATATGGGATTAATCAAGTAACTGATTTTACTTTGAAACAACATTTCTTGGATCCTGGATTTTCTCATCTGATGGAAAGTGGGTTGGTTGTGATCAATAGGCTAGAACATTTTGAAAGTCCTTTAATGGCGTTGACACTGAGTCAGTTGAAAAACACAGTTATGGATAAAGTCTATGGTGATAAAGAACTATATTGGTTATCCATGTCGATCTCCGGTGATGAATCCTATTTTTTCAATGGCAACTTTGCAGCCTCAATTGGTGAGATCTCACCATCATTGAGCCATTCCCATTTCCCCAATTCTGATGATTACAAACCAAATCTCAAAGAACTATGTTCCAATCATCCTGCTCACATTTCATCACACGATAACCATACACTATTATGGATGAACACGGGGTTCAAATACTGCAAGAAAGTCATGCACATTGATGAATCAAACCCACTCTTTAAAGGCTGGTCGTTTGATGAGATTGATGAGTATAGCAGACAGCCATTGAAGATCAGATCTGCTATCATCCCTCCGATCCCCAAGAAGCCTAATGTATTGGCAAATGTTCCTTCTAGTATTCCTGGTAATGGTTGGATTGCTAGAGGTTACTGTGAATCGTATACCTTATGTGCATACAATATTGTGGATGACATGGAAGGAACTGTTGTCGATTTTGATGATCAAGAAACGGATCGATTCGATTATTTGGGGTATGTTTGGAATAGCCCAATCAAAGTGTTGAAGGTGCTTCAGGATATGGCCTCAGATAACTCGTATGGTTCCTGAAATAATTACAGGTCCGTGTATTCGATTTATAGTAGATGCTCTTGTAAGTTAGATTAATTCCGAGGTGTGGTCGGAATTGGCTATCTCGTTCTGGACTTTTCCAGTATGACAATTAAATTTCAGGACATATAAGAAGAACTCAAAGATCTGGTTTATTCTCCTTTTGAAGTTCACTGATATCGTAGCGATGCTTCGTACGGCAGGAAAGTCCTTTAGAAATCTACGTTTTTCCAGCAGAAGAAGTCTAGCAACTTCTGCCCTTCCAACCACTCAAACCTCAACCTTACCAAATGGGTTAACAGTTGCCTCCGAATACATTCCAAACTCCAAAACAGCCACCGTAGGTATTTGGGTGGATGCTGGTTCGAGAGCTGAAAACTCTAAGAATAACGGTACTGCTCATTTTTTGGAGCATTTGGCTTTCAAAGGAACAAAGAACAGAAGTCAATATCAATTAGAGATCGAGATTGAAAATCTAGGAGCTCATTTGAATGCTTATACATCAAGAGAAAACACAGTTTACTATGCTAAATCAACCCAAGAGGATATCCCAAGAGCGGTTGATGTTCTTTCCGATATCTTGACTAGATCTATCCTTGACTCAAGAGCTATTGAAAGAGAACGTGACGTTATTATTAGAGAGTCTGAAGAAGTTGACAAGATGCATGATGAAGTTGTTTTTGACCATTTACATGCTATCTGTTTCAAAAATCAACCATTAGGTCGTACAATCTTAGGTCCAATTGAAAACATCAAAACTATCAAAAGAAACGATTTGACCGGTTATATTGCCAACAACTATAAAGCAGATAGAATGGTTCTTGTTGGGGTTGGTGCTGTTGATCACAACAAATTAGTTGAAGAGGCTCAAAAAAGTTTCAGCCATGTTCCTCCATCCTCAAGTAAACTTCCATTAGGTACTCCAAGAGGTGGAATCCCTGTTTTCCATGGAGATGAGATCAAAATTCAAGACGATTCCATCCCTACTACCCACGTTGCAATTGCCATTGAAGGTGTCAGTTGGTCTGCACCTGACTATTTCACTGCTTTAGTCACACAGTCTATTGTTGGTAACTGGGATAGAGCATTGGGTACTGGCTCAAACTCACCATCGAAATTGGCCTTAGCTGTGAGTAGAGGTCTAACTGGAGATGGCTCTGCCCCTTTGGCTAACTCATATATGTCGTTCTCTACCAGTTATTCTGACACTGGTCTATGGGGTATTTATCTAGTCGCAGACAAAAGCACTGATTTAAAACCAATAATTAGCGAGATTGCACAAGAATGGAATCGCCTGAAGAAAGGTGAGTTCCTGGAAGATGAGGTTGAGAGGGCAAAAGCACAATTGAAAGCATCTCTGTTATTGAGTCTCGATGGATCAACTGCTATTGCTGAAGATATTGGAAGACAAATAGTGACAACCGGTAAGAGACTAAGTCCAGAGGAAGTTTTCCAAAAGGTTGATATAATAACGAAACAAGACGTTGTGGATTGGGCAAACTACAGGCTAAAAGATAAACCAGTATCGGTTGCAGCACTAGGGAATGTCCAGTCAATTCCTCCAATCAAAGAAATAACTGCTTCAATCGCCAAATAAGCAGTAAACACCCTGTACATAGATGAGCTAAATGATATGTCATAGCAGAGTCATATGATTGTAGTATTACTATGTGTTTGAGATCCGACCGTAACCCTCGGATATGCGATATTTGGAGCGACGAAAAGCTTGACTAACTCTGTTCATCTTTTTGATAGATTTTCCATTTCTGACTGATTTTTGGGAGATTTAGCGCTGGTTTTTAGCAGACTGCACTGTCACTCACTTTTCTTCATCCTCCAGCTGATATATCTCAAGGTTTTTGGTGGTGGAGAGTCATAATCAAAGTTTTTTGCCGATTGTGCTAGCTCATCGCATCATCCATAAAGCTAGATGCTAAAGTCTTTCATTAGTAGATTTAAACTGTTCAAGATGTCAGAAGCCCCTTCACTATACACAGAATGGTCGAAAGAACAGCTGATAGCAAAAATCACTGAGCTGGAAGCTTCCAAGTCGGCAGCACCAAACCAGAAGCGTGCTCTACCTGAAGAAAAACCTACACCTTCCAAAGAGAAGCCAACGTCATACAAGAGACAGAAACAGAGCAAGTCAGCCAAGAAATTCGACTATTCCAAGTACTCGAGTCGTTTCATTGCCATCAAGTTCAGTTATTTGGGTTGGAATTACAATGGACTGGCTGTTCAAAAGGATCCAACTCCATTACCTACAGTCGAGGGTGTTATTATAGAAGCTTTGAATAGATGCAGGTTGGTTCCCTCCACCAATCCATCAGACTTCAAGTTCAGCAGATGTGGGAGAACAGATCGTGGTGTCAGTGCAATGAACCAAGTCATATCGTTGAATGTCAGATCAAATTTGACAAAAGAGGAGCAGAAAGATCCTGACAATGATCACAAGGAAGTTGATTATGTGAACCTTTTAAACAGTATCTTACCTGATGACATCAAAATTCATGCCGTGTGCTTGAGACCACCAAAGGATTTTGACGCTAGATTCAGCTGTACATCTCGTCACTACAAATATCTTTTTCATAGAAAGGATTTGGACATAGATCTAATGAAGAAAGCTGCCGAACTTTATCTAGGTGAACATGACTTCAGGAATTTCTGTAAGTTGGATGGGTCCAAACAAATCACAAATTTCAACAGAAGAGTCATTCAATCCACAATCACGTCCATCGATGACGAGTTCTGCGTATTTGATCTTGAGGGAACTGCATTCCTATGGCACCAAGTCAGAAACATGATTGGTGTTCTTTTTCTAGTTGGACAAAAGCTTGAATCTCCTGAGATAATCAACGACCTACTTGATGTTGCCAAGTATCCAACCAAGCCTGTGTTTGACATGGGCTCAGATCTGCCATTGATATTATATGATTGTAAGTTCCCAGAAATGGAATGGTCACATGCTAAAGAATGTGCAAAGAAGGAGAAAACTTTGACGACCATATATGCCAACTATATTGAAACAAAAGTAAAGAACCATATAGCAGCATACATGATGGATTTTTTCCCTGGCCTGGGAAAGGATATCGAAGAACATAAAACCAGAATCAACCTTGGGGACGGACAAGGTAGACTCGTGGGAGATTACGTTCCATTAGCCAAGAGACCAAGAATGGAACACTATGAGATCGTCAATGAAAGGTGGTTGAACAAGAAAAGCTAGTCTTCGTTATAAGAGATGAATTTGATGAATGTGTCAATCAGATATTTTTCTTTTGAGTCTATTATAATAGAGTCCTGATTGAAACCTTTCAAGTTTGTATATAGATCGTTCAAGTTCGGGCTTTGGATGGGGTACTTGGATAGATTGATAAAAGTGATAGAATCCTTGATTAGGTACTTTGGTTGACTGTTATCAGCTATGTGTATCACCAAATCATTCTTAGTAGCTTCGTTCTTGGCTTGAACATGTTTCAACTCTTCTATAAGTACTTCAATGTATAGCTTGTTGATGAGCGTCCAATTTGAGTCATTCCATTCAACATCCTTCACCGTGGTGACATTGTATGTATCAGTCAACAACTCCAAACTCGCTATTTGTGGCCAATTCTTCCCAGTGAGATTCTTGATGTGGTGCATTTTGTTTGACGTGTAACTACTACTATTTCCACTATTCTCATTGAGAACATTTGGAATGAGCCATAGTTGATCATCTTTTGGGTTCCTCAGGATGGACATCTTCAAAAGCAAGGCCCTTGGAACGGCCAAATAGCGTGAATATCTGTCAACTCTCAAAGGTGATGAGAGTAATCTAGCGTACGGATTCAGTCTTAAATCATCAGTTTCTGGCAGATTTTCTCCGTTTAAAACAGTGTACTTCCCATTGAACTTGTGGAAGTGCGTGAAGAGTGGCGAGCTGTACTTTTTGCATGGTCCCCGTGGAATATACTTCTTCATTGTCTGGTTTGCTCGGGATTGTTCAGGCCCATAACCTCTTTTTGGGTCTTTTTTTTTTTCACGGTCTCCATCGCTCCAACAAAACTGAGTTTTTGAGCAGTTGTGACTTTCAGAATATTGCAACTTCTGCCTCGAAGAACCGGTAAAGAAACGTTCCATCGAGGCTACCACTAAAGCTCCTCTCCTATATAGTGCTGGCTGTTTTTCTCCGCAGAAAATTTGAAGCCTCGAGGGTTAAGTTAACATCTTTATCATCATTTCTGAAATCATCGCATCATACGCTCAACAGCATATCAAATAGGACCATAAACCAGGTAGAATGACTGTGCTTAGATTCATACGCAACCAATCATCACTCCACACTGCGTTCACAGACACTATGGGCTCAGTAGCGTCACAGGTGATGGTGCTGACGTCTGCTTACCAGCCCTCACATCCAATCCACCATTCACATTCTATACAGACAAACAACTTGAAAGGGGCCACTCTTTCCAGCGTGGTATCATTGTCTTTGGATCCACATCCTCTGCTGCAGTTCAATCTTAAGATCCCCTCATTCACGTCCGAAAACCTGCACTCAAATGGGTTGATGGCCTTACATGTTCTATATCCTTCTAAAGCAGCAAGTGAGCTAGCGAGAGATTTCAGCAGGAATGGGAAAGTCATCGATGGGAAGTTTATGAGTTCTTCACCTTTTGACCCTTTGAAGAAAGGTGTAGACTATGACTATTACAAACATGGGGATCTCCTTTTGCCAGTTCTAAAGAAAGTTTCAAGAGTCATGATTTGCAAGAAGAAAAACGTGTTAAAAGTACAAGATCATGAGATCTGGGTGGTTCAAGTAACTGATGTTCTGAAAGGAGACGAATATGAAAAGGAAGGAGGTTTACTGAACTTCAATAGAAGATTCCATTCAGTCGGCGAGGAAGTCGAATAGGTTGAATCAAAAGCCCGTACGAGAGATGCTTCATGATCACATTACATGTATATTATTATCATTGCATAGATTCAGTTGCTTGTTGTAGTATGGAATTCTTCAATTTTTCATTTTCTTGACTCAATCTCAAAACACTGTTTTGTTGTTTCTCGATCTCATCTTTGAATTCGTTCAACATGGCCATTCTTTTATCGGCTCTCTTCTTTCTTTGAACCAATCTGTCTTGAATTTCACCAGAATAGATGTCAGAAATCTCCTTGGAAAGCTTGTTTACCTCAGCAGTTATTTTGTCGTACTTGGCAGAAATTTTTTCTTTCTTGAGATGAAGGGTTTCAATTTCATTGCTCAATTCGGTGAGAGTCTCTCGTCTTTCAGATAGCTTACCATTGAATGCATTCTTGAAGTTTTGGTAGTTTCTTGCAATGAGATCAAATTTTCTTTTTTCAACAGCATGTATCTCTAATATTTCATTTTCTTTGGCTTCAACTTCAGTAATTTCAAGTTCAATTTTTGAAACATCTTCTTCAACTTGTTTGACTGAACTTCTTAGAGATAAGACTTTCTTCCAATTCTTTTCATCATTTTTATCACTGTTACTAATTTTTGATTTTAGTACTTCGATATCCTGTCTATAAGAATTTAGTTTCTTGGTGATCTCCTTCTTTGTCTTTTTCAACTTCGCTCTTTCTTTGTTCAAGTTTTCATTAGTAGTTATAAGACTTCCCCTAAGAGTGGTCAATGGAGATGATAACTTTCCACTATTGGTGTTGGTGGTGGAAATATCCTCTCCATTTGAGTTGACAGTACTGACAATCAAATCATCAATCAGAATTTTTCTCTTCCGACCATTTGCATCTTCCTCTTCGGTCAAAAATTGGATATCGTATTGAGATAGTGGGGTTAAACCACCAACAATGAGATATTTTTCATTCTCATGAATTCCGCTTGATACTTGATACCAGATGATACCATTCACTCTAACAACAATTTCATCACTCGAGTAGTTGAAGTTCTTCAATTGGAAACTGATCAGTGTCTCACCAATATAATCGATGAAAATAAGCACTTTCTCCCTTCTAAACCCATCTTCATAATTCTGCAACTCATTCTCATCATATTTACTAGCAGAATCCGAAAGTACTAGCGAGTTGTTGTCACCGTCATTGATCTGAACACTCCCACTGTATATATCCTTCTTTACTGACATGGATTTCATTGTAGCTATCAATGACCATAAAGGTTGTATGCTCTTGATCGAGTTCTTAGGTTTGGTAAACGAAGTCTTACAAAAGACCTCGAAGTTTTCAGCGACAATGGTTGATGCTGAGAGATAATCTGAACTATTTGAGCTTGAGGGATAAGACGCAGGAGCTTCCTCTCTATTGATTTGATCATCATCTTCTAGAATCAAAACTGATTTTGAAATTTCATCGGATAGTTCAATCTCAATCAACTTGATGTTTCTCTCTTCCTTCTCTTTATTCAACAAGAATGTACTGAATGGTGAATAGTGAAGTTCTTGATCGAGACTTGAGAGTTGATTAATGCTTCTTGAGATGAAATTCTTTCTTGAAAACGATGCAAAGACCATAAGAACAATGTGGATCGATAGTATCAGATTCAGGTAATTCAGAGCAAAGATACCGATGCTGTAGAAGTAATTTTGCTCTATAGGATTGTAGTAATAGTATGGTTGAATTGATGATTGTTTGGATAACTTAAAAACTGAACTGAAATAACTGAAAACATAATTGAGTGACGTATTGATCTTGGGCAACTGTGGAAATAGGTCCTGGGTGCCACTTATTACAATACCAAAGCTTGACTCCAGATAATCCAGGGTTTGCCTAAACGAATAATCCAGAAATCCAATGACTAACGTTGCGAAAACTGAGTTCCAAATGTTATTCCCACTAAGTGTTGTGGCAACTATAGCTTCGGCCAGTATGAAGACATAACGAGTGAACTTCGGTAATGCAAATCGTAACAAAACACACAAGAATATGTCAAGCAGCCCTATCAGGAGTAGTGGAGTGAATATATGGTTCTCGACTTGATCTTTAGAAGCAGTAGATGTAAAAGATGATGGGATTGAAACACTTTGTTGACTTAATGATGATCCAGACAGTCTAGTAAACAATTTTGATGCAAACTTCCTAGAGGAGGATGTCAATATGAACAATGAAAGAACAAGAAATGCAAGGGGTGTAGGAAATGCAAGGAGAACGACCAAGATTGCAAGGGCATCCTTAAACGAGTTTTGAGGAATGATATATTTCGTAGGCTCCATCTCTTACCACTTGCTTCAGTTGATGACTTCCGAGTCCTGTGGTGGTCGAAAATGAAGCGTGGAAGCAAGGCAGCGAGATGACGAGTGCACCAGTCAAATAAAGCACCAGCGAGCAAACCTGGAACAATTGGAAATCCTGTTTTAAACCAGCACTGCAAACTCAACTTCCTCGAGATTTTTTCCTAACGTCTATAACAAAAAATGTCAGAATCTAAACATTACGTAATCATTAAAGAAAGTTACGGGGGTACTCACATGACTAGCACGTGATTTCTTCCCGGAAAGATAAGAAAACGCACAAATTCTGTCATTGTTTTGTAGTGAGAGTTCTTTATTTTAGACATCATATTGTGTCAGGTGCCTGCTCAATTGAGGAAAGTTTGGCGAGTCAGAAAGATGTCTGATGAGGAGGATTTCATGATGTCGGACGCTGAGTCCTACGAATTCGAATTTGAGGATGATGACGACGATGGTGATGATGAAATGGGTTATGAGAACCAGGATGAGCTCTCTATGGATGGCTCTCAGGATGGTGATGATAACGCGGAAAACGACGAGTCCGCTGAAGGATTGTACTACAATGCTAAGAATTTGAAGCAGGATAACTTTGAAGCTGCGTTGTCTATTTTCAAGAAGATCCTGGCTGTTGATGATGGTGGCGATGGAGAGATCATTGAGTTCAAATTCAAAGCAATCAAACAAATACTAAAGATTGAGTATAAACTCGACAAAGATGATGATTTTCTATCGAGTTTCAACCAATTCTTTGATCTTGATCTATCTAAAATAAGCAAGAGTTATGTTGAGGACAGTTTTGGAAGAATTATAGACAGGTATATCGGTCTTCCAAATGCTATCGAGCTCCAGTTTTTGGATTCATTTATAAATAACTCAAACTCAACAGAAAGGCTGATAATCAAGTCACAGCTGAAGAAATCTCAAGTGCTGCTGGATCTGAAGAAATTTGATCAAGTGTTATCCCTGCTCGATGGTTTATACAAGAAGTTGGAGTCGTTGCCAGATGTTACAAAGAATGGATACCTTCTTGAGCTATATTCAATTGAAATCCAGGTCCACACTGAGACATCAGACAACCTAAAATTAAAAGAACTATACAACAAAACATTGTCTATTCAATCAACTATCCCTCACCCTAAGATTAATGCTATTATAAAAGAGTGTGGTGGTAAGATGTATCTAAAAGATGAAAATTATGATTTTGCTAGTAATGAATTTTATGAGAGTTTCAAAAACTATGATGAGATTGGTAATCAACAGAAAAGAATCAAGTTATTAAAGTACTTGATAATATCCTCTATTTTGAGTGATGGAGAGATCAACAAGTTCGAGAGTCAAGAGACAAAATATTTCCTCAAAAACGACCAAGTTTTAAGATACGTGAAGCTTCTAAAGTCATTTGATACACTGAAAAACGAAGACTTTGAGAGAATCCTAAAAGAGTTATTGAATCTGGAGGCTGATGATGAAATCTTGATAACTCATTTGTACAAAGTGGAGAGTGTGTTCAAGATTAGACTGCTTATTCACTACATCAAACCGTTCAAGAGGTTATCGCTAGAGAAATTGAGCAGGAAACTGAAATTATCAATAGATGATATCGAAGACATCTTCCTGAGTTTGAAAAACAACGAGAAGTTACCATTTGCTAAACTTGACTTGATTGATTCAATAATATATAACGAGTATTAACTCGCAAATATACCCTCTTAATGACTATGTTTTCTAAAATATTTACAAGCGATTCGTACTTTAGTATGAAACATTAATATAAGACTATAATCCGCTATTTACATTTGATATTGACCCATAATCCTCCCATTCAAGCTTTTCTGATTAGTCTTAAGCATTTAACTCTCTCACTGGGGCTAGACCGACTAATGGTCCTAGTAATTTAGCTTTGGTTTCTTGATCAATTGAACCATTACTATTTAGAGAATTGACCACGGTTTGCCCATTTAATTTAAGAGCCGGTGTGTTCAATTTTGATAAGATTGAAGAAGATGGAGTAGTTTCAAATTTACCTGTAAGGATTCCAGAAACGTCAGCTTCCGAATCAATGGCCAATCTTTGATAAGCTTTGATAACTCTTGAAGGGATTGTTTGGGAAGTTATTGAAGACTCCGATAGTAGGGACTCGACTGTTAACTCTTCTGGAATGTACTGTGTGTGTATGTTCGCAAGATTTGGATTGACTGAATTTGTAGACTTGTTCGTGATTGGAGTTGATCTTCTTTGGTTTGATGATTTTTTCTTATTGTTGTTGTTGTTGGATTTACCAGAAAGAGAAGGGTTTGAACGCTGTGACTGTGACTGTGATCTTGCTCTTTGTGCAAATCTAGTTCTTGGTTTGTCGTTGACAGGTCTAACGAACTTCTTTGTGGAGTCCAACGTGGTATTGAAAGATGAGGAGGCATCGGCATATAAATCACCCAGTTCATTAGTTGAGGCAAACTTGGACCTTTGAGGTTTGGGAGCTGCTGATTTTTGGTTCGAGCGTGCTTCTCTTGGTTTTTCTGAAGATTGCTTACCCTTTGGAGTTCTGTTCTTTCTCTGAGGTGAACCTGCACGGGCTGACTTGGGATGCTTAACATCATTCATTTTGAGAGCATCGACTCTAGCTAATAAACGGTTCAACTGCTCATCGATCGAGGAAGCAGCTGGATTTGCAGCAGGAGGAGCTGTGGAGTAGCGTCTGATTGGAGCAACGCCTCTCAACAACACTGATCTCATCATTTTGTCCGGTTTGCTTTGACTTAATGATAAACCTGGCTCAATCCAATCTCGAAGTTTTTGGTTGGCCGATTTCTTTTTTTTTCAATCGTGAATTGGTTCCGAGGGCTGCTTTCTGGAGCAGGTCACGTGATGATACCGAGAGTGATAACTGCTTGTACTTATTCCAGCATTGACTAGGTGTAGACAACATTACCACCCGATACTTCCTTAGCGTACCTTAGTGACAAACCTGACACGGTGAGCAAGTATTCCAAGTTATGTGACTCCAGATCGCCTACGGTAAAGTCATAAGTCCATCACAACACCAATATTATTAACCCGGACACCAACCCCATCTCAGAAAAAAATTCATATGGCTTACATTTTGTACGTGATTCACTAAATTGAAATTCATAGTCTAAAGATATAACCAAAATGGTCCCTAAGTCATTGAGTTGGTCAGAACTTAGTGAAAAACTTAGACCATGGATTAACTCAGCTATATCTAGTATGGGCTTTGAGCAGATGACCCCAGTTCAAGCTTCCACTATCCCATTATTCCTCGAAAATAAAGATGTCATTGTTGAAGCTGTGACTGGATCAGGTAAGACGCTGAGTTTCGTCATACCCATTCTAAAAAAGATAGAAAGCATGGAGAACTCTGGAAAGTCTTTCAATGTTGTGGTAATAAGTCCAACTAGAGAGTTGTCTATGCAAATTGAAAGAGTATTTGAGTCAGTACTAAAGTTCAATCCACAGGAAAACAGCATCAGAACTCAACTTGTTGTTGGTGGTGTTCAAACTTTGCAGGACGACTGGAGACAATTCGCTGAAAGAAAACCTCAGATTTTGATTGCTACACCTGGTAGATTCTCAGAGTTTATCTCAAACCCAAAAGTAGTCAGTTGCAAGAAATGTGAGATACTGGTTTTGGATGAAGCTGATAGATTGCTAGATGCAAACTTTAGCAAAGACATGAATAAAATATTTGATCACTTGCCAAGACAAAAGCGTGTTGGTATGTTCTCTGCGACCATCCTCAACGCAACTGAAAACTTTCACAAGACAGGTATGAGAAACCCGATAAAGATTGTTGTGAACTCCAAGAATCACAAACCAAATACCTTGAAACTATCGTATGCTATCACTCAACCAGAAAACAAAATAAAGTACCTTTTTCAACTCCTTGATCACTTCCATTTCAGAAAAGCCATGGTGTATTTCCCCACATGTGTTTCTGTCGATTACTTCTACTCCTTATTCAAACATCTTTCAAAAGAAAATGAACTTGGGTTGCAATTTTATTCACTTCATGGAAAATTAAAGACTGCATCCCGTATTAAAACACTTCAAAGTTTTGAAATTTCTACATCCAATGAGAAATCCATCCTTATGACAACAGATGTTGCTGCTCGAGGTATTGATATAGAGAGCGTTGACCTTGTGATACAACTTGATCCACCGACAGATCCTGATGTTTTCCTACATAGATGTGGAAGAACAGGAAGAGCAAACAACATTGGTCAGGCTATTGTCCTGCTGAATGAAGGAAGAGAGGAAGATTATGTTGATTTCCTAAGTGTCAAGAAGACTCTTTTGGACGAGCTAGAACTGGAAGATACCAAATTGAAGATACTAAAAGACTTTGATAAGCAAATAAGAGAGTGGATAATTACTGATCGGTTGAAACATGATAAGGCCGTTAGAAGCTATGTCTCCTTCGTTAGATACTACTCCAAACACACAGCCTCTTCCATCTTCAGACTTCAGGAGTTAGATTACGTTGGCATTGGGAAGATGTATGGACTAATTAGATTGCCTAGTATGCCAGAGATCAAAAGTTTTGTGAAAAATGTTACAGATGGTTACATCGATCCTGATTTCAAGTTTGATGAATACAAATACAAAGACCCAAGCAAAGAAGAAGCAAGACTTGAGGAGTTGAAGAAAGATGAACAGAAAGCCCTCAAAAAAGCTAAAAGACAAGAAGAAATTAATGCTCGTAATAATCTGAACAATACCGCTTGGTCCAAGAAGAAGATGGCTCAAGAAATGAAATCAGAAAAGACTTCAGCAAAGGATAACAGAAAAAGATTAAAAGATTTTGAAGAGCAAAGTAGTGAAGAGGAAGAAATTGATTGGAAAGATCTCGTAAGACAGAACAAAAAAGGCAAAAAGTCAGCTAACAATGATATTGGGAAGTTCGATGATTTATAGATACAATTAATGTTATATATTCAGCTGGCTTGCTTGTGATATATTATTAGTCTAGTAAAATAACTTAACATCAAAGGCCGGCTCTTCAGAATCAAAAATCTCAAAGAACTCTTCAACGGATTTAGCGACTGAATATTTCGTGTCAAATTCTCGATTAACTTCAGCAATTGCAGTTTCGGCATCAGCAATATCTTTTTCATTGAGATCAACATATAAAGTATGTATCTTCTCTTCAAAATCAACAAAATGACCATCAATATTGACTTTTGAGTCAAAAATTGGAATTCTATTCTCAGTTTTCAAATGGTCCTTCTTCAAGATATTGATCATAAGTTTCGTTCTTTTGATAGTTCTCCAATGGTCAAAATAGTTCTGAAGGACTGGGAATCCCTCTAGTTCTTCAGTTGTATTTGCAAGCAGTTTGATAAGTTCAAGTGAACCACGTCCAAGGTATTGTGTTCTTATGTACAAAGCCTGAATATATTTTGTCACTCTTTCAAAGAAGTGGCAGATCAATGGGAACAACACAAACTCATAGCCAGAGTGGTAGTACTGAGTGTAATTTTTCAGAAGATCAAAAATATCAGATATTCCATGGGCCAGTATATTGCAGAAGTCCTTCATATAGTTCTTGAGTCTAGTTCTGTCTTTTGGCTTTGAGTTCTCAAAATGTAGTAAGCATAATCCAATGACATTCAATTTTATTAAAATGTGGTAAATGTGATTCTGAGTCTGAAAGATCTTGCCAGCTGGATTTGATGCAGTGAGATTTAGACTAGAGGGTTTTTTAAATGATTGGAACTCTCCATTCTTTGAGGCAATCACATCGTCATACTCTTGTAGGAGTCTGTCAACGGTGGTGAAAGGGATTCCCTTGGTTGAAAGATCATTGAATTTGTTTATGACCTTTTGTACAACATTGTTAATCTCAATCTGTCTCAAGAAGAAATCATGTAGAGATTCATTGACCTTTTCACCGAGTCCTGGATTGAATATGAGGTCTTGGTTGAAAAGTTCTTCAGACAACATTATTGGTAGACCTTTTCTCTGATTGACAGTGTAGTAGTTAAAATAAGCATAGTACCAGACGTGCGCTAATGTTGGATCTTCACCAACCTCATATTTGTTGTTCAAATTCAAGGAGAAGGCTAAAACAGTAGTACCAGAAATTGGTTTGACATTTCCGTAAAAATTGTTCAGCGATAAGAAAACTTCAAACAAAGCCAACTTCAACTGAGTAAGTTGGTCAATATTGAAGCCTTTCAAAAGTAATATGAGCACCTCAATTATGGAATCAAACTCGTTGGAGATCTGTGAGTTTTTTAGTAGGAAATTGTTCTGTTTGTCTAGCTTCGTAGTGGTCAACAATGAGATCTGAACGATTCTTATGATGATAGTCAAGTAAGTCAAATCGACTATTTGTTTGTTATCGTTGATATCGATCTTGAGGTTTATTTTTTGGTCTGATGATTGACGCTCTCCAATAATCTTGGTGATGCCATCAATGAACTCCGCCTCATTAAGGACAGGAATTAAGGGATAGGAGATCTCTTTAAAGAATTTAATGATGATCAACCAAACTATCTTGTTGGAGGGTAGGACTTTTGCTATCCTCTTCACAAGATCATTTATACTTGTTGGTGAGTGCTTAAATGCTTCTTCGACGTTATGACACTTGTTGTTCAAGAATGCATCAAACTTGTCACCTCTTTGTAGTCTAGCCTTCTCACTAGCCGTCAGTTTTTGATTATAGGCTTCCAAGTTCAAATGGACCAATGTTTGGAAGATGTCCTTTTTGACATATGTATCATTACCAAAAATACCGGAAGATTCAAGTTTCAGGTATTTAGACTTTGGCAGTGTGTGTTGATGGATTGTTAGGATCTCATCTGGATCAAATAGAGATGGATCTATGTTTTCAACATTCTCCTCAGTATGTGTTGTGCCTGAGAGTTGATTCAGAATTGGAAGGTCTGGTTCAATGGCATCTGGAGTAAAAACTTGATGGAATGGTAGCTGTTGACCGAATGGAGGAAGACTTGAAGGAACGCCCATGTTGGATTCAATTTCATTCATTCTTTTTCTGAGATACTCCCATTCTACTTGCAAGTTTTGGGTGACGTTATAAGAAGGAGGAGTAGGGCTATTCAGTTGAACACCCAACTGATCAGATAGTCTTGGTAGTGACATTCCATTTGAGTCATTTCCACCGCTAAGACTATACTTCGCAGCCATCTGGTGTTGTAAATTTTGTTGCTGTAACTGCTGCTGGAGAAAGCTTTGCTGAAACTGCATTTGCTGCTTCTGCAATTGTTGTTGTTGTTCCAACTTCAGCTGAGTAGTCACCACTCTAGTACTTAATCTGTCACTTTTCAGCTCCGGAGAGGACCCACCAGCACTGTACGAGCCACGACCCCGGCTACCCTCACCGGGCTCTTCGTAGATACACATATGTGTGACATTTGATTTTCTACAGCCCGTACAGAACGGTTTCTCACGGTCACACTGTTAAGGAAGACGCGTTAGTTCTTATTTCCACATCAAGCACAATCACCGACTGGGTCGGAGAAACTAAAACAACAACAAAACTCACTCTGATTTTCCGTCTTCTGCAGACGTTGCAAACCACCGGTCTTCTGATCCTTTTGCGGGACTCCATTTGAACACTGATTTCACAGAGAAGTTTGCTGACGAAGTGGTCTCGTTGTTTTGATTTTTCGTCGAAAATTTGTAGGATACTATGATTATGTAAACACACCGGCTCTTTTACGTAAACCGTGACTAATCAGATCCGGAGGTTCTACTATACACAGTGCTTCTTCCTCTCTTCTTGTGATAACGTGGCCTGGGTATGCCATTGGCTCCTAGGTCTGTTAGGATGAAATAATGCAATCAGCAGCCCTTTTCCCGAACACAGCACATTCCAAGAGACTGTTCCCAGCTAGTCTATTCCCTCCGTGAACACCACCTGCTATCTCACCGACTGCATACAAGCCATCAAACCCTTCAACGTTCCCATTGATTCCAATCTTTACACCACCCATCGTGAAGTGCACAACAGGAGTGACCTCAGCGACGTATATTATCGAATCTCTAGTGATATTCTGGAAAGAATGCTGTTTGTAATCACGTCCATATTCATCTTTCTCCTCAACTGAGTACTTCTGAAGAGATGCAAGTAATGAATCGTTGAAGTCACTGACTAGTTTTCTCATGAATAAATTCATTTTTTGGTAGAAATCGATTTGAAATTGAAAATCTTTGTACATGTCTTCATCTAGCACCAACCATGATTTCCCACCTTTTTGTTTCAAGATAGCTTGGCTAACGACGTCTCTAGTATCGAGCTCATTTACAAACCTTTGAAAGTCTTGATTCAGCAAAATACCACCAACACCTCTCAAAGATTCAGCAGCCAAGAACTTGGAGTTATTATCACGATCATCTTGTTTGATGAAACCAGTTGGATGTATTTGCACTTGATCCATATCAATCAATTCACCTCCAATACTTTCAATGATAGACTGCCCTTCTCCCAATGTATGTTCACTATTTGTAGTAGGGAAACTCGCATATTCTGGTTTGAACCTCTTCAACAACTCCTTTGAAAACCCAAACCCACCTGTTGCCATAATGACATTATCAGTCTTTAGGTATCTCTCTTCACTTGATTCCGTATCAATATATAAGATACCTTGTACTTTCTTGTCCTTGTTGACATCGATAGAGATCACTTTTGAGTTCATTAATACGGTCAAGTTCTCATCATTGACCACGCTTTGTTTCAGTTTAGAGACTATTTCAAAACCTGGCGATTTACCATCTGATCTATGTGTTCTCTTGGAAGAGTGACCACCTAGTCTATTGATAACATCCAAATCAACACCGATATCTCTTTTCAACCACTCAATGATACCTGTACTTTCATTGACTAGGATTTTCTGCAGTTCCAAATCACCCAATTCTTTAGCAGATTTCACAACATCACTAAGAAACCACTCTCTCGAGTCTGTTACATTTTGTACCTTTTGGGTAGAAGTCAATACACCATTGATACCACTGGACGCCTTGATAGAGTTCCCTCCTATATTTTTGGACTTCTCCAGCAATATAACTGGCCGATTCTGCTGCAACAAATGAAATACGCTGGTCAGTCCAGCAAGGCCTGAACCTACAACGACGACTGGGGACGAGGGCTTAACAACGGACATCTGGCTGTAGAGATATATTGCACCAAACAATACCACTAAAACAGTATGGATCGAGCTAAATATAGCCATAAGAATCCTTCTTCATATTCAGCAGATGATGAAGGAAAAAGGAGGGAAGAGAAAGGCTTTGCAAGTTTTTCCAAAAAAAAACTGGTGATTATGTTTTGGAAACAATAGGCATATTACGTAAAATGACGTATACTCCGTAAGATGACAGGGTTTGATTATACATATGTGACTTTGAATGCCATTTGTAGTGTTGTTGTCACCTTAGTCCATAACTCACCTAGTTGCTGTCTCACTCTCCTGTTAAAAATCAGTCTATTCTGTGAGAATACCGTCAATGCCAATAGTGCTAGCACTATAAATGACGATGATTTGTTCAGAAACCAGAACTTCTTCTTGATTAGGTCTAAGACTGTTGCAAGATCTGACTTGTCAATGGAAGCTTCTTTACTCGATGAGGATTGAGGGATGAGTTCTTGAGATGGTGATGATTCCTGTGGTTTCTTTTGGGGTTTACTCAACCGTTGTTCTTTCAACTTTTGTTCTCTCTTCTTCTGCTTGAGTCTCTTCTGTTTTTCAAGTTCCTTCTTCTTTTTCTCCTCTTCCTCAATCTTTAGTTTGTTCTGCTTCAGTCTTTCAACCATCGCTTCAGGGTCTCTGATATGACTGTTTGATCTGATAAGAAATTCCGATTCTTCAATTTGATTTAGTTTCAGCAGCAAATGGACATGGTAAATTTCCAACAGTTCTAGATAGTCGGTATTCTCTTCATTGAAAACCCTCGAGGCATGTATCAAGTATAAATCCAGTTGTTGTCTTAGCTCAATAAAATCAGTCTTGGAGTTATTCAATTTGATCAACAATAGCAACAAAACTAATTTTGGAGGAGTGATTTCATTAACAGAATACAGTTTCTCGAACAACTCATTACTGAAGAACAATCGTTCAAGTTCATGAGTCTCACTATTACTCAATGCTTTGGTCTCTTTATTGATGAAAATATCAATGAGATTGAAATATAAAGACCAAACACTGACATAAACTTCCTCCTCGATTCTTGATTCAGCAAACAATCTTACGTTCAAGTCAAGCAGAGAGTCTATGATCTTGAAACTCCCATAGAACTTCTTATTGATGAACAACTTTGCAGCTTTCCTGTATGAAGTTTTCAGATGTAATGGTTTGTCCACTATTGTAGAGTCTGATGTTGAAACGAGGGAAAGAATACTATCCTCTAAGTCGGTTGTTTTGTGGCCGTTTTGATGGTGGTTTGCACCATTGAGATGGCTGTACTCAGTCATGATAGTTGTTGAGGAGGGTGCTAGCTGAGATGGGTCACTGCTTGTAGCCTTTTGGAGTTTGTACCAAAGTGGCTGAATCAGAGACGTTTGTTTTTCTCTGGGTTTTTACATTTTCAGTTTTTCAGCCAGCGGATAAAAATCAAAAAGTAGTACGAAATCCTGGGGAAGTCAGTTATGAGCGCTGTTCTATAGTTATAAATACACACAATTCTATTTGCCAAAGACGGCCTTGACAGCCTCTCTGAAGATCGAGAGACCTTCTCTGATGACGTCGTCCTCGATGTTCAAGGCTGGAACAAATCTGACGGTGTTTC
The DNA here is from genome assembly GCA_003707015.3 of Wickerhamomyces canadensis. Classification (NCBI taxonomy): domain Eukaryota; kingdom Fungi; phylum Ascomycota; class Saccharomycetes; order Phaffomycetales; family Wickerhamomycetaceae; genus Wickerhamomyces; species Wickerhamomyces canadensis. The sequence goes on along the minus strand of PPMU03000003.1, from coordinate 72,860 downwards.
CACCAGCAGTGATGACTAATAACCCACGTTCTCTGGCAGCATCAACAATAGCACTTGGGTCTTTGGCAAATTCAACACCAAGTAACAAACCCTCTCCTCTGACCTCAACAATATCTTCTGGGTACTCAGCTGCAATCTCTTTGAAGCCCTCGGCAAAGATTGCGGATTTGGCTTGGACGTCTTTCAAAAATTCCCCATTGGAGACTTGACTCAGTACGTAACTACCAATTCTAGCTCCTAACGGATTACCACCATATGTAGTACCATGATCACCAACTTTCAAAACTTCTTCAACTTCTTCAGTGATCATGGTAGCACCAATTGGATAACCGTTACCTAGTGCTTTAGCCATGGTTAAGATATCTGGATGGGCTTCTTTTGGTAATCTACCATGAGCCCATAATCTACCAGATCTACCTAAACCAGATTGAATCTCATCAAATATCAAAACAGCACCGTTGGCCTTTGTAAGTTTTTTCAATTCAACCAAGAATTCAGTTGGAATAGGTCTAACACCCCCTTCACCTTGAATTGGTTCTATTATAACACCACAGGTTTTGTCACTGATTAGTGATTTCACACTTTCAATGTTTGTTTGAGCAACTTTAACCCCTGGGATCAATGGTGCAAATGGAGATTGATATTTTGGATTTGGAGTGACTGAAAGAGCACCTAGTGAACGGCCATGGAAGGATGATTCAAAAGTGATGAACTCAGTTTTTGATGGGTCTTGAGCTTTACCAAACTTTCTGGCAAATTTTAGAGCTGCTTCATTAGCTTCGGTACCAGAATTTGCTAAAAACACTCTTGAAGCATTATGCATACCACCAGAGCTCTTAGTAGTTTCAACCAGTTGACGGGATAATTCACCGGTCCACAGATTATGATACAAGTTTGATGAATGAACCAAAGTTAAAGCTTGGTCATACATGATGTTAGCGACTTCTGGGTGAGAGTGACCAAGGGCAGTGACGGCAATACCAGCAGTGAAATCAATGTATTTACGGCCTTCAATGTCCCATAGATGAGAGCCTTGGCCCTTCTCAAAAACAACAGGTGGACGGGAATAAGTTGTCACAGTGTATTTTGAGTTCGCATTGATGAACTTTACAGATTCGCTATCAGCATTTGGATCAGGGTTTGAGATTTTATTCAAGACGACTCTTGAAGTTGTGAATGATCTTTTGAAAGATCTCGCAGTTAAGGAGCGAAGCATTGGACTGATGGTTGGCCGTGTGTGCTTCAACGAGAAAGAACCAGACCAAACAAGCACAATGAGACGATCTAATCTTGCAATCAGTCATAATTTTCATAATGAGCAGCACCGACAATTACTGCAAAAAAAAGACGTGTCCGAACCAGTAGAATAATCAGAAAAAACACTGAAAAATTGTACGAAAAACGAAGAAAGCATCACCGAAATTGGCTCCATCAAAACGAACAGAGATCTACACGAATATGAGACAGTCTATCGGTTTATTCCAAGCAGTCGCTACTGCTGCTTCTGACAACATCAGCTACTTCTCAAAACTTCCACCAACCCTTCAGAGATTCTTCGCTCGTTATCCACCAGTCCCATTCAAACAATATGCCAAAGAATCAACATTAACCACTGCTCCAGATGCCAATCCATTCCTACCAAACAGACATCCAATCACACAAAAGACACATAACCCAAAGTACTCGCTACGTAGACAGAGTGATCTTTGGAAACTCGCTTATCAGTTTGGTGTTCAAGATTGTTTGCCAACATTACAAGGTGGTAAGAAATTCTACCAAGAAAAATATGATTCAAATGAATTCATGAGAGGTACATTGAGACCTAAAGGTCATAAATTCGAGAGGAATAGTGCTCAGAGAAAAGCTAAGATTCAAGAGGCACTTGAAAAAGCTGATGAAACTATCATTAAAGTTAAAGGTAACAAATATAAACGTCTACTGGAAAGAAGATCCAAAGAAGGTAAATCTTGGATTTAGATTCGACTCGCTTTGGCTAAGATTAATGATGATGATTTGTATATAAAGAACAAGTTTTGGTTTTGGACAGAAACTTCACCAATATAGAAGAAAGGCTTTGGATATGGTTTTTTTTTTTGTAGCAGCTTCATGATCAGTATTTCAGCTTAATAAAAGTTGATTTTTGTGCAACATCGAAATCAGATGATGGTTTTAAATCATTCAATCATGTGATTCGATACAATTGGGACTCTAGAACTATGCTTCTTCAGTATTGTCTTTCTCTAGTCATTATGGGGGCTTGAAGATATCCACTTTATCAGAGGTATTTACCTAGCTTCAAAAAAAAATTCAAAAAAATAGAACTCCTCATGGGGGGCTCGAACCCCCGACATTTCGGTTAACTTCCGCTAAGAAATGATTTTCCCTTAGTTTGACTGTAAAAGCCGAACGCTCTACCAACTGAGCTAACAAGGACGAGTTCTGAAATTAAAGCCGTTTCGGTTTACTTTATAGACTCAACATCACGTGACTTACAAAGCCTCCCCACGTGACTCATAGGAAATGTTGGAATAGCAAGGATACCTGTAATTGGTGACAGTTCTCAGTTTAGTAGCTCAATCTTAGAAGTATTGAGTAAATAGACATTTACTAGAATTATACATCAATATATATTATACGAGTACAGTACGTAACTTAATAATTCTAGATCAATAATCAGTTAGAAACTTAATATATTTAAATTTAAACGGCCAGGCGCTGAATAAACTAGTGTAATTGTATACTCAATATGTGCAATGTATTTCAGCTGCTAGATCACAATATATATTATTAATGATCAATATTAAATTAGGATCACTGATATATTTCGATCAAGAATAACAGAGGTAACGTCCGCCAATTAAACATCCAGCAATAACATCACAGGTGCAGCTGCTAGTAGTTATTATAAGGTCGGCCTAGCTGCTTACTGTCTTTCAACTCTCATTAATTCTACGGTTGAAAGTCAGTGATAATATTGCGCTAGACGTAATATTGATTAGGAGAGCATAGCTAGATATTATAGTATATTTAATTTATCAGATTCAATTCGCAGCGCCTACTTTACATGGTTAATATGAGCATATGACGTATACTACCAACGTTTGTCTCGTTTATATAAATATTAATGCTTCTGTCTGATAGATAAACTATTAAGTATCTCTGTACTATTAATACATATTAATGTAATTCCTCTGAGGAACTTGGACAGTACAGCTTATTGAATATTATTGATTCTCATTTAATATTCTCAGCGTGAGAACACTAGCGATGATATTTATATCCGCTCTCAATAAAACGAGGATGCTAGTATCAAAAATATATTAAGCTGCGGTGAAGACGTAAACCCACCAAGTGATAGAGTTACACTCGTCGTCGTGATATAGAGTTCTTCTACCACTACACCATGAATGATCTAGGAATCCCACAGATTGTCGCAGCTAATACAGCTGATCGTTTCTTGTCCAACCTAGCGCAAAAACAACGCATTATTGATACAAACGGCCATAATAGATGTGCTACCGTTGGATTTAAAGGTTTCAGAAGAAGCAACGGAGCTTTACAAGATGGAAAGGATGGTAAGGAGATCAAGGCACTAGATACAGCTGAGGGAGCAGATCATGATGAGGATTACTTTGTGGATTGCGAGACTGATTACTTTGAAGATTGCGATGGGTTCGTTCTGGTTGATGGAAAAGTGAGAATTCTCAAGGCTGACAGGAGAGTGTGAGAATGTGATGGAGTAGTAGGAAGTCCATATTGAATTGTCTGATCAATTGATTGTTTTATTCTTAATGCTTAAGCGATGAGTAGTGAGTGGTTACCTGCCCTTACCAGATATTTTGTACGTAATTATGTAATGAAATTGTCAAACCGTAGAATCAGGACACTGTCTGCGCAATAGAGGAAGGTCATACTTAGCAAAATGACTGCAAAAACGGGACAAGAACGGTGGGGCAGCCCAGGCACCGGTAGAAACATCCTGCGACGATGAGAAGGCCTACGCCAAACTCCTTCTGCGTGGAATAATGGTTCTTAAATCCATTAGGAAATATGCATCTGCTGTTGATCAAACTACAGAACAACCATCAATTCAGTTAGGTATTAAAAGCAGGATGTAAATGATGGTACTGCGAGCCCATCAGCCAATCACAGGGCTTCTCAAACGATTCCTGACATGGACGAAAAGGTGCACGGGTCGGAAAAATCCACACCGATCTGAGAGAGATATGCAGGCAACTTTATAGGGCATCGAATGCCAGATGACAAAAATTGATATAGTACGTCAGCTTATTTCATAGTGCGCACTGCTCTAATTCGTGCACAGAGATGCTGAATACGGAAAACATTTCAGCTATCTTGAAATTACGTCCATATAAAAGCAACGACATTTCCGCCTTCTTTGTTCAGCCTTAGACTTACGAAGACCCACCACTATAAATATTCATTCTATAATGTCCGCCACTACCGTCAATTATCCAAACGAATTCAAAGGTTTCTCCATCTCTGATCCATCTGAATGGTCAAACCCAAAACTAACCTCATTCGAGCCAAAACATTTTGGTGAATTGGATGTCGATATCGAAGTTGAATGTTGCGGTGTCTGTGCTTCTGAACTATTCACTTTGAAAAACGAATGGTCTCATACCCCATTGGCCTGTTTGTCATCCACTTATGGTCCAAAAACTCAATGTGTTGGTCATGAAGTTGTTGGTAGAGTTGTCAAAGTCGGATCCAAATGTAAAACTGGTGTCAAAGTTGGCGATAGAGTCGGTCTAGGTGCTCAAGCTTCATGCTGTAACGAATGTTCAAGATGTAAATCAAACAACGAACAATATTGTCCTCACACTGTTGGTACTTATGCCAGTCGTTACCCAGATGGTTACGTTTCTCAAGGTGGTTACGCTTCCCATGTCAGAGCCAACGAAAACTTGGTGTTCCCAATCCCAGAAGGTATTGAATCACATTTAGTTGCCCCATTGCAATGTGGTGGTTTGACCGTCTATTCCCCAATCAAGAGAGGTATCCAAGATGTTTTAGCAAAAGGTGAAACTCCAAGAGTTGCTTTACTAGGTTTAGGTGGTTTAGGTCACATGGCCGTTATGATTGCAAGTGCCCTTGGTGCTCATGTCACTGTCATTTCAAGATCAAGAGCCAAAGAAGCAGATGCCTTGAAAATGGGTGCTGATAGATTTATTGCCACCAATGAAGAAGGTTGGGAAAAAGATTTGTTTGATGAGTTTGATTTCATGTTGAACTGTGCCACTTCAACCAAATCATTACCATTGGATAAATTGATCAGAACTTTGAGAGTTAACAGACCATTCATCTCCGTTGGTTTACCACACATTGATGAGAAATTCGATGTTAACCCATTCACTTTCTTCAGTAATGGATCCACCATTGGATCATCAGCTTTAGGTTCTAGACAAGAAGCTATTGAATTATTTGACTTAGCTGTGAAACATAAATTTGCCCCATGGGTTGAAACCTTAGATATCAATGAAGAAAATGTCAGTCAAGCTTTGACTAGATTGGATGCTGGTGATGTTAGATACAGATTCACTTTAGTTGGATTCAACAAATTCTTTGGTACCGGTAAATAGATATATAGACTGTAGGATAATATTATAGAAGTTATAGACTAGAGATTATCAGTGTAGAGTACAACTTTGATCGATAAATGTAAGATATAACGATTGAGAAATGAAAATGTAGTTCCTTCTAACCAAAGATGTTGAAAGTTTTTTGAATGCCAAACCCACCACTCGATTCAATCGAAGTGGTGAACCAAAAGCCAACCAAGACGACAAAGTATATCAAGATCAGAATACTTCCTTTGAAGTAATTACTTTTACCTTCAGCATAAATATAAGTAAATAGAACAACTGAAACGATAGTAGCAACCAAATCCCAATGCGGGAAGATCAGAGTAAACATGGAGTCTCTAATACTCAAATTATCCTCCACATGAATGTAGTATAATGAATAAAGCACCAGTGATGGGATCTGAATCAAGCAGACTTGCAATGCATAAGCAGACCCAATCTCCATTGATAAAGCCACATTACCATGTGTAGCGAATGAAATGGCATTCAAAAACTCAGTGGTATTTGGAACCAATGCAAATATAGTTATACCCAAAAACTTTGGACTGATTGGAAATTTCTTCAAAACAGAATCAACACAATCAACAAGAATTTCTGCAATGATTGCATAGAATAACGTTGCGAACAATAACACCAATGTTGATTTACTCTTAGACCAGTTTGGTGCTTCGTGTCCTTGTGGCTCTGCTGATACAGCAGTATTAGAAGCAGATGATGATATTTGTGGTGCATGATCATTGGTGGTAGTGATTGTAGTAGTTGTGGTTGTTGTTGTTTGATGCCCTTGAACAGTTTCAACTGATTGCGTTGATTTTAACTTCCCATGAGGTTCTGTTATTGGAGTTTGCCAGATCAATGCAGCATGTGTACGTAAAGTGAACCATAATCCTATCGTGTATGCCAAAAATAATAACAATGCACAAACAATGGAGAATGGTTTGAGGGTTGACTTGAATAATTTATCCATCGTCAAAGGAGGTTGAAAAAAATAACATGATTTACATGTCTGCTCAACGAATTCCTTACATGGAACACACTTGATTTCATAGGTACCATAAATCTCATGGAATACAGTTGGTGCAAACATAACACTTATTGAAAACAACAACATAGTGGAGGAAACACCAGCAGAGGCAGGATTGTATCTTTGAGTTTTTCTAATCAAGGCACCAGCACACATGGATAGACCAGGTAATAGCAAGACACCACCCAAGATTGAACCAATCATTGAACCCTCAACTAATAAACCTTTTTGTTGATTTAATGCGACACAATATAGATAGATTTCAACAATGGTTGAGAAGAATGCGTTGATGACGGCACCGACACCCATGGATGATTGTGCTGAGATAGATGCAACTGCTTGACCAATGAAATAAGCCAATGGAATGATTGATAATAGACATAATGCAAAGATAACTGTTTCATTGGTAATAACTGAGTCAATTTCTAAGAATTCCTTCAAGACATAGAAATCAAATATGGTGAAGAACACAATAAATAATAGGTTAATTAGGAAGATATTAGCACCATCAACGGTATATTTCCAATAATGTAAACCTGATGATCTATAAGTACAGACCAGAATGTTAGAATTCTTAATTCTTTGTTGAACATTTGACGGTAAGAAATATGAGTCGAACTTGAAGAAAATTGCCAGTGGATGACGGCGTAGGTGATAAGTCAAGACAGTGATGACTTTAGCCATTGGGATTGTGACAATAAATAACCAACAGATCAGCCAGATACTATAAAATACTGGCTGCAAGATCAGATAGAAAAACAAGTAGAACACAATTCTTCCCAAGGTCCAATCTCCTCTCCCAAAAAATCTCTTCTTCTTTGGATCATCTTCAAACTCATCATTGATCTCTAAACCATGATAACTTGGCTGTCTTTGCTCATTCAATGTGTTGTTAATATGATTTGAAGGACCGGCGGAAGTTTCAACATGTGCTTCCATATTGGCGTTCGAAGGACTGAAAAATAACTTATGATGGTCCTCATCTCTCCACCTTTGATATTCACCTATAGTAGTACCTTCATGTCTATCTTCGTTCAAATAATTCTCATCTTTCTGCAGATAGACTATCTTACCGAATGGCCATAATAAATAGAATCCAAGATTGAACAAAACTTTGGCATACTGTAAGTTGCCAATCAAGGTTAAGATAGCAGCACCGAATAAGTTCAGTACTAATAGAAAAACACCAAAAGTTACAGACCATATGATGTTAGTTAGATGAACAGACCAATTGATTTGCTTTTTATTTGACACTTCCAACTCATGGATATCCTTATCAGCTTCTCTTTGTACGGATCTAATCTTCTTATAAAGGGCAGGCTTCCAGATTCTAATACCGAATGGATGTGTAGTATTGATTGCATCTTGACGTTCTCTCAATGTAAATGATTCTAATGAGTTTATTGAGCCACCATCATCATCGTCCTGTTCACCAGTTTCATCATTGTAATCACGTCCATCAATGGTACCATAGTCTTCAGCATCATGGCTTATGTGGTCCTCGAAGTCATAATGGATGCTTTGGTTGTTACTTTCCGTAGGATCAGCCAGCTGGAGGTTACTATTTGCCCTCATTTCGGCATTAGAGGATACTCTATCATCCAATTGGTTAAATGCGACATGATGGTTGAGATGATGTTTGTGTTGATCAGCTTCCTTGGCCTCAAGCTTTTTCAAGCCATTATCAGCATTGATCAAGTTGGTAAGTATCTTCTGAGTAGTATCGGGGTCCAAATATTTCAAATTCTTACCAGATTTCTTGTATCTATAACGGAGAGCATCATTATACCCTTCCAGGTATTCTCTCCCTAGATCTTTTTCAATTTCATCCAGGTCGTCATCAACGGAGTATATGAACTGTGGACTATTGGTGATAGACTTGTTGTTCAGTGAAGGATTGCGTGCTAGGTTTGGTCTCTTCTTCTTGGAGTATTTTTTGTTTATGGATGACGTTTCACCAATCGTGCTATGTACTGAGTTCGTGGGGTGTAGTTTGTTTTGATCTGACATATTGATTCCAGTTGGAGGGTCTCAAAGCTGAATTTGACCTTTGGACCGGCTTGAAGATGACCAATGCAGACCCAATAAAAGTAAGTTTTTCCTGGCGTTAGAGGATTTATGACACAGGATAGTTTGTTTATCTATTTTTATTAATCATGTTTGATTACTTCATTTCATTCTGAATATTATATAAGCGAGTATGCCAGTCATGTGAAATACACGTGACTAAACGTCATATATTTTAGGAACCGCGTCTGCATTGAAGGAATATGGCAGCTAGACTGATGGTGTTGTATTGGCCTGATTGGCTGAGGCCAGGGACTTCTAGTACGTATCTAACTCTTTTCACAGCCTAAGAATTATCATCAATATAGATATAGGAATTACGATTCCTGGCAGTAGTACAAGCTGGAGCTAGTCTGATCACGTTGTTCAGTATGTGGCCCGAGTTACACAGTTGTCACCATTTATAACATTAACGTATTGAGATATTTTATTTGCAGTCGCAACATATTCATATTGGTTTCTATATAACTATGATCCAGTGAGGTTATTCTTCCACCCATTTTCAGCCGTCGTTCTACTGGACAGCACAAGTAGTATCAGTACATCAGCTAGCTGCAGTACTAATTGGAGTAGAAACATCAGGGTTGGGAGCAGTAGCAGCAGGTTTGGCAAGTATTTCAGCCGTTGAGATAATGGAATCTCTCAGCTGTCTGATGGTTTTGTCAATCTTTTTCATAACTAGTCCATCTGGCTTCTTCGAGATCGTATTGATACAGAGAAGGTCGGAGTATTTCTCTGTAGCCTTTGATAAATCCATCACAACTGGAGCTTTGGCTTTAGCCTTTGAAGCCTTTTTGGAACTGGACTGTTTCTTTGATACTTTAGCACTCATAACATTCCCATCAGTTGCAGTACCAGCATTTACAGGAGGTTTGTCTGCAGATGCCGAAGGCTCAGGTGGAGCAAAGTAGACAAGATTTCTCAAAAAAGCCCTGTTAAAAGTGAGGTGAGTAGCATGATTGAGCAAGAGCTCTTGCCCATTTATCAGCCCTGCAGTAGATGATTGGGAGTTTTGGCGCTGTAGGCCATATCGCGAGTTCATTAACTGAACTATACTTGGCCTATGGGAGGTCTCAGTACTCGTACCAGTATCGTCAGCGGTATCAGCGATGTCATCTTGTTTTGATCCTTCATAAGCCAGAGGAGTTTCAGCATCAGTTGATTTTGTTAAAAGATTTGTTATTATATCACGCAAGTTCTGCTGATATGATTGACCGAGCTCTAAAATAATCTTCAGAGATAATTCATGAATGCAATTGCATTGGATCACCAGCAACTGATCAGCGTACTTTAATTTGCTTTTGCATGACAAACAAGCATATTCTCCAGTAGTGGAGTCAATTTCCACAGTACAGGTTTCAAACAAGCTAGATGGTGGATTAAACAAAGCCGAGAATTCATCATGATAAAAAGTTAAATCCGACTCATGACTGGATTGTCCATAGACATGGTGCATGAATCTGATCTTCAAGTCCTTGAGAATAGTATAGATGGACATGCAAATCTTACCCTTTCTGATTTCCTTTGTAATCGACATCCTGAATGCTCGATTGATATTGGATGTGGTGTCAATTGCATCTAAAGTAGAAGTTAGTATCAACAATTTCAAGTATGAAGTAGACCACACATTAAGGTATACGTACTTTGACCATCATGAGACTGATTGATTTCTTGAGCATCAAACAAAGAGGCCAATATAAACTCTCTATTGAGCAATATCTGGCCAGAACTGTTGATTTTGGGAATATAGTTCAACTTTTCTATATCCATTGGACAGCTGTACTTCAAGACTGCTTCCTCAGAAAGTTCTTGACTCAATGACAAAATATAGGCCACTGCAGATGGCATTGAAATCCCTGAGCAGTTACCCTTGATAGATGATTCCACATTACTGAGCACCAGTGGGAAATCAATTGCTTCTGCAGTGTAAGAATGATCCTCCTTTGGGAACACCAACTCAATGACATCAGATACGCTAGCTGAACCAGGCAACGCAGCGAAGTTTGCAACAAATTTCATGACCGACCCATGTTTCTTTGGCAATGACGTCTTGAACATTGATAGCAGGTTGAAAAGTATTTCTGACGTATCAGTCATTGTTGTATTCTCAGTGATATGAGGTGTTCGTGTTAGTGCAACACTGATGATTACTGGAAGATTAGGCGCTCCTGTATCTCTGGTAATCATCATTACACCAAACTCTGAGTCATCAATAATAGGTATGCAAAGTATTCTGTAAACAGCAGGCCGCTCAAAGTCCACATGAAGATAAGATAGAGGATCACTCAAGTTGAAAATGAAAACGTCAGCGCCAGCAGAATCCGGCTTCAATTTTTGATAAACTTGATCCTGTAGATCGTCTGGTCTAACATTGTGAATCTCATGAGCAGCAGATGTTCCATCTCTGATATTATTATCTTGAATATCAGCTAGTTTGTAGAAATTGCGCAAGGTACCAGATCTCTTGCAGATATCTTTGACGATGAATTCATCAAGCAAATCGATTGAACAAGAATCACTTAGATCTAATTCGTGATTAAAACCTGGGGAGTCCACTAAATTGAACATAGATTTGATACCGTACATTTCTAATGTGGTTTTAGTGGCAGCCATGACATGGTTTATATTAGCCTTTTGAGGATGTTCATCCAGCTGCCTGTGTGTCAGCATACTGATTCTTTCAGCAACGTAGATTTTCAGATCATTGATGACATCTGTAGAGATGGGGTAAGCTTCAGGAACTTCAGCTTGTACTTTCCTAGTTGTTTTGGTCTTTGACAACAACATCAATCTCTGCAACGTACTTTTTGAACATTCATGTCCAAGCTCACATGATTGTAAGAACACAAGTCCTCTTGATTTTCCCTGTATGATGGCAATGGTGCATTTGCATCTCTGACACGAATATGTTTTAGATAGTGTTCTGGGACCAGTATCATCAGCGTTATCCACGATCTTTCTTTGTCTTTCCCTGAAGAATATCCCCTTACTGGCAAATGTTAGCATCAACATCAATTCTGCGCTTGCAAAACTTTCTTGAGATGCCCCGCTGGTGAATTGGACAACTAGTTGAGTTTGCCTATCAGTAAGGTTCATATCACCAGCCTTGAATAACTTGTCTGAAGAACTCTCAATATTTTTCAACGTAGCCTGTAATAAACTGTTGATCCCAGAGAGGTCAGTTTTCTCAAGTTGAAAGAGTGGCTTTGCAGAAGCATTGAGTATCTTGTGGTTTGATCTTTTGGTTTTGACTGACTTTTGGGATGGACTATCATATGTTCTTGAGCTTTTGAATTGTGGAGTTGGGTATTCTGCTGTTCTGTTGTACGAATAAAAGTTGGAAACAGGAACTGGGGAATGATCAGGTTTTGACCGACGCTTGGAAGCTGAAGGTACAGGACTGGAATCAGATATATGCCTGGAAGATCTTTTACGAGCAGCCATTCTAGTATGAGGACAATGATATCAGCAACTGACCAATGCAAACGGTCATGACACCCTCAGTGAAATAAAACATATTAATTATCAACTATTCACTACGCTACGCGTCAAAAAATGATGACATAATCACATTTACCAATGATTACATCATATATTACCTAAGCTGATTTATGTAATAATCCGGGTAATGGAATACGCGAAGTTCCTAACCTAAAAGTCTAAAGAGTGATTTCGCGAGACAAATTAATTTTTCGTGAGCAGAAAAAAACAAGGCACAGCGGTATTTTTAGACAGAATTCTAAATCAAAAAAAATACCGAACAACAACAACGACAAAATTCTAAAATCCCATCGTTTGCCCATCTCAAAATTGATCTCTCGCTACTTATAAGAACCATCAGCAAAGCTCAAAGCACTCATCACTGTCGCTGACTCTGAATCATCAAATCATCCACAACTTTCACCGCATAATGAGACTTCTTTCGTTCATCTTCCTGCTGAACTCCGTTTGCGCTCTCACTACTTACACATCTGTCGTTACCACTACAAATGATCTGGGTATAACTGTCACACTGACCCAAGCGATCACAAGTGGATCAACTACAACACCTGGGGTGGCTGCAACCACAACTCCTACTACAACGGCTGGAGTGGCTGCCACCACGACTCCTGCTACAGGTACAGCAGCCGTCACTACTGGTGCAACAACTGGTGTAACCACTGGAGTCACTACTGGTGTAACTACTGGAGTTACTACCGGTGTCACTACTGGAGTCACTACCGGTGTCACTACAGGAGTCACTACAGGAGCCACTACTGCTATCACCACAGGAGCTACTACTGGGGTCACTACAGGAACAGCTACTGCTAAAACAGCGACAGGCACAGCTACTGCTACCACAGCTGGCACAGCTACAGGTGTCACCACCAATACTGCTGCAACTGCTGACACCACCAGCGTAACAGGGGAAACTACTGCAACTGCTCAAACCCGTACTACCACTGCTTTAACAACTCAAGGAACTTCGCAATCATCACTCAACCCAACTTACACATACAGTGATTCTACAACGACATACACCACATCCTCAGCATGGACATCTATTTGGGTCACAATCACTTATGCAAACGGAGGTGTTGCTACTGTCCAAACAACATATTCTCAAAGATTTCTTTCGTTTTACTCAACAGTCTCAAGCCCTTCTAGTGGAAGCATTGGCTTGGGTACCATCAGTGGGACAGTTGGTGTTGTGAAGACCAACAACTTTGTCACAGTAAGTGCTAATGATGCATTTCAAGGGTTGAATAGAGGTGTTATAAGTGGGCTAGGTAGCTCAGTTGTGTTTGTTATTGGTTTGTTGTTCTTATAGATGGGCAGTACCCTTTTAATGTTTGGGTTCGTTGGGGGGTTTTATGGCATGAATAATTCATTATTCCTTTCAAGTTTCTCTTACCATTATGAATGGTACATTTACATGGAAAAAGTGACCTGTTTGAAACACAGTTGGCTGTGTCTTGTTCCTTATCATTTTTTCTTTCTTGGTTTCATTGTTTTCAAAAAATAAAAAGACGGTTTATGTAATAATTGAGATTGTAGATACTTTACGCTGTTGAACAAACATTTCATAGCAACTCATTTGGATGAAGAGAATATATTATTCACTAACTAACCTAAATGATCAATAAAGCTTTAGCACCTTTGACTTCGGCATCTTTATGAGAGTAAAATTCGATGGAGTCTTCTTCTCTTAATTTTAAAACTTTCTTGAATCTTTCACCAATGTTGAATAATTTAGATTTTGTTGTGGATTTGGTCCATAAAGCAACTCTGTAACCCATTTTTCTGTTATTTAAGACAATTCCATTGACTTCATTTTCATCATCTTGAATGGTTTCACCTATCAAAGCCAAAAGACCTCTTAACCAGACGTCATTGATATCAACATCATCTTTCTTGGAGAATTGATGTGTCCATTTACCACCTTCAGCATTTTGTGGATCTTCCCATTCAGGTTTAATTCCTTCTCTGAATAAATGGTAATCACCCTTCAATGGTAAATCTGCAGCTGTTGGGATTGAATTGAAAATACCCCAGAATTCTTCAACTGTGGAAAATGTGATGACAGGTTTTAGTAGATCAGACCAAGATTCTTTTAGTTCTGGAGAGGCAGGTTTTATGTACCACAAAGTCCAACTTGTGTTCAAAGGATGTTTCAATTCAATATCTGGAGATGATAAAACGGTTTTTCCAGATTGTGATTCCAAGGACAAATCTTGGGTAGCTTTGGTCAATTCTTCAGACATTTCAGAACGGATATTTATTGTATGTGGGTTGTATTTGGTTGATTGTAGTTTAACTGTGAAGTAACTGGGTTTTTCTCGATAATATTGTTTACCTTTGTTATTTTTCCTTTAATTCGACTTCTGGAAAAATTTTCCACAAAAAAAGCTTTGCGGCAAGGGAAACGCTGGATGGTGTTCGGATGAACGAGGTTTCCCGTATCTAATTTGGTCGATTTGGGGTCGTTTCTGAGGCAGAATACGCTCTCTCGTTTCTCCTATGCTCTGAAACCTATACTCTAACAACAGAGTCGCAATCTGTCAAAATACCCAATCTTTATAGACCTTTCAAGCCAGTGAAAGTGGATGAAACAGAACTGATTACCTAAGCACCAGTGCCCATCGCCACATAACCACGGCCTCCCTCACCAATCAAAAGACATATTTCTCTCTTTTGTCTGCTGTGCTTTCGACAACTATTGGAGAGACCAAGTGAAATCAACCATAGGCAATGAACTATCTGCTGAAGATGTTTCTCACCACAGTGACCTCGCTAGCCACGGTGTCCGTGGTTCTTCTCTACAAGTACCAACTAGCGTTGATATATCCTTCCTCCTTAAGTAATTCAAGAACAAATACAGCAAGACCATCTTCTTTCAATTTACCATTTGAAGAACTTTATATCCCTACCAAAGACGGAGTCAAGCTTCATACTTTCCTGCTGCTGCAAAATACAGCATCAGCCTTCTATAGAAACAAAACAGTGGTGATACTTTGTCCAAATGCTGGTAACATTGGGAACTCATTGCCAATTGTGGAGATATTCTATAGACAATTCGGGTACAACGTTCTTATATACTCTTATAGAGGATACGGTGAATCCACTGGAACAGCAGATGAAAAGGGACTGAAGATTGACTCTGACACCATACTGAAATACATCAAGGATCATGAAGTTCTAGGGACTTCCTCTGTTGTGTTGTATGGTCGTTCCCTAGGAGGCGCGGTTGCAATCTATATGGCTTCAAAGAATTTCAGTTTTATTAAAGGCGTTATTTTAGAAAATACATTCTTGAGTTTGAGAAAGTGTATACCACATGTGTTCCCATTCTTGACCTATTTTACATTCTTATGCCATCAAGTTTGGGAAAGTGAGGTTGATATCAAGAAAGTGAATCAAGACGTCAAGTGGTTATTCTTAAGTGGTGATGCGGATGAGATCGTCCCTCCTTCTCATATGAAACAGCTTTTTGATGAATGTCCTACATCTGATAAGAGGAAAGTTGTGTTTCAAGGGGCCAAACATAATGATACAATCATCAGTGATGGTTATTGGGATATAGTTTCTGATTTTATCAAAACTATAGAACCAGTAGAAAAATAGTTAATGCACGAGTAATTTATGAGATATATGTGTTTCAGAGTCATTGAGTCCTGGAGTCTTCTCCTTTATCAAATTATTTATCCACTTATACAGCCACCAGGGCAATCATCGTAACCATCTTCAAGAAACCAAGTCTTCAAACATCCAAAGTGTCCATTATGTCCACATTTTAGCCTGATTGAGCATAGCCCTTTGACAACCTCGTTACAGTAAACACATCTATTCCAGGCAGAACATGATTCGCAGAACCAAGTACCAACGAATTTGTTAAATTTCTCTTCAGGTTCGTCACTCTCTTGTTTTCTTGCTTTCTTGTTTAAAATATCATGTAGTTTGGCCTTTGATGCTTCATTTACTATCAACTTTCCACAACTTGAACAGAAATGTCTTAACCCAGAGGAGTTTACACTTGTGCTTGATATCTCCAACTCAAATCCGTCTCTCACAAGAATTTGATTGAGTTCACTGAATTTGACAAAAAATCTCATTCTTTGTAACCATTGAAGGAATCCATAAACCACTTCTTTCATCAAATTACTATGATCCGGGTAGATTTTATATTTTGAGTTGAACAAAATTATCAAAACTGTCGACATGATCAAGTCACCTTGCTCTAAGTTCCAATTGATAACCTTTTCTAGGATAAACTTTGGTGCAAAAGGTGGTAATAGAACGGAAGACTCCGCTTCTTCCTCATCGTCAAGTTTTTGGTTCGTTAATTGTTTAGTCAGCTCCGACATCATCGATTGTTGAGGTCTTACCGACTTGGTTAGAGGTAATGGTCTATTTGCCATAGGTTTCAGCAGCATCTGTGATGTATTTGACATCGTTGAAGTCATTGAGAAGGCCGGGGATATGGATCTGGCACCAGACGGGGAAACATCAGTAATCAAGCGCATAGAAGAACGTTTCGAACGTGGTTTCAAAATTGGAATAGCTTTATCATCAGTGAAATCTAATGCGTCTTCATCTCTTGGATCAATCCCAGACATTGAAGTAGCACGTTTCTTCGGCTCTGTGCTCCATTTCAAGACATCATCTTTTGTTATTGTCTTCTTCAGACTCTCATCTTCACTTTCCTCCAGAATTAACTCATTTGACTCTCCCTTTAAAATTGATTGCTTCAAATTTGACATCTTGTATGATGAGAATGATGGATGATTGTTTCTTGAGTTTATCGAATTATTGAATTCACTTAGATCACTTAATGAAGGCGATTTACCATAATTTGTTGAATTTGAAGTACTATAGTTGTATTTTTCTGAATCCACTTGATGATCACTTGTATCCATAGATCTTAGGCTTTCATTGTCGATATTTTGACGTTCCTGATTCACGCGGTATACTAGCTCGGTCTCAAGTTTCGACTCCCAGACTAAACTTTCACTGATAACTTTCCAAGTCTGTGCATCTCTCAAATTTCCAACTGATGCAGCAATATCACTGTTAATGACACAAGTTTCTATCAGATTCTCGTTCGAGTCAAATCTGTAATTTTCAACTAGATACTTTAGTGTTTCAGGAGTTCTGTTGATTGGAAGGTTCACAGGAATAACAATTGGGTTAATAACTGATGGGTTTTGTAGCTGTTGAGCAAATGATGAGTTTCGATGAAAATTTGAAGTGGGAAGAACGTTTGTTGACTGTTGACCACTGCCATGAGAGTGATTTCTAGTTAACTGGGGTCTCACAAATTGACTTGATGCTCTTGATAGTCCAGGTCTAGGACTCGTAGATTCAGCAACAGATGAGATAGAAGTACCAGTCATCGTGAGATTTGCGTTTGAGGTTGGTGAAGTTGAGAAAGAGGCTGAATTTGACTGTCCAGCTGCCCCAGCTACAGCTGGTTCATATTGCTCCGTAATTTCTGAGTTTTCAAGTGACTGGTTGGTGAACATCAACTCATCTGTAGGTGCCCAACTAGTTGAAGCAACAGAAAGATTATCAATAATCGGTGGATAGTTCGCAAGATCGTCAACAATGAAATATTTATCTTTAGAACAAGTCAATAAATATCTACCATTCAAGAAATTAAGCCCTGTAACTTGCATGGAATGAGACTCAATGTGATATACTGGGATGTATTTTCTCTTCAAGGAGTAAATTTGGACCCCCAGATCGTTTGTCAGAAAACTGGTAGCAATCTCTGCACTATTTATGTTTGATGATTGCACAGGTCTGAATGATACCTTACTGATAGGAGAAGCGGTATGGATGACATGGTCAGGAATCTGTCTTTGGTCATTTGAATTCATATTCCATACTTGAATCTGTTTATCTCTACCACCACTAACAACATAATCAAAATCCGGATGCCAATCGAGGGTCAAACCTGGGCCTGTATGAGCATTAAACTTCTTCTCGAACTGATTGATATTCCTGATATCCCATTTCTGTATCACACCAGAGTCAAATATCGCGGCAAACTTCTTGTTGTGGAATGGGGAGAACTTCAAGCTTCTAACAGCATCTGAATTTCCAAACATAGTGATTGTTGGTTTCACAGAACTTGATCTTAAATCCCAAAGTTTCATCGCACCATCTTGAGAACCTGATAACAACAAATGTGGGTCCAACTGAGAAAAAGAAACTGAATTCACTGCTCTTGTATGATCACTCAGTTTATAACTAAGTCTGTTTGGTTTGGGGGCTTGATGGTTAAAAATAAGGATTGAACCTGTAGTAGTTGAAGTTGCAACAAATTTGTTGAATGTCTGATAACCAGCCGAGACGTCAAGGATTGAACCAATGACTTTCTTGTTCTTCATCGAAAGAGATCCTTGCAAAAGATCCTCTGTGACTTTGTTCTGAGAGAAGTTTAGCACCTGAAGTGTGTTCTTTCCCGCAATCACAGCTTGATCATATGAATCGTTGTTCAATATGCTGAAACTAGTCATCTCATAACCGGCTTTGAATCTGAATTGATTGATGTCATTATAGGTTGCTTCATTGGAGCTGATTGATGGTGATGCATGTATCTGTGAGAAAGGTCGTATGGATGACCTTGTCGAAGGTGAAATTGAACTATTTGATGAGTTCACACTCTGTGGAGTGGAGTTCCCGTACAGATTGAATGCTATTCTTGCCAGCGTATTGGAGGGCCGCGAGCCGTAGGAAGTGCCGGGGTGGTCGTTGTGAGAGCCACCGTGTGACCCATTAGAGCCATAGAGCCCGAACTTATTGTCAAAAGAGGACATCTGTCACTGATATTTCAGATCTGGAGACCGTTGAAGAGCGCTGCAAGCGATTTTTTGTGTTTTCGCACTATGAGGAAAAATTGATTACATAAATTATAAAATATAGAGAAAGTCCTACAAAAGGAGCTGTTTCTCCCTTGTTTGGTCATTAGTCTTGGTGTTCTATATCAGTATTACACGTCCTGTATGCAGAAATCTTTTTATGGCGGAATATCTCAGCAGGTAGATGCTGTTAGCCTCCAGATCGATCTCTTCTCCTGCGATAACAATAGGGTCCACCACATCTTCCAGCACTTGAACAAACACAGCTTTGTCCATTGGGGGTTCCTCTATCATTGAAAGACCGCCTCCGGTGTCATCTAATGCTTGTAATTGTTGTGGTAGTTGAGATAGGAAAAGGTTATTGTATAGCTGGACCAATGAGGCAAAATGGGCCTCCATATATCTAGTCTCACTCTCTGATAATC
Organism: Wickerhamomyces canadensis; assembly: GCA_003707015.3. Classification (NCBI taxonomy): domain Eukaryota; kingdom Fungi; phylum Ascomycota; class Saccharomycetes; order Phaffomycetales; family Wickerhamomycetaceae; genus Wickerhamomyces; species Wickerhamomyces canadensis. Next base: position 53,395 of record PPMU03000003.1, on the reverse strand, counting down.
TCATCACCAGATCCTCGTCGTTTCTGATAGAGATGGTGTATTTATCAATCTTTGCCAGTCTGGTCCGCAGATACGATCTGATGAGAAAATTCACTCTATCTAATTCTGACTCCACAATCATCAGTTGTAGTTTGATATCTCGCTCTTGAGTCTGAAGCTCAATTGAGTTGATCTCGATGAACTCGACCTGTTGGCGCACTCTCTCAAGCATCCTCTCTAGCAGTGCCTCTTTGTAGTCGAGGAGTTCCGGAGCCATCCGTTCATTGATCCATGCCTGTGTCAACTCGTTGAAATCCTGCTCTTTGAACTCCAAGCTGTTGTATTTGGAAGGCCGAGCCTCCCTCTCGAAGTCTCGGAGAATATCATCGAAGTTGATGTCCATTTTCCAACAGAGCTCTACCAGTTATGATGGTCCTTGTTCGTAAAAAGCCTCAGCTTCTTGCGTTCCTCGTCGCTTCTGCTTTTTTGACCATACGCCAAATTTCAGTTTTTTCTTTCGCGTAATAAGTCAAATTAATTATAAAGCGCCAAATCAAAACAACAACAGCTTCAGCAGGCCTAACAAAAGAGTCAATTTGCTTGGAAATAAGCAGAATGTCGAGCAGAAAGAGTGAGATTGAGGCCAAGCGACTCAGACTTCAAGAACTGAGGAAGCAGCGAGAAGAGAAAGAGCAGCAGAAAAAGGCCAGAGAGTCACTTGGGGGAGTTGAAGACATAGTCTCGAGAGTCAGTCTTCCCAGTGGTGAAGATCCTCAGGGTATCATTACGAGCGTGAATAAAAAGGAATCAGCACCCACAGTCCTGAAAAAGTCAATTGCTATCCAGACCGATGATGTTGATGAGCAGACAAGCGCAGTACCCAGAAAGAAAGAGGTTATCACTTATAATAAAGCCACTCAAACAGAGTATACTTCAGATTCAGAGGAGGAGAGTGAGATGAAGGTTACGGAGGAGATTGAAGTTCCTCAAGAGGAAGAAGTTCCTGCAAAACCAGAGAATCTAGCTGAATCACCACCCATACAAGTCGATGAGGCTACGCTAGCTCAATTCTTCCAGGAGTCGTTTCAAATCATCAATCGATCAATAGAAGAGGACAAAGGCATAGTTCAGAACTATGAACTATTGAGAAAATCAGCTATTGATGAGAAGCAACTGTTTTTAGAGGTATGCAGGTTTGACATTGATACAAATGATGGGGTTTACTCCATGGATCTATCAAAGTTTTTTCCTGAGTTGGTGATTATTTCAACTGGTCATGATCTCTACATTTATAATACAAACTTCAACAAATTTGAGCATCATTTCAGGTCATCAACCAAAATCCTAAATGTTCAATTTTCAGACTTCCACTCCAACTTCATATTTGGTACTGGTTTCAATGGGAAGGTTTTGATCTGGAACCTAGAAACCCCATTGAATCAAACGTACTTAGAGTCTGCTGTTAGTTTGCAAACCCATGCGTACCCTGTCTGGTGCTTGGATCAGATTCATGAGAATGCTGGTGTTATTATCACTGCCTCAACAGATGGTAGAGTTCTCACCTGGAATACAAATATTCTTGCCAAACCGACTACTCAACCATTAGAAATACGAATGCCAAAAAAGTTGGGCCTGAGATATGATGAGTTGACACCGTTATGTATGACACACCAAAATGATGATCATGGTTTCTTGCTAATTGGAGCAGAAGATGGGAATATCTATAGAGTCAAGAGATTTGATAATAAAGCCAACTCCAATAGTGACAATCTAATAGACATGATCTACATTGGACATGGTGGCCCAATAACTGGCTTAAGTGCATCTGCTGAATGGTCAAATATTCTCATATCGAGCTCATTAGACTGGAAACTATTTCTATGGGGTGTCAATGAAGAACGGCCACTTTTGGAGATCTACAAAAGTGAGGCAATCTTAGGCTGTCAGTGGAGACCAAAGCACCCAACACAATTTGGGTTCATCTACGAGGACTGTTTGGAGATACTGGATTTGAGTATTGACTCTGTTATCCCAATTGTGAAAATAAACACTGGTGAAGCATTGAACAAATTTCTCTTTGATCTCAGTGGGGAGAAGGTCTATCTTGCTACTGTCTCTGGTGCAGTCTTTATCTATGAGTTGCTTTTGGACGATGTCAAGTCAGATCTCAATAAATTCAAGAGAACGTATGTGAGGAATTAAAGACTCGTCTCTTACTCAAAGCCTCCACACACTCCATGCTATATATAATGAACCCGTATAAAATCAACTACACGATAAAAGAAAAGAGCTCTCGTACAAAAATCGCTATCGCTTTATGTGTCCCCAACCAGTGACTTTAGCATGTGAAAAAAAAAAATGTCATCGAGTGCAGAAAAAAAGGTTTCGGAAAGAGATGATTCACAACAAAGCCAACTCTTTTTGCTGCTTCAAAGCTTTTATTGTTCACCGGCGCAGATTTGTACTGGCAAAATGAGGATCAGTCACAAGCTCCAGAAGGCACATTCTGAAGCTGATGCCCCAGCAACCTTCTCATTTGAGTTCTTCGTTCCAAAGACGTCCCAAGGTGTCCAGAACCTATATGACAGAATGGATAGAATGTACAACTTGAACCCACAGTTCATCGATGTCACTTGGAATGCCGGTGGTAGATTGTCAAACTTGACCACTGATATTGTCCAAACAGCTCAGTCTGTTCTTGGTCTGGAAACTTGTATGCACTTGACTTGTACCAACATGCCTGTTGAGTTGATTGACAATGCTCTTAAAGATGCGTACGATTCAGGATGTCAGAACATTCTCGCACTAAGAGGGGATCCACCAGTGGAAGGTGGTGAATGGACAGCTGTTGAAGGAGGCTTCAAGCATGCCAAAGATCTAGTCAAATATATCAGACAGAAATACGGAGATCATTTTGATATCGGTGTTGCAGCTTATCCAGAAGGACATCCGGAAGAAACAGATATTGACCTATTGATCGATTATTTGAAAGAGAAAGTTGATGCTGGTGCAGACTTCATCATTACACAAATGTTCTACGATGCAGAAAACTTTATCAGCTGGTGTGCTAAACTAAAAGAAAAAGGTATCAACATCCCTGTTATTCCAGGTATCATGCCTATCAGTTCTTATGCAGCTTTCAAAAGAAGATCTACTTGGTGTGAAATCAATGTTCCTACTGAATTTGAAGAGAAATTGATCGCTGTTAAAGATGATGATCAATTAGTAAGACAGGTCGGTACTGAATTAGTCGCTGAAATGTCCGCTAAACTTCTGGAGTCTGGATGTGTTAACCATTTACATTTCTATACTATGAACTTGGAAAAATCATCAGTCTTGATTTTGGAGAAGCTGAAATTGATTCAGTCTTCCAAAATACTAGAAGACTTACCATGGAGAAAATCTCTCAATCCAAATAGAAACAACGAAACAGTTAGACCAATCTTCTGGAAGAATAGAAAATACAGTTATATCACAAGAACTCAAAACTGGGATGAATTTCCAAATGGAAGATGGGGTGATGCAAACTCTGCTGCATTCGGTGATGTTGGTTTATTCACATCTGGATTGTTGCGTCAATCACCAAAGAGATCAATTGAGCTTTGGGGTGAACCAAAATCTATCCAAGATGTTGCAAATTTAGTCATCTCATACTTGGAAGGTAAAATAGCATCACTTCCATGGTCAGATACTCCGGTCACTTCAGAGATTAATTCAATTAAACAGGATTTAATTCGTCTTAATCAACGTGGTATTTTGACTATCAACTCACAGCCTAGTGTCAATGGTGTCGAATCCAGTGATGATACTTTCGGATGGGGTCCAAAGAATGGATATGTCTATCAAAAGCAATATCTTGAGTTCTTGATTCCAAAGGCCAACCTGCCAAAACTTCTAAAGAAAATTGAAAAGATTGATACTCCTTCCAACTCACATCCAAATTCTAAAGACAACTTCAATATTCTGACTTATTTTGCAATCGACAATGAGGATAACTTATCCTCTAATTCAAGAGACGACTCTGCAAATGCTGTTACATGGGGTATTTTCCCATCTCAAGAAGTTTTACAACCAACTATCGTTGAAAAAGTTTCATTTTTAGCTTGGAAAGACGAGGTTTTCAGAATTGCTGAGGAGTGGAGCTCCATCTTTGAAGATGACAATATCTCCAAAAATGTCATAAAATCAATCATTAGCGATTATGCTCTAGTGAATATCGTTGATAATGACTTTGTTGGTAAAGAGAAGATCTTCTCTTTGTTTGAAGAGTTATGAATCTGGAAAATCTTCTTGTTCACACATACAACAACAACCAACCACACACAACCCTTAATGATGTTCTCAACAACACGACTTGACATCAACTGTCAACCAATTTTAATGTTTTAATGCCTACCCAAATTTTTTTTTATTCTTATTTATCTGCTAATTCATTTCCAAATATCAAATTTCATTTCATCATGATTTAAAATATCCCATTTAGAGCATGCTATTATATCATATATTGATGGAAAGCAAGAGTTGCAATAATCAGTCTTGCGCCAAATTTCCATATTGCATATCCCAGAACGGTGCTTGGGTTGTTTGGTTAACTTCTCTCGTAGATAAAGTGCTTTACCATCACCCTGGACCCGGATCTTTTGATGACACTTCAACCGTGTATGATGCTGAGGTGCAGCACCTGGACCTTCCCACTCTCTGTTTACAGCAAGGTTATCCACGTATACACCCAACATCGATTTGTCCTTGTAGAGCGGTCTTTGTTTTTCTTTCGATTTCTCTGAAAAAAATAGCTTCACCGAAGTTGACACCTTTTAACAATAGAAGAAGAAGAATAAAGACAAAATGGTGCTGCTGAAGCTCGTTGCTGTGCTGCTTCTGGCCAGAAGTGTGGCCTCACAGATCAACATTCAGCTGCAGGCGAATTGGGAGAATCCTCCTTTTGCATTGAGATTGCTGTAAGTTTTTCTCTTGCTGTTGAGCAGACGTGTCCATATAATGTTCCAATGTACTAACACCATGGTCACAAAGTGAAACCGTCTCCTCAGAGAATGAGCAGTATTATCTCCAATCTGTTGCTGCTGTCACTGGAATAGAGATTGATGAAGATTCAGAGGCAGCCGATGCTCTGGAATCATACACTGATGAGCAATTATACGAATCAGTATTCGATCTATTGACACCTCAAGAACGTGCCTTATACGATATTCCCTTGGTCAACAAATACTACTCTCCTAGAGTGATATCACATTACCAATACTACAGAAATGTTGCTCTCCCATCATTTGAGTCAAAACTACAAAAGAAATGTGGCGAAGTCCCTCAGAGTTGGATTCAATATAACGATGTTGTCTATTGCAAAGCCGATGATGTTTTTGCTTTGATGACCGATGGAAAACAAGGTTCTATAGATGATCAACTTCTACCATTTGACAGAGTGATTGGTGACTCAGGTCCGCTTTTGATCTTCTATGGTGACATAAGTGATCCAAATCTAAAGGGGTTTTTGCAGAATCTTTATGAAAGCTCTCAAGGTGGGAAATTCCGTTTTGTTTGGAGATATTCTACCTCTACCGATCCAGCTGACGCTCCAAAAGAGATATTGAATGGGTTTGGGGTTGATCTTACATTGAAACGTACTGATTATATTGTGATTGATGACAGAGATCTTACTGGTGGCCAACAGAAACCCCTGAAGAGCGAGCAGCGAACACTTGTTGATTCTGATTCATTCTTGGACCAATATTCTGAAGATATTCCGGTATTGAGTAAATCTGACTTGGAGGAATTGGATCTAAAGCTTGCAAGTTTTGCTCTTTCAGAGAAAAACGATACACTTAATTTCAACAACTTACTCAAGGCTGTTCAAGATCTTCCTAAGTTCACTTCAGATCTGTCTACCTTCACCATCGATGAAGAATTGGTACAACAGATACAGAAAAATGCCAAACTTGGGCTACCATTCCAAGAAAGTTCGTTGTTCCTCAACGGATTGGCTCTTGCTGAGGATGATCAGAACATATTTGCACTATACAAGGCAATCAAGAAGGAACTGGAACATGTTAACCGTCTTACATCACTAGGTATTGATAGTAATAATGCCCGAACACTTATTGAGAAGTTTTGCTATATGTCACTAAAGAAGAATGTGGCAGTTGGAGTCACAAGATACAAAGTTGAATCTGAAACGAGCCCTATAATCTACTTCAATGATGTTGAAACTGATCCCGCCTATCAAGATTTGGGCGATGATGTCTCTGTCTATTTACAAATGTACAGGCCAGGAAATATCCCACCTTTGAGATCCAATATCCACTCCCTTGTTTTTGCTATAGATTTAACCAACAGAGAACATTTAAGATCTTTAATGCAGACTTTAGAAGCTGTCAAATATCACCTAATCCCACAGAGAATCGGAGTGATCCCACTTATCTCAACTGAGGATGATCAACTGCTGGCAAATAATCTATTTCATATTGTAGAGACACAAGGTGTTTCAAAGGCTCAGAAATACCTCAAGAAACTTCAATCTCATTCCGGAAAACCAAAAAAATTAACTGATAGAAACTACACTTTAGATCTTGTGGATCCTTTCATCTCCTCTTTTGACGTTCGTCAACCTTCGATTATTGCAAATGGCGTTTTCTATGCCCTTGATGAGAACTGGCCTTATTCTTTGACTAAACAGGTTACAGATGATGTCAGAGCTATTGGCTACATGATCTATGAAGGGAAAGTTAAAACAGCAGATGACATTATCGAAGCACTACAAAAAAATTCATCTCCTATTCGGGATAGCGTGCTCGTGCCAGATGACAAAAATACTCTAGAGCATATTATCGTAACAAGTGACTTCATAGAAGGCTCCAAAAAGCTATCTAATGAAATCTTTGAATTCACAAATAAAAGAGATGATGAGACAGGCCTTGCCACCTTCACTTTGGGAGGCAATTTAGGCTCCAAGATGATCTTAGAACAATTGGTTGAGGTACTTAACTTCGTCAAAGATGCCCATATTAACTTGAAAGTTCGAATCATAAACACATCAAATGAAGCATCTTTCATCGGCAAGATAAGACAAGCATTGAACAAATCCATCCCTCATGCCATTGAAGTTGTTGAACAGATGCTAGAAGATAATCAGTTCATTGAAGGTTGTTCTACAAACCCAGCAGTGAAGTCACTATTGCGCTCCATTGGTGTTGATTCTGAGTCAGGTTTCATTCTTTACAATGGTCGTTATGTCAAGCTTCCTGATTATGTTTTTTCCAGTAAAGTGTTGGACTTTTTTGCAAGTACTGAGTTCTCGCTAAGAATAGTGTCTGCATTAGAGGTTCTTGCTGGTAAATTTCCTCCAAATGTTCACGATCTGCATGACTGGTTTGAAATATTTTCTAGTGTGATCACCAAGACTTATTTTGCTGAGGCTGATCCATTTGCGGGTACCACTATTCCAAGGTTGGATCTTTCAGTTGCTAAAACAGATAGGGTGATCTCATTTGGTGACAAGACCATTAGTGATGTTCACCTCCTATTAACTATAGACCCTACCCAGGAACTTTCTCAGAAACTGTTATCATTAGTTCAAGCCGTCAAAGACCTTGATTTTATCTCCGTTGATATAGTCTTGACGCCAAAATTACAACTGGAGGAATTCCCTGTGAAGAGATTCTATAGAGGCAACTTTAAGTCTCGTGTTGAATTTTCACATGATGGCTCATTGCATGAGGAAGAGTTTGTTTCTTTTGATCTTGTCCCTGAAAATACCTTATTTACTCTAGATCTTGATGTCCCACCTTCATGGATTGTCATTCCAAAAGAGAGTGTGTCTGATTTGGATAATGTTCTTCTGAAACAATCTGGCCCTGTCATTGGTATATATGAGCTAGAGAACATTATCATTGAAGGCAATGCATTTGATGCAGTTTCTAGGAATCCAACCACCGGACTTGAAGTTCAAATTGAAGGTTCAGATACTTACGTCATGACGAATCTTGGATATCTTCAATTGAAAGCCAACCCTGGGGTGTTTAATTTCAGTATCAAGGAAGGTAGATCATCTGATATCTACTCGTTAGTTAGTGTTGATGATTTCGAGTCAACTGATTTTGAAAAGAAAAAGTCTGCTCAACTTTCTATCATGACAATGGATGGTGTTCATATCTATCCTAGACTCATCAAAAACGAAGGTAAAGAGTCTGAGGAACTATTACTGGCTGAGAGCTCAGGTAAAGATGAGTCAAAACCTGGTTTCTTCTCTGGCTTATTCAAAAAGAAGAAACATGCTGATATTAACATCTTCACCATTGCTAGTGGTCATTTATATGAGAGGTTATTGAGTATCATGACAGTGTCTGTCATGAAACACACCAAACATACAGTTAAGTTCTGGTTGATTGACAACTACATGTCCCCAACATTTAGAAAGTTTTTACCTCATCTGGCCAAGCAATATGGGTTTGAATATGAACTAATAACTTATAAATGGCCATCGTGGTTGAGAGGTCAAAGAGAGAAACAAAGAACCATTTGGGGTTATAAGATTCTTTTCTTGGACGTGTTGTTCCCTCAAGATTTGGATAAAGTCATCTTTGTCGATGCTGATCAAATTGTTCGTACTGATATGAAAGAACTTGTTGATTTGGATTTGGAAGGTGCACCATATGGATACACGCCAATGGGTGATTCCAGAAAAGAGATGGAAGGTTTCAGATTTTGGAAGCAAGGATACTGGGCAAAATTCTTAGGTGATAAACTAAAGTATCACATAAGTGCTCTGTATGTCATTGACTTGAAAAAATTTAGACAGATTGCAGCTGGTGACAGATTAAGACAACATTATCAACAACTCTCAAGAGATCCAAACTCACTTTCAAACTTGGATCAGGATTTACCAAACAATTTACAAACTCAATTGAAAATCTTTAGTCTACCTCAAGATTGGTTATGGTGTGAGACTTGGTGTGATGATGAAAGTTTGAAGACTGCAAAGACCATCGATCTATGTAACAACCCTTTGACTAAGGAACCTAAATTAGACAGAGCACGTCGTCAAATTCCCGAGTGGACAGTTTATGATGACGAAATCAGTGAACTGCATAAAAAAGTTTTTGGTATTGATGGTTGTGCAGTTTGTGACCCAGTCCCATTATTGGAAGCTGCAAAGTCTGAAGAGATCATAGATCACGATGAATTGTGATTGTCTCGATTTAGTCAATAATAGAGTAGTGATTTTTATTCACGCCTTTTACTAGTAGTGAAACTGAATGTATCGCTCATATATTTCCCAATGGTGCATTAAAACGATGGTATAAATTAACCTTTTGCCACATCAGGTTCATTCTCTTGATAGTCTTCATTTGGTATTATCTTAAATTCCTCCTGTAACAGTCTCCCTTGAAGTTTATCTTCTTCCAATACATCATCCACAAATTTGACCAGATCTCCTCTCCCATAATACCTAGCCAGGACTTTTCCTGAATTAATTGATTGCACTGTGGCTTTATTGATCAAAACGAATGAGATACCAGAGTCTGGACACTCATAATTGACCGTCAACAGGAGTCTCTCCATTATTCCTCTTAAACCTCTTGCGCCCGTTCCTTCTTTTAATGCCAATTCTGCAACATTACTCAAGGCAGCTTGTGTAATAACCAATTTGACTCCAAATTGTTCAAAAATGTACTTATACTGACTCAACAACGCATTCTTTGGCTCTGTCAGGATTGACAAGAGATCAGATTCATTCAATGAATCTAATCCAGTAATGATGGGGACTCTTCCGATGAGTTCTGGGATCATACCATACGATGTCAAGTCTTGAGGGGTTATTAGTTCCAATGCAGAAACTTTACGACCATCTTCTAATCTTATTTGCTTTATCGAATGTTTTCTAGAGTTTTCATCAGATTCTTTGATATCTGCACCAAACCCAATGGATGACTTACTTAATCTTTGTGAAATATGTTCATCCAATCCAACAAAAGCACCCATCAAGATGAATAGGATATTACTGGTGTCGATTTGATATGTTTGACTCTTTGTTGACGTCATTTGGTTATTTTGATTGTCTTTGTCCTTTCCGATTGGCTTCTTGACTTGTACTTGAACTGTTGTACCTTCTATGAGTTTCAATAAAGCTTGTTGAACACCCTCACCCGAGACATCCTTTGTTCCATTTGCAACAAGTGGTTTCGAGAGTTTATCAATCTCATCTAGTACCACTATTCCCTTTTCAGCACGTTCTATATCGTACCCACTATTAATCAGTAATCTCTCAATACACAGTTCAACGTCTTCACCGATATAACCAGCTTGGGTTAACTGTGTACAATCAGTGATTGAGAATGGAACATTTAATACTTTTGAGAGAATTTTTGCAAGCAATGTTTTACCAGATCCTGAAGGTCCTAGAAGCAATATATTCGACTTCGATAGTTCCAGGTCATTGTCTTCCTGGTCTAGATTGAAACTCATAATTTCTGGAGATTGATTTGACGGAGTCACACTATCACTCAAAGAATATAGCTCATCATCTTCTTTTTCTCTCTGGATTTGCAGTTTCTCGGCTATCTTTTTGGATTTATCGTTGATTCTCAGGTAATGGTTATAAACAGCAACAGACATAACTTTCTTTGCAGTTGTTTGGCCAACAATATAGTTATCCAGATACTTCTTCAGTTGCTTTGGAGTTGGGACCTTGACTATCGAGGGAGGCACAGGAGAGGTGGAATAGGATCTGAGAGACCTGGCGACCGACTGGAGACATTTTGATTCCACAGCACTTCTCGATATCAGACTCATTTGGCAAGCAGAAAGAAAGGAAAAGCAGAGTTGTGCTGGTCCTGGTGAATTTTGAATGGCAATCGAAGTGATCAATCAAAAGCTGCGTATGAAAAAAACGGATTGTGATTACGTAATGACATCATCACCTCAACGCGTGGAGTTTGTTGACGGAAGCCAGAAGGAGAAATGCCACTGCATCGAAGGGTATACTTTGCTGATCAACTATTAGCTTATCACTCTTCAGGAGTGGCAGGGTACCATTCAGTCTCGACCAATGAGAGCAGAGGAGAGTGATTAGATAGTGTATTAGAGCTGGGGACAGAGCTCGTAACCGCGGGGCTGCGGGCCGCTGAGAAATTACGATAAATTTCGTGACGCGCCTGTTTCGAAATGCCGAGATCCATGAGTTACCCGTCTTCCAAGTTCCCACTGCTCAATGTTCCCCGGGCGCTGAGCCGCTGAGGACTAGGAGCACTCTGGCGGAGGACGGACCGGTGAGGAAAAGGAGAGCGTTGTGCCACTGCTGGTTCGCGGAGGGAGCTGGGCGCAGATTGCTGATGAATGCCGCTGTGCGAATGCTGAAATGCTGATCAAGCAACGTCGAGCGAGAACAGCGAATGATACAGCCGTCGAAATAATATTTATAAATAACGAGCTCATTCCCTTCAGTAACATTCCACAAACAAAAAGTCCAGCAACTCTGCTGAAAGACATAAAACTAAACAGCTTCCCACTTCCACCTCGACACAGCTACCAAATTTTGGGACCCGGCTTATCAAGGAGCGAGCCATTCGAACCACGCCAGACGTCCCCAGACTGCAGTCCCAGAAAGTGCACTAAAAAATTTTGCAGCAGGCACTAGTTATCGCAGAGACCTAATTTTAAACTAGATCTCACCTCACTAATCACCGCACCACAACCACAACCACAACCTCATCCACCATGGATAACCCTCTGCGCAGCTCGCATGGCTTGCACAAGACGAGGCATTCCATATCAATGTTCTCAGCTCCGGCACCTACACTCACTCTTTCTGAGGCGCCAAAGATGAGCAACTCCGAGGGTTCTATGGAAAATGTCAGGATCAACAACCATAGTTCTTCTTCAATGAGTTTGAAGTCACTGGCGACCAGTGCTACTGGAGCTAGCAACCAATCTGATGACTCAAATCTTTTCACAAAGACCGCAACTGCCGGTAAGAAGCGACATCATTTTAGTCGGCTTGCAAAACATATTAGCATGACTCCTGCTGTAAAAGACCACATTGGATCAGATGGTATTGGACTGAGGAAAACCAGTTCGTCAACATCACTAGGTTCATTCCAATCCAAACTTGGCCCTAAATTGAAATCCAACTCATCAAATGTTTCAACAGCTGAAAGAGATCTATACGCTTTATCTCTAAAAGAGGCTCACAAAAGAGATATGCAAAGATGGCTCAGTTGCAAGAAATCAAATATAACTGCATCTCAGATTGATCCTCTGACTTATTCTTCCTATAGGCTAGATGTAATGTTGGAAGTCTATAACTTTGCCTTGAAACAAGAAGACTATGAATCACTGATGTCTGACAAAATGGACCTTTTGGAATACTGGTCATTAAGTGCATTGAAATACTTGACCGGTGTTAATATCGTTGTTTCTAGTGATATCTTGACAAGTTTTTCCAACTACGATCTAAAAGCAAGAGAGAAGCTGAGGATCTTAAGGCTTAACGACACAACCTATGGGATTCAGTGGGCATGGCAATTGGCGATTGATAACCCCAAGGCGGACGTTTATAATTACTCGCTGACTCCAATTCTTTACACTGTTAGTTCATCTTCCACTGATCACAAACAGATTGGACCTCCAAATTTCCATGTTATTCATGGAAAAAGTTTTTTTGATTTACCATTCTCCAGGGATTCATTTTCATTTACATTGGCTTATTCACTCTTTTATACTTTGAAGCACGAAGATTGGGTACCGTTATTGAGTGAGCTTCATAGAATTACTCAAGTCAATGGATCAATCAATTTATTTTTGATGGATTTGAATATCCTAAATTGTCGAAACAAGGAATATAATGAATTCATCAGAAATGTTCAAGATCTTTTGGAGAAGAAAGGGATTGATCATAGTCCTTGTAAACAGATCCAATCAAGATTGAAAGAAGCTGGATACTCAAAAGTGAGGTACTCTTTTGTCACTTTGAAAAGAGGGATCCCATCACAATTGGGTAATGTAATGGAATTTCTGTCGACTTATTTTGAATTCATCCTGTTTACCAAGATTGCTTCTCTGGAGTTAGATGATGATGAATTGAAACAGTTCAAAGATCTGAAGTTGGCCTACAATAACAGTATAAAGAAAGGTGATATGATGGATATTTTTGGTGATTCATATTTCATGTTGGTGCTGGGTGAAAAGTCAGCTCAATAGTCTGATGAGCAATCCACTAATAATGCAAATTAGTTCCAGAATCCAAAACACCAAGGAATGACAAGACGATAATGACTAAATAACGGAGAAGCAGAGAACTGGGTTGTGTTTTATATCAAAACTTTTAATGTTAATGAAGCTGGTCTTATTTAATAACGCGTAAGTTAGTGCTGAGATATACACTATGTCTGGCCGATGACTCAAGTGCCCTGCGTAAATTTCATCCCTAACTAAAATAGTAAATTGAGATTCAGTGTTCATCAAAAAAGGCGAATAGAAAAAATCGAAAAGAAAACATCAAATTTTAGGCAAAAAGTGTATGTCTTTTGCATTCAAACCCAATTTTGTTCGTTTTTGGAAGCCTTTTTCAAGAAATAGCAACAATATTGGAAAAATCAACATGTCAACTCAACAACAGTGGACCGCCCAGAAGGTAAGTTGTGGTTTTTCTGCCGCCTTTCTCTGTTCAGTATCTGGGATCTCTTGTTATGCGGTCGATGAGCGTTGAGGCCTCAGATAAAGAAACAGATAGATGCAAAGGCATGACTGTTTGAGGCGCTATGGATTACTAACAGCTGGGTTAAAAGGTGCGTCAAACGTTTCTGGATTACTTCAAGGAAAGAGGTCATACTTTTGTTCCTTCATCTTCAGTTATCCCATTCGATGATCCAACACTATTGTTCGCCAATGCTGGTATGAATCAATATAAACCAATCTTTCTAGGTACAGTCGATCCTTCTTCTGACTTTTTCAACTTGAAGAGTGCTGTCAATTCACAAAAATGTATCAGAGCTGGTGGTAAACATAACGATTTGGAAGATGTTGGTAGAGATTCCTATCATCATACTTTCTTTGAAATGTTAGGTAACTGGTCTTTTGGTGATTATTTCAAAAAAGAAGCCATTCAATACTCATGGGAACTATTGACCAAAGTTTATGGTTTGAACCCTGATAGATTATACGTTACTTACTTCGGTGGTGATGAAGCCACTGGTTTAGAACCAGATCTTGAAGCTAAAGAACTATGGTTATCTGTTGGTGTTGATCCATCTCATATCTTACCGGGGTCAGTCAAAGATAACTTCTGGGAGATGGGTGATCAAGGTCCATGTGGTCCATGCTCTGAAGTCCATTACGATAGAATTGGTGGTAGAAATGCTTCTTCTTTAGTCAATGAAGATGATCCAAATGTTTTGGAAATCTGGAACAATGTGTTCATGCAATATAACAGAGAAGCTGATCGTTCTTTAAAACCATTACCTGCCAAACATATTGATACTGGTATGGGTTTTGAAAGATTGGTTTCCATCTTACAGGATGTTTCCTCAAATTATGATACTGATGTTTTCCAACCTTTGTTCAAAAGAATTCAAGAGATCACAGGCGCTAGAGAGTATACAGGTAAATTTGGTGCAGAAGATGTCGATGGTATTGATACCGCTTACAGAGTCTTGGCTGATCATGTTCGTACTCTGACATTTGCTATCTCTGATGGTGGTGTTCCAAATAATGAAGGTAGAGGTTATGTTTTGAGACGTATTTTGAGAAGAGGTTGTCGTTATGTTCGTAAATTCTTCAACTACCCAATTGGTAATTTCTTCTCACAATTGGCTCCAACTTTGATAGATCAAGTTAAAGATATCTTCCCAGAAGTTGCCACGAACACTTCCAACACATTTGAAATCCTTGATGAAGAAGAAGCTTCATTTGCAAGAACTTTAGATCGTGGTGAAAAATTGTTCGAAAGATATGCAGCTGGAGCTGCCAAAAATGACAAAGTGCTAAATGGTACAATTGTTTGGAGATTATATGATACTTATGGTTTCCCAGTTGATTTAACCATTTTGATGGCTGAAGAGGCCGGCTTGACTATTGATGAAGAAGGGTTTGAAGCTGCCAAAAAACAAAGTTATGAAGCTTCGAAAGCTGGTGGTAGATCTAAAGGTGCTAGTTTATTGAAGTTAGATGTTCATGCTTTAGGTAAACTAACTGATGAGAAACTTCCTAAGACTGATGATTCTCCAAAATTCGGATTTGATAATGTTGAAGCTAAAATCTTGAGTATTTACGACGGTGAAAACTTTGTCGAAGAGATTTCAGATTTGACTAAAGAATATGGTATCATACTAGACAAAACTCCATTCTATGCTGAACAAGGTGGTCAAGAATATGATACTGGTAAACTTGTCATTGATGGTGTTTCAGAATTTAATGTCGAAAACACACAACAATATGCTGGTTATGTTTTCCATACCGGTAGACTAGTTGAAGGTTCCTTAAAAGTTTCTGATGCTGTTATTGCAACTTATGATGAGTTACGTCGTTGGCCAATAAGAAATAACCATACTGCTACACATATTTTGAACTTGGCTCTAAGAGAAGTTTTAGGTGATGAAGTTAACCAAAAAGGTTCACTTGTTGCCCCAGAAAAATTAAGATTTGATTTCTCACACAAAAAAGGTTTAACCATATCAGAAGTTGCCAAAGTTGAAGAAATTGCCAATAATGAGATCAAAAAAGCTCAAACTGTTTATGCTAAAGAAGTTGCATTAGATACAGCTAAATCCATTTATTCAGTCAGAGCTGTTTTTGGTGAAACTTATCCTGATCCAGTTAGAGTTGTTTCCATTGGTCATCCAGTTGAAGAATTATTAGCTGATCCAAGTAATACCAAATGGCACGGTGTTTCAATCGAATTTTGTGGTGGTACTCATGTTGCTAAAACCAGTGATATCAAAGATTTCGTAATTATTGAAGAATCTGGTATTGCTAAAGGTATTAGACGTATTGTTGCCGTTACTGGTAATGAAGCCCATGAAGTTCAAAGAATTGCTAAACAATTCGAGCATGATTTAAACAACATTGGCGCTTTAGAATTTGGTCCATTAAAAGAAAAGAAATTGAAAGAAATTGGTGTTCAATTAGGCCAACTAAACATCTCACTCTTAAGTAAGAATGATTTGAAAACCAAATTCAACACATTTGATAAAGCTTACAAGGATGAACTCAAAACTCGTCAAAAAGCAGAAAATAAGAAAACTTTAGAGACAGTGAAAGAATATTTTGTCGCTAATGAATCATCTCCATTTTTGGTCAAGCATATTGAAATTGGTCCAAATGCTAAAGCTATCACCGAGGCTATCAACTACATCAAATCTGAAACTCCAGACAAATCTATTTACATCTTTACTGGTAACTCTGATAAAGTTGCCCATGGATGTTATATTTCGGATGCTGCCATTGCCAAAGGTGTCAATGCCACTGAACTGGCTCAACAAGCTAGTCAATTCATTGGTGGTAAAGCCGGTGGTAAAGGTAATGTTGTACAAGGTATGGGTGATAAAGTAAGTGGTATTGAAGATGCCATCAAAGAGGTTGAGAAATTGTTGGCTGATAAGTTGACTCTATAATCTTATAGTTTGAAATACACATCAACATAATTATCTGTGTTTTTGTTTCATGGATATTGAGTATCTCGAACTATCGTAATACATCTCAAAAAGAGAGACAATATAAAACAACAAGGTAATTTCTCTCAAAATCTCTATCGTGATTAATTTTTCTCATAAGATGTTAAATTCACGATGTATTGAGGAATAATTATAAACCTCTCAACGACTATCATATAAACAATCACTTTCTTCTCCTCAAATGTCAAACAACAGAGTTTCCCAAAACCACCTCAAACAATCAAACACTAAAGGCATGGACAACTTCCCAGCTGAAATCATCACGTTGATAGGCACGTTTCTAGCACATGATAATCCAAAGGACATCATCCCAGCATTATCGATCAACAAAAAATTCAACCTCGTTTTGAAACCAGTATTATTCCAAGATATTTGGTGTTTGGTATCAGATGATGACTATTTCCATAGGGAATGTTCGTTGGATGCAATTTATAAAGAGGTGATTTGGGAGGATTACGTTCCGAGATATAACCAAAGAACATTAATAACGAGTGTTGATTCCTTGCTTCTGTTGCTAAATGTGATAGAAGATGAATCAAATGGATTGTTTAAGTTGATTAAGAATTTTCATATTAATGCATTGAATTTCAATGATGGCATTAATAAAAAAATCAAGGCTTCATCAGTGATACGTTACAATAAACGACCATTATTAAGATCCATCAAACCTTCCAATTTGAACTATTTGAAAGCTGCGGTTTTTGAAACTGCGATTAATGATTTCTTCAAATTTGATAAACATCAAACAAGAAGCCATTTGATGAAGGATTACTTCAGGTCCAAGAGAGACTGTCCTGAACAAAGGAACTATAACATTGTGTTCAACGTTCCATTCGAATTCCAGATATTCAAAGTGGAGGAACATAGGATTGACAAGGTTTTGTTTTGTCCAGCCAGACGATCATCACCAGTTATGAAGCCATGTTCGACTCCTCGGGCTTCGAATATCAAGTTCAGTCAGATTTTGGACCAGATTGATGCGATTTTCAGCAAAAGTGAAGTCATTAAAGGTCTGGAGAGCTGGTCTGTGTCGATACTGAGTCTTGAAAGAGTGATGGAGCCTTCAACGCTGAGAACCGAGACTTACGACCAGACTGGAGTGAGGGTTCTTTTCAATAATTTCTTTGCGGAAAAATAAATTTTCTTGTTTATAGTCAAAGCACTATTCAATATAGAACAAGAACTGAAGAAGATGGTGAGACTGAAGAATCGCTACATCCTATTCGACATCCTCTATCCGCCAGCAACGGAACTGCCAAACTACCAGCAAACCACGACGCTCAAGACCCTCCACCAGACATCTGCAAACATCAGCCTCAGAACAATCGCAGAGCTCATCAAGCACCAAATACAAGTGCTATTCGGAGACCAAGGCCTGGGACTGGCAGGGTTATCAACACTCGTGAAGTACTTCAGCTCGAAAACTTCGACGGGGATCCTGAGGGTGTCAAGAGAACATGTGAAATACGTACAGGTTGCACTTACGTCAATAAGGAAAATCAATGGAACAAATGTGATTATGAGAATCATCACTACGAGTGGAACTATAAAGAAATGCGAGGAATGTGCCATTGAAAGGAACAACAGATTGGTCAAGACTTTAAAACTTATTGATTTCAAAGATGAAGATATTGGGCATATTGTTGAAGATGACGATGAGGATTAGACGTTTGGGGACCTGCTTATTGAAGGTTTATATACAGCCACTGAGATTTGACAATGATACTCCTTCAACTTCCAAATCGCTTTCCGTTAATTCAACAAAACAATACACCGGATGGAAGAGCTTCTTCACAGATGAGTTCATGAATATTTATCAGATCTTCGGTTTCTTGTTTATCTGCAGCCCATATTCGTCATCATTTGTTGTTGCTTCTCTCTTGTTTGATGAATCTGTTTCTGCTTTCTCAAATTGGATGGGACCTTTTGACAAGTCATCAATCTCTTTATCACCATCAACATCATTAAGATTGGTGGAGGAAGTTTTATAAATATTGTTGATTACTTGTTGTGTGAATAATGGATTATCATAGACTTGATCCTCACTATTTGTAATCTGTGTAGATTTTGTGAATAATCTTGAGTCAAATTGGTTTTCTACTGAAGTTGATGGCTTTGATAGACCCAGTTGTGTACGTTCTGAAACTTCTCTATCTTTCAACAATGTCTTCAATTTTGTTTCTGTTCCCATTCTTGACAATTTCAACTCCTTTTCTGCCATTCTTCTTCTTTCTTCTCTTATTTTGGCTCTTGTTCTCGACTCGGTAGTATTGTCATCATGGTGGTCATCATCATCACCCCTATGGTGCAGACTTCTCTCCTCCCTCGCCCTTTGAGCTAGAATTCTCAACTTCTCTTCCTTCTCTTTGTTTTCCTTCTCTATCAACTTCTTCTTCATGAGATTTCTGATCTTAATCTCTTCTCTAGCCTTTTTATCCGCTTCCTCAAGTGCAGTGGCCAAGTTCATGAAGTTTTCATTGATTTCACCTTGTGTGTTATTCAGATTTGGATCTCTACCATCAACAGCCAATCTCTTGTTTAGTTCAATGGTATAACCATTAGGATTCTTCCAATTCGATATAGCTGGTGGTATATACCATTTAGCTTGTTCTTCCTTGGATACTTTCTTTATAGGAGCATGTAAAACTGGAGCAGGTGGTGATGGTGGTCTTTCCATTTGTTTCTTCTGTTTGAATTTTGAAGGAGCCATGGGATCTTGTTGAACTTCAACAATCTTGATTATCCTTGAGCTTGTTGGTGCATCAGATAAGACGTTTGAGGAAGTGTATCTAATATATTCACTGGTTTTCTTGTTTGACAAGGATGAAGGTGTTCCTAGCTTGGATTGTAATACCAAGTCCAATGCTCTCCTCGTACGTTCGGTTGTCTCTCTGATCACCTCTTCTGAGGGTTTGGCTAGTGAAATGTTCTTCTGTCTTTGCCTCAGCGGTTTAACATCATCTATTGAAGCTTGAATGATTCTGTCTTTTGTCTCATTAGTTCTTATCAGTGCTGTGTAGTCTACTGATGAGGTTGGTCTGGTTGGGACTGGTGCCACCACCAGTGATGATGACGAGGAGCTTCTTTTTGGAGGAGTGGCATCAACACCATCAGAACTCCGTATTTGCTTCAGGTAATCACCGATTGAGAACATTCTGCTTTCTTGACCCTCTCAATAGAAGTGGTTTTTGCCTATGAAGTAAAGATTTTGTATGGGAAGAATTGTTATGCGCTCGGCATAAATGTCACAGCCGGTGGTTGCACTACATATGCTGTTATGAGCGATGGTACACCTTGGGTATAATCAATTCATTCTTGATTTAACTGAGTTGAGCTACTTCGAATCAGTGGAGATGTTGATTATGAGCCAAGTATTGGTTCTCTCTGAAATACCATCGTGAATTGGGCCAACCAGAGAGTTATTTAATGGTAGCTTTTTTATACGTATATAACAGCAAGTACTTTCTGGGATTGCCCTGATAATATCACACCCACCATGTAATTGCAGCAATTGGTGATGACAATAATATAAGAGATCCAGTGGATTGAGTGAAACCAAGTCAGGCAATAAATATTCAGATGCTGATCCAGGCCTAGAACGATATCTGGCGGTTGCTTATCACTGTCATGCTCGAATCATGAGGAGATGGTGGAGCGAGCTCACATGTCAAGAAGCACTTAATCTCTCTTAGGAGTGTTCTTTCCAAGAGCTGGATCTGTGTCACAGTGGAACAATGGATGCTATTGTACAACACCACTGAGAAGATTGTTCTTGAGACTGTGAATTCTTCTCAGCTTATGTGTCTCAATTGCCTCTTCAATGTGTCTTTTACAGTATGAGAATATTATCTGAGAAGGTCTCAATTTCTCCAGTACCTATAATTCGTTTAAGTTTCATCACTCAGTCATTCCCACGACATTTACTGTTACAGTGATACAACACAGCTAAGGGATAAGTCATTACCAAAACATCGAAAATGTCAGACCTGAGCTACCAATATAACTACAACTCTATTGATCATTTTCTTGAACCTAGTTCGTCTATTGTCTTCTCCCTCTGTGTCGGTCCAAGAAACAGAACTGGTCGTGTCTTCAAATGGAGTGAGATGAGGTATATACTGGAACCTTTCGGTGAATACCCTTATGGTAACTTCTTGTTCTTCTGCTACCTTGTGGTGTCATTGGGATTCTCAACACTTGTTTTTCCTTTAATGATTCTCAGTTGTCTTGTTCCGCTTGCAGCTTTTACTGCCTTTTGTAACAACTGGGCTGATGGTAATGTCTTGGGTAGTGCCCTGCTGTCTTACTTCAAGTTCATTTTGGGCTTCTTTGTCGCAGCTGTTGTTCTAAAGATTGCTGATTGGTACTATGTTTTAGTGTTATTGATGGAGAGACGAGAGAAGGTCCTGGACGGTTCTTTCAAGAGTGAAGGGAAATGAAGATACCCGTAATAGTTGGTGGTACATCGCTTCGTAACCCACTGAACCCTGCTTTAAGCCTCTTTCTAATTCAGGGCCCAGCAAAGTCGAGCAGCGTCCTGGCAACGTCTTTCTTGACTGAAGAGTGGAAAAGAAGATGTATTCAATAAAGAGTTGTGGAAATCATTAAAAGACCAGCTTCGCCATTCTCTGAGAGCGTTTTTATCTAGAAGCTCAGCCATTTTTGATCATTCAATGCGTATTTGTTTTAGTTTTTCCTTAAAAGCGTAAAAAATATAAAATTTGCTACCTCATCTTGTTCAAATCAATCACTGGCAATAATATTAGAAGAATATGTCAGCAGCCAGGAGTGTCGCAGAGGAGGATCACTCCATCGAGGAGAGCGAAGATCAGCACTACAAACTGCACGTTTCCCAGACCGAGCCAGCACCATCAACCAAAGACCCACTCAAGAAAAGAACGACATTCTCAAGAACCGCAACTGTTCCGTTGATCAACACCATCAAGTCTGAGAACTATCTTGTCCCTGTTAACGTGCTGAGCAAGAAGCCAACCGTCAAACAAGAAGCCTCTGTTTTCTACACCATTGTGCAGTATTTCAAGTATCTGAAGAGCATAACTGTCGATAGAGCAATTGATGGTTCAAACAAGTTTTACGAATGGTTCTGGAACCTATCATTCATCAAGTCATTCATCGTGAAATACGATGGATGGTGTCAGAGACCAATATTGGGACAGCTCTTACAAGTTGTGAAGTTGTTTCTAAACACCAGAAGTGTCATATTCTTCCCATTTTTCCCAGCTGGAATTGCTTGTTATGAACTAAATATCGACTATCCAGCTGTTGTGTTCTTGTTTCTTTCATTGATGTATTTTGCCAAAGTCTTGAGTAATTGTACTGAGGTTGCAAGTGAACATTACGGCCCTGTCATTGGGTCTTTACTGAATGCCACTTTTGGTAACTTGGTTGAGCTGATCATAAGTGGTACTACCGTTTCAAAAGATGATGCCACATTGACCATTACTTCGTTGATTGGTAGTATAGTTTCAAATAATTTGTTTGTCACTGGGACTTGTTCATTCTTTGGTGGTTTAGAAGGTAAGCCAATTGTTCAAAAAAAAGCACTGGTTAGTCATTTGGTTTTCTTTGTCTGTATTACTTTATTGTTAGCATTGATGTCCGTCGTTAGTGATATTGATTCAGATCGAATCAGTGATAAGTTCAAGAGAGATACTTCTCAAATTGGTGCTTCGTTAATCTTTGTCAATTATATCGTCTACTTAGTGATGAACACCAATGAGGAATTCAAAAATTTGAAAGTCAAGAAGGAACCAACTAGTGAAGATGAAGAAAGTTTAATTAGTTCTGATTCTTCTGAAGCATCGGTTGACGGTGAAGAGACGGATGTTGACGAAAAAGAAGAAAAAGAAGAATTACCTTCCCAGATTGTTTGTTTTGGTGCTTTGGCATTATGTATTGCTGGTCTAGGTCCAACTGCAAACTTCTTTGTTGAAACATTGAAAAAATTGACAGATGACAAACCAATCTCAAAAGTTTTCATTGGTTTAATCATCTTACCTTTGGCAGGTTCATTGCCTGAACATATATCATCAGTTGTCTCTGCTCATAAAGGTAACATGGATCTTTCTGTTAATTTAGCTATTGGTTCTTCAAATCAAGTCATTGGATTCGTTTTACCAATCATCCAGTTTATCAGTTCTCAATACCCAAAGACCAACTTCAATCTGTACTTGGATGATTACATTGCAGGCTATTTATTCGTTACTGCTTTCATCTCTGCTATATGTCTGACCAATGCTTTGCTCTATGGGATCAATGTGTTTCATGGTTGTATCTCATTATCGACTTTTGCATTCATCGTTTATCTAACTTTTGCCAATGATTAGACTTCAAACTATAACAATTCCCACATTCTGACAGTTTTTTTGAAGAGATATAAGACATTGTTTATTAGGCATGGAAATCCTGGTTATGAAGCGATTGTACTATGTTTTGTATTACGTAATAATCAACAGACCTTTTAATTAACCCAATTAGGAAAGTTCCCTAATAGAGGTTGCTTATTCAGCAGATCGATCTTTCGAGGCTTTCTAACTTTTTTAAACACTTTAAACTTATCATTTCTACTCCAAACGCTCGGCAGAAGTTGTCGAAGCGATGGTTTGGACTAGGTCACTGCGATCAGCAAAGGGTGTTCAATCGAAATATTTTGCCACCACAAAATTGGAGGTCAAATCAGAGGAAAAGACGATCAAGATACCCAAAATTAAAGATGAGGCTGATGAAGTCATGTTAAAAGAAGAAGAAGAAGATATCAAACCGGTGATTAAGAAAAGAAAACTTCAGAGGAAAGAATCACCTGCTTTGAAAGTTGAAATGGATGATGAATCAAAAACGGTACCTGATTCTGGTGGGAAACAACCCAAGAACTGGTTACAACTCTATAATCTAGTCAAAGAAATGAGAATGCGTATAATTGCACCAGTTGATACCATGGGATGTGCAGAGATCCCCAGAACGTTAAACCATGATGTCGAATTGAGTCCCAAGAATTATAGGTTCCAACTTCTGATATCCTTAATGCTTTCATCCCAGACAAAAGATGAAGTCAACTTCAAGGCAATGAACAACATGAAGGTATATTTTCAAAAAAATGGATTTGAACAAGGTTTAACTATTGATGGAATTCGTTGGATTGAAGAGAAAAAACTGGATGAGTTGATATTCAGTGTTGGATTTCATACAAGAAAGGCCAAATATATCAAAGAAACTGCAGAAATTCTACACATGAATTGGTCTGATGATATTCCAAATACTTTGGAAGGTCTATTGGCATTACCAGGAGTAGGACCAAAAATGTCATATTTGACTTTACAGAAAGCATGGGATTTGAACTTGGGTATTGGTGTTGATACACATGTTGATAGACTATGTAAGATGTGGGGGTGGGTTCCTAAAAACACCAAGAATCCAGAACAAACTAGAATTGAATTGGAAAAATGGTTACCCAAGGAATATTGGAATGAGATTAATCCTGTTCTCGTTGGGTTCGGTCAATCTGTATGTCTACCAAGAGGGAGAAGATGTGATTTGTGTACTTTGAAGTCAACAAGATTATGCCCAAATGTTGATAGGGCTTTATTGAAGAAGGTTTCAAAGCTGAACGATAATGAAAAGACTCAAATGAATGATAAACTACGTGGTAATGTCACGATGTTACAAGATATTGAGGATTTAGTATAAGAAGGTTCATAATTCTTATTCATTCATAAAAGCTTTATTTATTTATGGCAAACTGTGCCACTATTGGAATGTGATCACTTGGGAAATCTTTGTTCGGTAGTCCATTTATTGAGCTTGAATAACTCGTATCAACACCACTCAAGAAACTCAGCAGTCTAAAATCATCATCACTGAACCAAATATAATCAAAAATACCAAATAAATGCTGAGTATAACATGTGAAGAGGCCATCTTGCTCAATCACTTTATCAAAGATATTTGACGATGTTTTTATAGGGTTTTTGAAGGTCTTCCCATCATGGCTTCCTGTTGATGATGAATTTTTAACATACTTGGATATGTCTGGATCATTAATGTCCAGTTGATCTTCTTTCAAAAACTTATACACTGATGACTGTGGCTTTGAATTGAAGTCTCCTGTGAACAGAATTTTCGCATCCGAATATTTCAGCTTGAGTTTATTCAAAGCTTCCAAGAGAACCATTATCTGCAGCAGTTTAACATCATCATTCTTCCAGTACAGATGGGTATTTGCCACTATGATATACTCATCCGACTCAATCTGTTTCAATACAACAATTAAACCAACTTGATTCCTTGGAAGGAACGTTTTCTCTATCTTCTCATAGTTTAAATCCAATCCAAAAACATCACCATCAAAATGATCCTGGAAATATTTAGATATCAGAAACTTTTCAGAATTTATAAACTCAAACTTAGATTTATCGTAGAAAATTGAAACACCATCAATCAGATCCTCATTGTTACTATTGTAGTTCATCATCTTATCCCAATACAAAGGCTTCCCCTTCCGTATGTATTCAGACCCATAACCCCAATCACGCATCATCGGTTTCCAGACCTGCTTGTAAACACGTCCTTCCATCTCCTGGAAGCACATAATATCTGACATTATATCTTGATTCTGTATAGTCTCCCTTAACAGAGGGAACCGATATTCCCATGTTCTGTATTCGGGCTTGACGTAAGCATTATAGATCTGAGGCCACATATATGACTGATTGAGCATGTTGAAGCTCATGATTCTGAGCTTGAGTGATTCTGGAACGTGTTTTGCTGAAGGGTCTAAGGTTATCCACTTGCGATGCCTTACGGGGTTAAACAGCTCCAGGGATTTAAGCATCTGTTTGGACATTTTTGAACTGTGTTAGAGTGGATTTTTCCTGGTGTTGTTCTGGTGTTTTGTGAGGAGGCAGCTGGCTGGACTATGGAGACCAGTTTCTGCTGGGTGGGAATTATTGAGCTGGTTTAGAGCGTGTTTTGGGGGTTTGTTTATCAGTGATGTTTACATTTTGCGAGGTTTTTTTATATTGCCGGCTTAAAGTTGATACGGGTTTTTATATTATACTCATCCAGATCTGGCCGCATTGAACGCTGAGACCACCTCTTTCTTGCTGAAACGAACATCAACGTCTCTGTAATATTTGGACACAATTGTCTCGAGTCCCAAAGCCGTTGAAACTGCCTGAGCCTGGATAGCTGACCAGATCTTTTCAATCAATTGACGTTTTATCTCTGGATCGTCATTCGAAGTTTGGAAGTCTGCAATCACCTCTTGTCTAATCCTGTTGACAATCTTGTTGATCTCTCTAGAGTCAACGCCATTTAGCACTCTATTCAATGCAGCTTTGTTGTAGGCATTTCTCTTCGATGGATCAATGTTCTTGGAGTTGGTTTCTCTGATCAATCCTTCAACATCATCAACGAAACTTGAAATCTTACCAAAGTTCTCCTTTTGAACATTCATCACATACTGATCCCTAGCACCGTTGAATATTTCTTTTGCAGAAGTTAATGACGATGATAGAACTGGAAGTTTCAAAGGTGATAATGACTCGATCAACCAGTTAGAATTTTGAATTGAGTTGATCAGATGGTTTTTGGCCTCCCTATCTTCACTGTCTTCATGAACATTAAATCTTAAACGCTTGTCCTCCTCATCTTGAGTTCTCAAGTTCTTGATGATTGCATTGGATAATTGTTCATATGACCCCACCAATAATTCTCTAGTTTCAGTGGTGGATGATGAAACACCATTTCCAAAATCTCTCAGTGTTTGTGCATAATCCTTCTCAAGGTAATTTACCATTTTGGTGAAGTTTTTCACAATGATTGAAACCTCTTTGATCTTCCTAGCTGTCAAAACACTTTTGTCAATCTTCTTGACTTCAACATCTATGAATCTTAACCAATCAACCTTCAGTCTATCACTTAATTTTTTATACGTGAGTAGTAGATAGTCTTGATTACTTGAGGAGAATTTCTGTTCGAATAATTCCAAATAAAGAATGACAATAGGAGTATTTCTTTGGTTGTTTCTCAAAGATTGAACAAGATTCTTCACCAAAAGATCAATACTAGGTTCAAATATCATTGATAAAGAGTCGTGAATCTCCTTAGCATTATTGATATCAGTTTCAAACTCAGCAACAGCGGAATCCAATATCGACACTCTTTCTTGCAATGGATATTTCTTGGTGAATTCCAATACATCAAGGTTATCATTTCTTGAAACGTGGAAAAACTTCAGCAAGAAATCATGTTGAACTATGACATGATCTTGCAATGATTTCAAGACATTAAAAATGACAGATACTGATTCAGTGGACTGGTCAGAGTTGAGTTTAGCTTCTGGCTTTTCAGTCACTCCAAATTTAGCCCGTAGTTTACTCTCTTTTGTGTCAATTTGTCTTCTCAATGATGGTGTAGAGTTATCGTTTTTGAAAGCACTCACACTAGACAGTGAGAATTTATCACTTGTTCCAGTTGATGAAACTAAAATGTTGTTGAGATTTGTCAAAAAATTGATATAAAATGTATTGGCTGATGCCTCCCACGTTCCAACTAGTTCATCAAATGAATCCTCAGAAACATCCTTTGTGAACAAGGTTAAAGCAGAATAAACTAGCAGTTTTGATAATGACTTTCTCACTACTTGATCATTTGAAGCTTCATTGCCATTCATCATTCCTTTAAAGGTATATCTGAATCGTTGATCAAGATCGACGATAACGTTTTTCACAAATCTTGCAATGACCATCTCATAATTTCTCCTTCTTTCACTCAGAGCTTTCATGTCACCCAAGTCCTCTTCATCCTTGTTCCCACCTCTGATGGCAACAATAGCAGACTGTAAAGCAGATAGTATTGGTTCGATCGCTGGGAGATCCTTATCAATGTCAGCAGACAGTAGAAACCTCAGCGACTGATCATCAACTGAAACGGTATCCAAGATGTTGTGAAGATCTTTCCACAGTTTCTTCTTATTGACTGTCTCAACTTGTAATCCTTGACCCTCATTTTCAATATGCTGGACATTACTAACGAACCCAGATAGCTCAACAGAGAAAAAATTCAACAATGGAGAAATCTTATCACATTCTTTAATAATAGTAGCCCCAAAATCTGATAATCCTGAGGATTTTTCACGAACTTCAATCAACTGTTTCACAGTGTCATATTGAGTATCTGCTAACTCTTTCATCAACTTCTGAGTCAAAGTATCGGCATCATCATCTGAATCCCAATCGACAATGTCAAAGATATCATCAAATGAGGAATTCGATCCAGTCTCATGCATAGTTGTATCTAGCGCAGAATTGATCGTATCACCACGGGTCCGTCTTGGATTTTTCTTAATAATTAGCCTTGGGGTATTCATCTCTGGGACAACGTCTTCATTCAAATCATCATATTCATCATCAGAAAGTACATTAGCTTTGATTGTAGCAGGAGTGACGCTGATTTTTTCATAGCTTGCATTTCCTGCTTCATATGAATTCTCGAATGAGAAATCCTCGTGATTTGTGATATTGCTCGATTTGGATGTGGAAACATCTGCTTTGAATGCAGAGTCGAGAGACTGATTATCCTCATCGTCGTCATTGGTTTGATAAAACATGGCAATATCATCTTCTTCTTCATCTTCTTCTTCTTCTTCATCAGATTCTTGTTCCTGAGCAAATTCAATGAGACTTTTTCTATGTGCAACAATTTCAATACTATTAATTGATCTGGAGACACTTGGGCGAGACCGCAAGGACTCTCCTTCTGGTCTATATTGTTGAGGTACTGATAATGACTCTTGACTAGGGTCCAAGTGCTTTGGAATATCATTCCTCTGTGGTGCTGAAAGCGATTCTGTTCTCCCATTAAGTGTCAATTGTTGTAGTGTTTGATTGATCTCACTCTCAAGGGATTCATTAGACTCAGATTCTGTGACAATGACGGGTTCTGTGGAATATCTCTCTTTTCCTAAAGACGTTTGTGATTGATATGAACTTTTCGGATCAAGAGATGATCTATTAGCTGAAATTTTTGTTTCCGATGGTCTTCTTGCTGCTTCGGTCAATGCATGGATATCAGATGGTCTTCTGGGAATTGAAGAAGCACCAGTACCGACAGACGATGAAGCCATCGCCCCACTTATCACTGCATCACGATTTACAGCATCAGATATGGTGCTTGTGGAGTGGGCTTCAGCAGTTACGTATGACCCTGTCGATGAGCCAGTTGTTTTCTTGGAGTTATCGGGCTGCAATTGCGGCAAAGATTGAATTGGGGGTTTTGACTGCGGTTGTACAGCAGCCAGTGGGATTCTTGGTTGCGCAATTGGAGAATTCTGGGAGGAGGATGTGGATGGTGGGGTGGCCTTCATTAGATCTCTGTTTAAAAAAATGGCATATGATTTGGCATCCAAACCGTAAAGTGATAAATCCCAATTAATGAGCTCTGGTACTAATCCATTTTTGAACTTTCTATAGACTCTCACTAAAGAAGTCACAAAAACTTGTCTTTCTTTAGCAGTATGTGTCTCCCAATAGTAATCTTTCCCTAAAGTAGCGACAAACCCAACATCAGAGTATATCTCTCTTTTCAGTGCTGACAATTCGTTCAGACTCCAGCTTCTACCAATTTGGAAGGATCCGTTATCATTTTCCCTTCCTTTATGTAAGAATACCTCACCATCCTTCTTGACTGCTAATGCTAAAATTCTATCCTTCTTATTTGAGGCAGGTGACTTCGAAGGTGGCTTTGAAGATGGATAAGCAGCATCCTCAACAACCCTCACATGGGTAATATAGCTATCAATCAGCACCTGATCCTTATCATAAGACGAAAAACAATATTGAATTAGTCTCTTCTTGTCATTCTCATATTGTACTGCAAGCGCAGTAGCTGATCCTGTTGAGGAGGTTGATCTCACACTATTGATTGTGTTGGATTTATTCAGAGCTTGTCTGGAGTCACCACTTGCTGGTCGTAGTGCTTTATGTTGCTGTGATTGTGATTGTGACGAGCCTGATGGATATCTTCCAGAAGGAGCCTTGACTGATCTCGACTTTGACGCATTTGTTGGTTGTTGTTCTTCCCGCGAGTTCTCCCTGCTGTGGGAGAGCTTCTTGAAAGGAGACGTTATTGCCATTGGAGCCAATTCTAGCTAAAAGACCCGGACCTGTTAAAGATTGAGAGAATTCGAATGATCCAGTCACCAGAGGAAATGATCCCATGAGCTGTTCATGCTTGGAATTTGTTTATTTCGGTTAAGATTTGGGCCTTGTCATGGAGATCTTTCCGGTCCCTATCACGTGACATTTATGTAGTCGGAATTCGCTCTACAGATTAACCAATTAACATGATCAACGATGAATGAGCCTTGTCAATCAAGAACTCCCGTGCATTTGGTGATCTCCACTGCGTCAACATCACCCTGGCCTTTTTTCGAAACAATCGATACCGAATCATAGAGCAGCCCCCACTTCCCGATATAACCATCTCCATTGATGTTCTTGACGTTGATGTTATACTCTCTTTTGAAATTTGGAGAAGCTGTGACGTATTCAACGTAATCTGGAGCTCCTGGACTCATGACGTTGTCTGCAAATATGGTGGTGCCTTCTGTTATTAGTCCCAATGTCTCAATGGCTCTCAAATCTGGGAGGTAATGATGCTTGGAATGGTCAATGAATAGGAAATCAATCCACTCAATGTTGAACTTATCAATCAGATCACATGCCTCATCACTGACTTTTCCCACATCCATTTGGACAATCATGTGTGATAATCCAGACAGTGAAACTATCTCTGAAGTAATATCATAAAATACAGGATCAAACTCGAACGTGTAAACTTTTGATGCATTTTTGGCTTTCTTGGAAAGTTCATTTGCAATCAAGATACTTGAGTACCCAACATAAGAGCCGAATTCAACCACGGTTTCTGGGTTCGTTGCATTGATTTCATTCTTCAAGTAAGCTCCTTTGAAAGGTCCAATGTTGATCAGTCTGTTCTTGATTCCAAACTCATCTATAGTCTGCAGGATTAGATCTGGGTTATCCTTTAACTGATCCCTCTTGGATCGTATGAGCTCGAGTAGTCGTAACTCGTTTGTGTGTTCCTGCGAAGTGTTAGTGATACACACTGTATGTCATCAATGGTGGTATGGACTCACTCTTTGAAATGGCTCGCTAGACATTGTTCCACGATGATGTTGTACAAAAAAGTGGAGGAAAACATGAGGCGAGGGAAAAAGGTGGATCGGGGTGTATTTATAAAGAAAACGCTTTGTTCAGTCAACATTGGTAATATCGCAGGAAGCCCCAGACCATGAGACCTGATGGCTCACAAACCGAGAATGATCTGGGGTAATGGCACCATACTTCTGCAGCCTGTGAGTTACATTCATCATGTCAGTTGGTGGAGTGACTGCAGCCGTGAAATAGTCGTGGTGGTGAAGTTAGGCTGATATTCGCTAAGAGTCAGGAGTTCGGGGATGACTTTGTTTTGTGTCAGAAAGTGGCATCGTACGACTGAAAAATTACTGATCCACCTTACCCAGCCGTCATATAACTCATAGACAGGAAGTGTGTTATTGATCGGGGGAACCTGGCTGGTAATGCTAGACCGTGGCTGTTTGCTAAGCTCCAGCTCATTTAGAAATACTACTTGGGGTTGTGGTACTTTCCTTCCTTCCACTGCCTTTCATATTCCCCATACTTCTGAGAATAAGACACCCGAACACCACTTTATAGCTTCTATAGACGAGCTATAGTCCATAACCTCTAATATAGGACTGATGATACGTCCAGCTAGGGGAATAGCTTCGCAATATTTACTTATGATCAATTCATAGCTCAAATTATTCATTTAATAATTATAATTATATTTAATTTAATATAAATAATTAGCAGCTTATAGTACGTCTAGCTGACGTGCGCCCAACATGAAATTATATAATTATAAGAATTTCACTAGACGTACAGCTACTATACCGCAGCTAGTGATTAATATCAGTCTGATATTTATTCTATATTAATAATATTATTTATAATATTTATAATTTAATTTGTTTTAATTACGCCTGATGAGCTGTACTTATAATTACGTGATCCACAGACGTTGATTAGAATGGCTAGCAGACGTAGGTTACTACATTATCAGTATATGCTGATTCATCAACTGATCAGCTGTGTGATCTTCTTCATGAATGTTACAGATCAGTCTTTCCATGGGGATTGGATTTCCTGGTCTATAAAACAATTGTAACTCGAGTACATAGTCCATACTAATACAGGGGTGTTGCTACACGTTGCTGATTTAGATTAATTCACATTTACTGAAAAGCATTTCCATTTGTTATAGTATTCATGGGATAACAGTTGGATCCCATGTTAAAACTTCATAAGAATCACCTTTATCCAACGCTTTCAAAGCCTCATCATCCAATTTGACATGATCTAAAACGTTGTAGTTCTGGGAAAGTCTAGCAACAGTAACAGTTTTAGCAAGTGGGATAAAACCCTGAGCATAAGACCAAGCTAATAAGACTTCCGCAGGAGTATAACCGAGTCTATCAGCGATGCTCTTCAACTCTTTATCGTCAAACTTTTTCCCTTG
Source organism: Wickerhamomyces canadensis (assembly GCA_003707015.3). Taxonomy (NCBI): domain Eukaryota; kingdom Fungi; phylum Ascomycota; class Saccharomycetes; order Phaffomycetales; family Wickerhamomycetaceae; genus Wickerhamomyces; species Wickerhamomyces canadensis. The sequence goes on along the minus strand of PPMU03000003.1, from coordinate 21,116 downwards.
GGTCAAAGGACTATAAGCCTCAAGAAGGATGTCGTGTTTCTTTGCAAACTCTTGGATATCTTTGCGTGGTAACCATGGATGCAATTCCAATTGATTGACAACTGGTGGGATCTTGAACCCATCCCAAGCGTATAATTCCTCAAGATGTTTGACACCGTAATTTGAGACACCGATTGATTTGACCCAGCCTTCAGCAACAGCTTCTTGGAGGGCTTTCCATGTATCCAATCTTGTTTGCTTGTTGTAATAAGCAGAGTGGTTTAAGAACAAATCAATGTATTCAATATCATCCTTGACTCTCTCGTATGATTCTCTGATAGTTTTCTTGAGCTCGTCATATGTTGCTGGATTGAAAGTGTTGATCTTGGTGGTGTAGAAGATGTCACTTCTCTTGACGCTTGGGTTCTCTTTCAAGAATTTAGCAATACCTTTGGCTGTCTCAGCTTCGTTGGAGTAATAGATTGCTGAATCCAAATGTCTGTAGCCAACTTTCAAAGCTTCATAGACAATAGTTGTAGTTTCACCAGGAGGAGTTTGATACACACCAAACCCTGAGACAGGGATAGTGAGACCATTGTTGAGGGTGTATCTTGAATCCTTCTTCAAGTTGGCAGTAGAGTTGGAGGACATGATGTTTCGGTTTAGAGATTGCTTTGCGGTGCTGAAGAAACGTCTGAGCATGAGAATTGTTAGAAAGCAACTGGACCAACACAGGGATAATCACTCGCTTATATAGTCATCAGTTTGGAACATGTGGCAGAGGCTGGGTGATTAATAATTGGATTAATCAGTGAGCGCTGCTTGCTATTGTTTGACTGTTGCCGATGGCTTTTAGGGGCACAGTTTGCCCAATGCGTCCATCTCATTGATTAGTAAACAATGTAAGCACGTGACAGCTGTTGGCTTCGTTCTACAGTCCTTGCTGTGCTTTGTCAGCAGTGTGTATTTTAGATAGACAGTTTCTCGATGGAGTAGGCTGGAACGTTCTGGACACTCTTCAGGTTCTTCAACTCGACTTGCTCTATCACAGCCAGTGTCTTTGACGCACTGTTCAGAGCCTCAATCTTGGTGTTCAGCAAGACCTGCAATTTGCTGATCAGATCTTCACTCCAAGTGAACAATCCACTGGCATCAATCAGTAATGAGATCAGTTCATAACCGTAGTTCAAACTGATGATACGTTCAACTATTCTGAAGTTATCCAGATCTTTGAACTGTAGTTTATGTTTTGGAAACTCCAACAATCTTGCAATGACATCTTTGAAAATATCGTCATTGTCAGTGGCATTTAGTTCTTCTAGAAGTTCGGTAATTGAGACATTTCCAGTCACAACGGCTTGTCTTAGCAATCTTGGCTTTGATCTCAATTTTGATAGTAAACCATTGGTGGTTGGAAACAAAGGATGGGTCAATAGATATGTCAATGATTTCTCTGGTAATTCCTCTAAACTGAATATATGCTCAATGATTCTGTTTATAAATTTGGAATCCACAACGTTATCTTTTTCAGTATAAAAGTCTTCTTTAGCATTCAAAAATGTTTTCAAGGCTAGGTCAAAGTCTTTAGCTTTCAAGATTTTGTTTATATCTATAGATTCATCTTGAATATCAAGGATTGATGGAACGGCTTTGTAAACCTCGTTGACCTTCTTTGTTTCAACTTTCTTCTTCCCTAATGAATCTCTTAAAGTGTTACTATCTAAGTAGAAGCTGAAACCAGCAATATCACTTTCTCTCAACACAACTCCAAATTGTTGGGTAGTGGAACGGTATGCAGACTTTGTTTTCGATTTTGTTGATGCCAAAATCACAAGTTTTGATTTTGAGGAAATTTGAGATAACACAATGTTAAACTTTGTATTGATCAGATATAGATCGTTTCCTTGAGTGAATAGTAGTCTATCCGATGAAGGAGATGTGAATGTTGGAGTAGATGAAGATGTGGTTGGGATTGATAGTTCTGATAATTCTAAAGTTTTGTGAACATTGAAATGTGGAGTATTATATAGGGTGAATGCATTGTTTGAAAATTGGTACAGTATGCCTTCACCATATGCGAACGTGAGATTTTTCAATTCTTGTTTAGACTCAATGATTTTGGAGGTAACTTCCAACCCAGATGATGCAAGCAATTTGAAATTCAAAATATTCTTTTTGGATTCATGCTCAACTGTTAATACGATGTCATTTTCAATAAATTCTGAAAAAACTCCCTTGTATAGATTTTCAGACTTCCAAACTTCTTGATATTCTGCATCAAATGTGATGATACTGTCTTCTAGGACAACAATGGTAGATTCAGATGAGGCTTTGATGTTCATAACTCTTGAGGTGGTTTCAATCTCTTTCAACACCTTGGAATCATTTTCCAATCTCTGGATGATTTGCACTGAAAAATGCTTCTTACTCTTGTTGTAAATCCCAATGACATACTTATCATCGACTTGATCAATACTTGTGATTGTGAAACTTGGTGGGATGGAATGAGACCAGATCAATTTTGGACTTGGTTTCAGTATATAGTTTGAGATGGAAGCACCAGAAATACCGATATTGAGTTCTTCATTATTGAAGTTTCTCGTGATCTTGCTTCTGTCAGTAGTCTTGGAAACTCTAGGTAGCTTCGCAAGAGTGTATAGTTCGGACAAGGACATCGTGTAACCTGCTTTTGACTGCTCTTCTAAGTCCTTGAAGCACTATAAATTAATTTTTTTCAGAGCTCATCGAAATTTTTTTAAATTTCTGGTATGGCCACTTCTACTTCAACCACGAACTCGTCCTGTGAAATGAGAAGTATTTAATCATTCAACTAGTACTACATGAGCTCATTGTATTACTAGTAGATAACAGCTGCTACTCAATCCATTCCCTTTCCCTTCGACTTGGAATCCCTCATGAGCCCCACGTCACTAGAAGAGAGACTACAGAAACTGAAGTCACTGCAGAAGAAGAAAACAGAAGGACTCAAACAAAACAGAGATGAGCTATTCAAAGAGCACAGAAAAAACGCTGTAGGTGATGGTAAGCTGAGGTCTTTAGAGCAGAAACAGTCTAAAGCACAGGAAGAGCTTGACAAGCTTGAAGTGAAAGAGAGAGGCGAGAATTGGGAGAGAAAGAAAGGTTGGGATTATAGTATAGAAGACCATGAAAGATGGGACAAGAAACAAGCTGAGAAGCAGATGAATGTGGTCAACGCTGGATTCACCAACTATTCACAACTTGCTGAACAATCATACAAGAAAGAGATATCACAACTGTCAATAGATAAAGAGAGTTATCAAAGGGCAAAAGAGGCCAAGAAGAATGAAGCGTCAGAAGGAATCTCAGAGGAAATTGTCGATTTCTCAAACAAACCTTCAAAGCAAGCTATAGATAATCTTGTGGGAACATTGAAAAGTTCAGACTCCAGAAAGCTTAAAAGAAGGAAGAAGAATGAGGAAACTGAAAATTACAGTACGTATTTCTATTGGAGTAGGACCCTTTTTTGGACCTGTACTAACATTTCTGTTCTAGTTAATGATAAAAACAAAGACTTTAATGAGAAGTTGAACCGTCATTATGACAAGTACATAAAGTGATACAAGGGCAAAAGCATGAGGGTTGAAGCTCTACAATGTACATAACTGAACGTGAAGTCTAACATTAACTGACGTGATGTGGTGTATAATTTCTGATTTGTGAACAAACTTTCTTTTTAAAAGTGAATAAAAAATGCAATGAGAAGTCTCTCTGATGTAGAAGCAGATATCAGTGATGATAGAACCATTAAGAATATTGAACTGAAGTTATGAACCAGAAGGAAGGTAAAGATAGGAAAAAAAACACAATGATAAACCAGATTGAGAGCAAATAAAATTGGAAAGGTCATACCAATAATGAAAACGCTTGCATTAAGCAGAAAACATAGAACAAAAAAAACTTTCATTGTAACATCTAGGGTAATGAGTAACATACCAGAGATATCCATGACCCAATAAAAACAAGAAAAATAACAAGGCATTGAAGAATTAACTTTTCAATCAGTCCATATTACCGAAAACCCCAACATCTTCATCATCCTGTCCATTTCGTCTTGTCGGTTCCTCCTCTTCTTCATCATCAATTATTGCATTTTCATTATTTAAATCACTGCTTGGAGTGTGTGATTCACTGTCTTCACCTGATGCAGATGTACTAGTATTCAGTTTAGAAGGTGTATCGAGGAAACCACCGTTGTTGTGGAATTTGGCTGGGGAACTTCCTTGAAGACCAATATGACTTGGCGGATATTGGGAGATTGAACCAGTTCTAAGTTTGATATTGACATCATCTGACTCATCTGGTTGCTCACTGATTGGAGTTGGCGAGTTTTCTCTATATTTGCGATTGAATTTAACTTCTTCATTGATGGTTGGGAATTTTTGTTTGTTCGTTTTTGGACTTGGTGAAACTTCGTTCATGGAGACCAAAATACTGGCTGCTTCTAAAAGCTGAACCTGTTGATGCTTTGAAATCAATAACTTTTTAGTGACGTTCCATTCGGGTGTGTGTTCCCAAAGGTGCTTTGCCAATGATGATATATGTTTATAACCTTTACCACACGCCTCACACTTCAACTCTTCTTTCAATCTACCACTCTCACCTTCACTGATCCTTCTAACAACAAATTCTCTACTCAATACCGGAACAGATGATGATAATGGCTGTTGTGTCCCACTAGTAGTCGTCTGACCATTTGTGTGCGTTTGGCGTTGAGGAATATGAACATTTGAATGTGAACTTGGAGGAGAGAAAGGTGTGTTGTGATGACTTGAGCTGTGATTAGACTTGGATGGAATTGTATATGGTGCTGTAGCAGTCATTGAGGCTCTTCTTGAAAGATGGTTGTTCGGATTGTGTGAAAAAGACGTCATTGTAAAATTTATAGCTTGTGGGTGTATGCTCTTTCCTGCTTTCAACTAATGAGCTAGAAAACGTCCAGCTAGCTTGATCTCACTTGAAGCACTGTATATGAGTGAATATCGCGTCACAGTTGCAAGATATTCGCTTGAATATGATTCTGTATTGTACACTATTGGTTTGTGCTTTATGTGGAGCAAATTTTCCAGAAAAAAAGCGGGAACTCAAATGTCAGCCTTCTATGAACGATTTTTCGCCTGGAAAACAAGAGGAGTATCTGACTGTGGTTTGAAATGTGTGGGTATGCGTGCCTTTCTCTAGAGAACGGGGGTCGGGATGGGGGTAAGTACAAAGTGGTAGTTTGCGTATTTCGGTGTCGTATTGTTATTTTTTTTTCGAATTTTTTTTTTTTAATTCGTGAAAATAAATTTATAAACTTCACGTGACTTACAAGGTTTGGGGATCGGGCCACACTATATATTAAATAAAGCTCTCTGTCTATTGTCGTTGGGTGGGCTAATTAGTATTCTTCCTCGTTGTCCTCTTCATCCAGGAACTCCAACGCATCATCAGCTCCAAATGCATCGGAGGATAATATAGGGAGCCACGTGTTTTTATGTAATAGGGACTTATTGTTGTTGGATGAGCTTCTTCTTCTTTTGGAGCTTAGATAGCTCAAATCTGATTTCTTGTTGAAGATTCTATCAAGTTGAGCCAAATCACGTCTAATATTTGAGTTAGTAGCACTAACACTAGCGTCCTCCAAGTTAATGATGTAGACCTTATTTTTGTAGAACTTGAAAATGTCTTGGATTGGTTCACTTGATGGGTTGAATGTGACACCGACTTTGTGGAGTTTCTGTAATGCCTCTTTACACAATTCATAGTGTGTAGAATCAGACTCATCAACCGTAACCAGATCATTGGTATCACCGATTGTTTCATACAACAGGTAGTAACCATCAGTCTTGAAGTGAACTTCTTTGCCATTGTATGGTTTATCCTCCAAATACCCATAATCTATAACTCTTGCCAAAACGTCACCTTGTAACGATTTAGCTTTATTGTAAGCTCTAACGTTCGATTCCCATTTTTCAAAAACCGCCTTTGCATTGTTCAGAACAGTAGGGTTACCGAATTTGGCAGACTCTAATTTGACGTGTCTTTCATTCAATGAGAAGTCGGCATCTTGATAGTATTCATCATAGACAGATAGCAATGCCTTGTATTTCTTGGGATCAACTTTGTAGTCCAGGTTATTCAGATGTTGTTTATCAGTGAACAGCTTTCTGAGATCAACTCCTAGTGTTTGGCATGACCACTGATGACCAATCGCAATGAATTCCAAGAGACTGAGGTCAAGATCGACGCTCTGTTTGGTAAATGAAAGACCATTGTCAGTTCTATAAATAAATGGGGATTTCTTGAATCTCTTGCGTGATCGATCATTCTGTAAAAGAAGGGAAGGTCCCTGTTTCTTGAAACTTATCCATTCCTTAACAATTTTATTGTTCAGCTGTGTGATTTTAGTTTGTGTTTCTAGGTATTTTTCAGGTTTTGTATAAAAGAATGAAGCAAGGATGTTTCTAATGGTGAGCTTTTTATCATTCTCAAAATTGTAGTAGGAAAAATGGCGAAGCTTGACTCTGGAGAATAGTGTCTTAACATCTTCAACTTCACCGTCCAGAACATCTTCAATCTCAAATACCCCTATCCAGTAATAATCAGTCATGACGAATTTATTAGTCTTGGAGTTCAAACAGATAGCAACACACTTTGAGAATCTCTTGATGAAGTTGTTCAGCTTTGTTGAATCTGAACCCATTATTTTCTCGTTAGCAAAATTCTTCTTCTTACTGTCAAAATAAAGCTCATAACCTTCACCAATTCCTAGTGATAGATTGACTATTTCGACATGAACGAGCATTTGGTTGAGCATTTGGGTATCAGCATCTGAAATGGCAAAAGGGAATGCCGACTCTCCTACCGATCCTATCGGTTTCAGCGACTTGAATGGTTCTTTGGATAATATTGGTTTGTATGACTCGTCAGTCTTCTTGAAAAACTTCCTCAGATCTTTTTCTTTGTATATGAAGGTGCTGTATATCCCAACGATCCACTCAAGACTTGTGTTAATAAAAGTTTCATAAAATTCTTGAAGATCAAAACTGAAGTATGATTCATATGCTATTGGGAGTTGATAGAGCACCAAGTCTCTCATTTTTTCAATGAGGTGGGAACCAGTAATATCTCTTTTATTTTTATCGAGTATTTCATAGAATGGGGTCACATAGTTATCGTAGAATTCATCATTGGAAAACTCATGACTATTGTAGATATCGGGTCTGAATAATGGGTATTCTTCATGTATCAAGTTCGGTAGTCCAGGCAGATAGAAATTCTCTCGTAGAAACTCAACATTCTCAGTTTTCTTATTCTTCATTCCTAATGCGTTGGTAATATCAGTATCTCTCTCCAACATGGCATCTTTTACTTTGAATATCCTCGTATGCATTTTTTTCACTTCTGGATCATAGAGACTGAAAGGGTCCTCATCTTGATATTTGATATATGGGAGGTCGGTATTCAAGAACTCACGAAGCACCTTGGATGCTGACTTCTGTGATTTCTTGGATTCAACTCTACTCAAATTTCCATCAGCATCAAAAGACCATAATGCAAGTTCTTCATCTACATCATCTGGATCCAGGACAATAGCAACTATTTTTTTGCTCTTCATATCTCCAATAACGCTGCAAATGCTAGAAGAGTAGCAGAGTGGTTCAATTGTAGATCCAAAGATATTGCTAGCACAGGCTCAAACCTTTTAACTATTTGATATAGAGTAGTTTGTATAAAACCAAACTCTTTTACTAATTAAATTTCGCTAAGCAGACGTACAAAATTTTATGGCACTTTTCAAAACCGAGGTCAAAAACAGTCGGAATTCCTATATTAAAGCAGTTTATCTATAAATTCAGCTTATTTGTTCTTGAAGGCTTCCATTGTCACTGATTTCTCTGAGCTCTGCTGGTATTCGAGACATGGAATCAAATGAATGATACTGAGAAAATGTGTGGAGGTGGATACTTCAATTCTCATCGATATTGCTCTAGTTTGGAGTTCTATGATCTCGGCTACCAGACACAAGTCATTATAACCAAAACACCATCAATCACACTGTGCTTCTTGTTACGGGAGCAGCTGTTTTAGAAATGGTGATTATCTGACTCTCGATAAAATCGTTCGTTGGACTCAGATAGAAAAAAAAAAACATGCTAAAGGCGGCTTGGAGATGGGGGTGATACTGCTTAATCTTTGTATGTGCATAATTCTATCAGTACTCATTCTCAGAGTATAAAGTCCACACACCTCGTCTTTTCTCGGAAATTTTGAAAGACTTTATCCACTTTTATCAATTTCAAGGCAGATATGGGATTCTCAGACGATTTGCTTCAAAGACATCAAGCTATCTTCACAAAGGCTACGACACACAAATTTACCACTGAGTTATGCAATGGGACCCTGTCAGATGAACGTCTCCTCACCTACTTGGTTCAAGACTTGAAGTTCTTTCAGGTTGGTATCAGATTAACTTGCAAAGCTGCTTCACTATGTGATGACGATGAGTCCCAAATCAAACTGGCCAAACAGATTGGATTCTTTGCAAACAACGAAAATGACTATTTCCAGAAATGCATTGAATTACTTTCATCAAAAGTGGCCGATCCTGAAAGTTACCAAAAGGTGATCATTCCGCAAGTTGAGACATATGTTGCGTACTTGAAGCAGTTGCTCAACTGGAACAACTACAGTTACAAGCAACTCATAACTGCTCACTACCTGATGGAGAATGTCTACCTCAAATGGGCCAAGGATGCCATTGATCAGAAGTCAATCCCAGAAGACCTAGAATGGAAACACAGAGAGTGGATTGATCTTCATAGTGGTCCAGTGTTTGAACCATGGGTCCAGTTTCTGAAAGAAGAGGTTGATAGAGTTGGTGATGATTCGGTTGAACAAATTTTCGTGGATATGTGCAAGCTCGAGTATGAATTTTTTGAGGCATGCTACAACTACAAAGTCTGATTGAGCCTGGTATTAATGACACATTACTATCTTGATGATACAAAGATAATGTGGATCTTTCTGTAAGAAGTAATTAACTGAGCAGATAACGATAGGTTCTGGAATTTACGCAAGGCTGGCTGGTGCCTCAGCCGGACCGTACTGGTATTTACACGCTGTTTTTTGTGCGACTGGAAAAACGATTTTGGAACAAAAATCACCGCATCTTTAATCTAAAATACATGGGTGTCATCCTCTTTCATCAGTTTATCAGAGAAAGTGATTCATCATGGTTGCCGACACTACATACTATGACATTCTAGAGATCTCTGTTGATGCTTCTGCAAGTGACATCAAGAAAGCCTACAGAAAGAAATCGATCAAAGCACACCCAGATAAAAACATAGATGATCCACTAGCCACTGAGAAGTTTCAAGCTATATCAGAAGCTTATCAAGTTCTTAGTGATGAAGGACTGAGAGCCAAGTATGATAAATTTGGTAAGGAATCTGCTGTGCCAAACGCTGGTTTTGAAGATGCGGGTGAATACTTTGCTGTCATATTTGGTGGGTCAGCATTCGAGTCCTATATTGGTGAATTGAGTTTGCTTAAAGATCTAACGAAAAGTGCTGAACTTAATGAAGAGGAGGAGAAAGAGAAGAAAGAGAAGAAACAAAAAGAAGAAGAAGTAGAAAAAGACTCTGCGAACGAACAGGAAACCACAAACATAAGCGACGCCTCTTCGAAGAGCCCTGCTAAACCTAAAGAAGAGATTCACACACCTACTCAAGAAACAACAACCAAAACATCAGATCCAGTACCTCCACAATCATTCGAGGGCTCGAAAGAGAGGTTGCAGTTACTTTCCGGAACTGGTGGAGATGGAAATGAGGAGTTCACTGACAACGTTGAAGAGAAAGAGAAAGAGAAAGAGAAGACTAAACTAGAAGAGCACGAGGAAGAAGTACGCAAGAAGAAAGAAGAATCAATATCCAAGCTTTCTAAGAAGCTAATAGAGCGACTATCAGTCTTGACTGAGTCAACCTATGATGACCAATGTAAAGAATCCTTTATCAAAAAATTTGAAATTGAGGCAAATACCTTGAAGATGGAGTCATTTGGCTTGGATATAGTGCATACTATCGGGAAGGTCTACATATCTAAAGCGAAAATATTCCTGGACTCACAACAATTCCTCGGTATCCCAGGATTTTTCTCATCTGCTAAAGCCAAAGGTGGAATCGTCATGGATACATTCAGAACGATATCGACTGCACTAGATGCACAATCCACGATGCAAGAGTTGCAAAAGATACAAGAGTTGAAAGATACTGAAGGTGATTTGGTTGATCCTAAGACTGGTGAAGTGATAGAAAAACCAACCGAGGAAGAGGTTGCGGAACTAGAAAAACTTTTAATGGGAAAAGTTTTGAATGCAGCATGGCATGGATCTAAATATGAAATCCAATCAACACTGAGAGATGTTTGTGACAGAGTTCTACATGATAAATCAGAAGATAAGAAAACCTTGATAAAGAGAGCTGAAAGTTTGTTACTTCTAGGGACTGTTTTCAAAAATACCACTAGATCTAAAGCTGAACAGGAAGAAGCTCAAATATTTGAAGAGTTAGTCGCTGAAGCCAGTAAGAAGAAGAGTGGTAAATGAATGCGAATGATTATAATACAGGCTCATCACTCACAATAGCGTCTTCATTTGTAGTAACTATAGGCACTCTTCCAGCATCACTGAATCACTACAAGTTTGATCTTCTTTCCTTTTGAGATGCACCTGCTGGTTTCCCATTCTTAATATCTTCGGCAACAAGCTCATCAGCCTTAACTCTTTTTGGGATGTATTCAGAGAGGGCATCATTGTCAACATCATTTGGTATTCTAACAATCCCATTTTCATCCCCGATGATCAGATCTCCAGAGTTTATCGTTTGGAAATCTCCATCACGAACAAGAATATTCAGTGGGACATTCACACCAACAACTTTCACCACTGGTCCTGGTGCTGTCGTTCCCAAAGAATATGCCCAGACTGGATATTCTAAGTCTCTATGCTCATTGACATCTCTAATGCGTCCAAACACGACAGTGCCATTCGATCCTAGATACTTAGCTCTCGTACTCATCAATCCACCGTACAAAGCATTGTTCACTTTAACATACGGAGCACTCTCCTTCTGTAAGTCTTCAGTGAGTGCCACAACGACGAATGCATCCTTTGGGACAGAGTCAATATAACCACCTTTGACAGCTGGACGGGGATCACTCAGAGGTGCATAAAGGACAGTATAAGCAGAACCAACAGCTGGAGATGGATTGGTCGCAGATGACTGGGAGAATCTTGTGAGATTTGGAAAGAACCCACCGTTTTTATGGCCAAACTTCACAAGAGCATCGCTGACATCGCAAGGAGTGTATTGTGTCAGGAACCTGATAATTTTGGCTGATGATTGTGACATTTTGGAGCTGAACTGAGTCTCTTATTTGAATATCTGAATCCAATGAGTATCAATAACCAAATACGAAACAGGAAGTACCACGAATACTCAGGAATTGAGTAAAAACAGGTGAAATAGTGAAGATTGATGGATATAAGGAAGTATAGAAAAAGTCACGTGCGAGTCACGTGAACAGTAGTAATTGTCCTTGCATAGTAAAATCAAAATATAGAAGTACGTCTTCTCAGTGTCAATGTAGGTAGATATAAAGATTACGTAGAGAGAGATGAAGTGAGTAGTTGGGTTCTTTAAGAATCATTACCTCTGTTATACTAACAATGCCATAGCCAAGTGCGAAACATCGAGCGTCTGAATCAAAGAGAACTGGAAGCTGGTATACCCATTGAGGCATCGTGGCATCAGGAATACAAAGATTCTGCATATATTTGTAAGTGTTCCCTTTGGACTTTTCTACTTAGGTATAGTTACTAATGACAACTAATAGTCTTTGGCTCTTTGCCCTACGAGTTGAATGAAGGTGATGTGCTGGTTATTTTTTCTCAATATGGTGTCCCTGTTCATATGAAGCTGGTCAGAGATAAAGAGACAGGAAAGAGCAAAGGGTTTGGATGGCTGAAGTATGAGGATCAGAGGTCAACTATTCTTGCTGTTGATAACTTGAATGGTGCCAAAGTACTGGGAAGGATAATCAGAGTTGATCATGCTTTTTATGAGGAGCGAGACTATGATGAAGAATATGAAGAACTAATGAAGGAGAGTTTGAAGAAGGACTTTGCATCAGATGGTGAAAATGAAGCACCTCCGGATACCAATACAGCAGCAGATGATGAATTTGCAGATCCTCTACTGCTGATGCAGGCTACGGATGACACTAGACATAATGAGCATCGCAACCACAGAAGTCATCGACACAGACACAGAGAAGATAAAGACAAACCACATAAGAAAAGACGCGATGAGGATGATGATGGCAAAAGAGACAGATCACCCAAAAGACGGTCCGAGGTTTCCAAGGATTTAAATACACCAGTTTAATAAACAATTATATATTAGATTCTGATGTATCCCGAACTATATACATTAAAGAGTCTCAGTGCTCTCTGTTCATTGATCATCAATACCCTCCAGGGCTACCTGTTGCCCCACAGCCTCAGAGACTTCTCTTCTCAACACATCGCCCAGTTTTTCTTTTGATCTTAGAGATACCCAACAACCATCTATTGGGTCAAATCTATCAGGACCAGAGACCGGACTACTCAGCCATATCTGTTTATTTGGTGGTTGCTTATTGATGACGTATGTTCCATTTGGTGGGAGTTCAAGTGTTAACACACCGTGCTATGAGTAAAGTGGGTTAGTAAAGTGTTGATGTATGGTGGCTCAGATTCAACTTACTGAGTATTCAGCATCAACTCCTGGAAATTCCTGGCCCAGATCGACCAGATGGTCGGTCAGAAGCTCAAGATAATCCTCTGTTATATTATGATACTCATTGACAGACAGCTCATCAATGGCACCCAAAGCATCCTGCCCATCGGTGGTTTTTATGGAGTAGTGTCTCTTCATGATTGATAATCCATTGATGTTATTGGTTCGTGTGATAATTGGGCTAGAAAGAAGAGGATTGATGCGTTTTGGAGCTGCTGACGACAGTCTTCTTAGAAACGCCAATCTGGATACTCTGAGCATGTTAATTCTATATGAAAAAGAGGCAAATCAATGCTATATTTGGTTGGAAAGAGCCACTAACAACTTTCAAGATTCACAATTTTTCCATACTTCCTTCAAATCCGTTAAAAGAGGAAAAAAATGAAAAAGAACAAAGAAACAAAAAAGAGCAGAAAACTCAAACTGCTTCAAACAACACTTTAGAGATGGAACTCTCTGTCTTTGTTGTTGTATTTGCCATAGCGATATTTGTGGTGGTTCTACTTCCACTGATTTCAGGAATTGGTTCATACAAATTTGAGCGCACACACAAACATTCGTACAAGAAAGACGATGAGCCATTATCTTCACAAGAGTCATACGGTTATATATCACCAGAAGACGCTGAGAGACTGCAAAATGAAGAACGTCAGAAGAATTCGAAATTAGCCAAGTTGAAGAATATCAAAGTGTCCAAGGAAAATGTCCCAATCAAATTCAAAGCCAACATCAATGACTCCAGCAATATAATTCGTAATAGAAAAGTCAAGAAAGAAAGCGTTGATGCTGATCCATCCACTTTTGATTATGACATTGATGAGCTTATCGAAGAGGAGGCTAGAGAAGATGAAAGAGATGAAGCAGAAGAATTCAAACAACGTGCTGCCAAGTCAAGAGAAGAGTTGGAAGAATTAGTGTGATGACCGTTCTACAAACTAATGTATAAAAACAAATGTATTTGATTTTTCTTTTTGAATTGGGTGTATTCCTTGAGCAACGATCAAACAAGTTCCAACCCATGAATAATGATACAACAACACCTGATACGAATTAGCAAAACACAAATCTCAATAACACAATCCTCAATATGATCAATAATTAACGTTACCACTCTGGTAGGAACGACTATAATCATATCCATTTCCACCATTATTGTACTGACCTTGTGTTCTGTTCGGATATGATGCTCCATGGGATTGATAACGTTGCTTTGGTGCTTGTGGACCTTGGGCCTTTGTCTTGATAACAGTTTTGAAACCGTTACACAGTAGTGTCATATCAGGATATGGATAATCAAGAAGTATAAAGCCTTGAGGAACAACCCTTACACTCCAATTAAATACTTGTGATGTCGCACTGGTTTTGAATAAAAGTGAGATATACCCAGGTCTTTTATGATTGAGACAGAATGCATATGCACCTTTGCCTGGATTAGCTTTTGAGAAATTATCCAACCATTTGCTAACTTCTTCTTGGGAGCCAGCACGGAATTTATCATGATTTAACATTTGATTCAAGTTATGAACAATACCACCAATATAACGCTCAACAATTTCATCTAAATCTGTAAATGATTCGGATCCAATGGTTAATCTTTTACCCAAACTGAACTCATTTTCTTTCTCATGTTCAACAACATCAATATGTTGATACAAATTGTTGTCAACTTTCCAGGTGATGGTGATATGATCATTACCTTTTGAAGAAGGTCTAATAACACAAGAACCACGAGGTTTTGGAGCCAAATAATTCTGAGCTTGACCAGCGTTCAAATTCTGGAAGAATGGATGATTGATAATTCTTGTTTTCTTTTGGCTTTGAACTGTTTGTCTCAATTCAGATTCAGTGTCATACATTTCACGGTGTACATCCCATTTGTTTGCAGGTTTTTCGAAAGTTGCCTTGACAACAGGATGTTTGACGTCATACTCAGCAAGACTGATTTCAGCAGTGAAAGCATCATAATTGACACTCAACAATTTGGCTTGAGCTGATTGACCCACTTGATATTTATCAGGGAAAGGAACAGGATCATATTCACTAGGTAGAGCAACACATTCTATTAGATTTGATGTTTGTGCGTTAACTTGATATCTATTGACACGTCTGATAGAAACAGGAACAACCATCCCAGCATAGAAATTGTCAGGACTGTCACCAGTTAAAGTCTCGAAGATTTCACTAGATTGTAATATATGGAATTTTCTTCTGATCTCCGCAAATGGTTCCTGTAACTCTTCCAAGATCATCTGTAGTGTAGCTCTTTTCTTTTTACCAAAAGATTCTTCCAATTGTCTTGAATAATCCTCTAGAATTAAACTTTGTAATAAACCAACACCTTGGTCCAAAAGCTTATCAATGACAGTGTCACCAACTGGTGCATCTCTCAACTCCTCGATTTGTTCTTCATCAAGATCTAGTGCATCTGCAGCCATCTTTTCAGCTAAGGCATAATCTTCTGGATGAATTCTTGTGTCGTCCAATAATGTCACAGCTTCAACCTCACCACCAGAATTAACCGCATCAGATCTATTCTGAGGAATACGCAAGAAACTTGCACAGTTTAAAAAAATTGTGGTACCAATCTTTATGTTTTGATTCGTGATCAAAGCTTGACGACTGAATAATGGATGCTGTTGAACCGCTTTCAGTAATCCAGAAGCTTTACGTTCACCAAGACCAGAAATGTATGGAAGTAAGGATGCTAGATATGAGCTAGTGACACAAGCATTGATATCAACACCAACCATATTAACAATATCAACCAAGGCAGTGTTAATGGCTTGTCTCAAGGTATCATCTGATAATAAATATTGGTATTTATGGAATGACAAAGTAGTAATATCATCACCAAGCGTAACATATTCTAGTAATGGAGATTGAGCATAACGAGCTAAAGCAATGGTATATCTCACCAAACTTGACTTAGATGGGAACTCCTCTTTAGCTCTCTTGGAGTTTTGATATCTGACAGCAACCTCATCATTGACATAAATGACATCAATCATCTGGCCATCAACTTGTAATTGGAAATAATCAACAATTTCTTTGATCTTGGTGTATAGCTTATGCGTCTTAACGTTGAATCCGTTGATGACAATGACATCAGGATCAGCATCTTTGATAGCATCAGAAAATGCAACATCAAAGGATAACTCACCTTCAGCTAATCTATCTCTTGGGATCATGGCATTTTCATCAAATTTGTAGGTCTCAACAACTTCACCTGACTCATTCAAGAAAGCACCAATGATGGAATCTTGACCGTATGCACCATTACCTGGAGAAACAGCAAAAACTCTTGGAGCTGAACCTGGGACAGCGCCTTCTCTTCTTGATTGATATGGTGCTTGATCAATCTTTTTCAAAAATTCAGCACGTACTTGAAAGAATAATAAACGTTCACAGTCACGACGTAAAGTTTCCTTGATGTTCAAAGCAATGACAGGGAACAACTTCTTAGTTGCAATCTCCAATGCAGAACGACGGAACACATTCCATTCAGCAGCAACGTCAGATTGACCATCAGATGCAATCAAATTGTATAGATTTTCAAACAATTGATCGTATGAGATTGGTTCAACTTTAATCACAATCAAATGTGCTGCTTCAGCCTCTAACATTCTCAAGAAAAAATCTGGCTTTTCGTAAAATTCATCGGCAGAACGGTTGATGGCATATTTGAAATCGGCATAAGAACTGTTTTTGTCAATTTTCAAACGACCTGATTCTGTCAAAACAACAGAGAAATTAGCATATGATTGATAAAGATCTCTGAAAAACTTTCTGACTTTTAGGTTGTTGTAGAATTGCTCAGCAAAGAAATGTTTGGAGGCTTCAATAGCTTGAGAGGACTTGGCGTATAAAGAGGTTTCATCCTCACAAATGGATTCAGCTAATGCAAGTGGAGTTGACTGATGATCTGTTGTGATGTGAAGTTTTGAGTTGGCAACAATATTTTCAGCAAAATCACTAGCAGAAATACCAATAGCATTGACTAGTTCATATAATCTATCGTTTCTAATCTTATCATGGATGGAAGTTTTGGCTCTCTTTAAGCCAAGATCTTTCAATTGAGCACTGTATTCAAAGTTCAAGTGATCATAGATATCTTGCAAATCAGTAATGGAACGGGCTTCACCAAATGCTTCAGTGACGGAGAAATCACTGTCCTCGATTTGCAATGAAACAATTAAGTTCATCACTTGGTTCTTCTTCTCCAATAAAGCATGATATTCAATATCTAATTGAACAATCCTCCATAAATCATCCTCCGTTAATAATGTCTCAACGTCTGTGTGTGCATCATCACCTTCACCATAGATTGTAGTTTTTAACAAATAATCACGACGATGAGAGTATATAAATGGAACTTCCAGGTTGTTTTTGGAGATGAATGTAAGGACATCAGCAACAGCTTTGTTGAAGGCTGCCTCATCGAAGTTTGATGTTCTTTTGTGTAAAAGTTCAGTTGACAGTTGATAAGCGACCCACTGCTGTTCCACTGCAAAATCTTCAGGGCTTAATGTATAGTTCTTGATAGGTTTCCGTAGTTCCTGGAAACGTTCTGGAATATCCGTATCTCTTATGACCTTATCAGTACTTGTCAACATTCTAGCCTTAAGTTCCTCAGGTTCATAGATATCTTTCAATTGTGGTCTAGATTCATCTTCTCTGAATTCAGCATCCTCATCTTCATCTTCAAGAGCCCAAGCATAATCTTCACCATCACCAAATATATCATAAAGTTCGTCAACCTTTTCAGAATCAATACCAGAAAGTTCTGTTGGTTTTAATCTTTCTTCTTTACGTCTTCTGCGTGCTTCTTCACGGGCTTCTTCGTCCAAATCTGAAAACTCATCATCCTCAATGAAATCATCCAACTCATCGATAACGGTTCGACCGGATGATTTTTGTGATTTTTTAGAAGATTCAAGACTCTCGTCTATCTCCTCTTCTTCCTCGTCGTCAGAGAAGAAATCATTTAGATCTGTGGTTCTTTTTTTCGGTTCTTCAACTGGGGCTTTCTTTAATCTTTTGAATTTTGACTTCTCTTTGGCAGCAGAAGCAGCTCCTGAATTTTCCATCACCAACTCAAGATCATCTTCGTCCAGTAGATCTTCATCATCTTTTCTTTCAGCATGACGACGTTTATGCTTTTTTTTGCGTTTTTCACGAGTATCATCATCTTCATCATCAACAATGAACCCATCACGGATTTTTTGCATTTCTTCTTCATCATCATCCTCTTCCTCTTCGGATGAGTCAAATGGTTCTTCTTGTTGTAAATCATCCGCGTTCCCTTCGGCATCTGAAGAAGCTGCACGATGTTCTTCTTCATCAATTACTGAAGACATTTTGCTGGTGTAGCTTTCTAGTCCTGAGATTGATTAATGTATTGGGAAGAACGTTCTTCAAATAATCGATTCCAACGCAAATTCTCCACAGTTGTCCGAAACCTTTGATTGATGGCAATGACGGAATGGACGTGTTTCCGAACAGGATGGGATTGATTTGAGGCGGTTGGTCGTTGACTTTGGCTGTCAGTGAAGTTCGACTTTGTTTTCAATTTTCGGTGGTTGAAAAAAAATGAACGACAAGGAGTGGTGTTCGGATGTTACTGAAAAGCATTACACACTACTTTATTCTTTGTTTGGGGACGATGATTGATTAGGAATTGCTCTTACGATTTCGATGATTCAAGAATAAAGACGGCGTTATAAATATCAAATAAATACTAAATGTTAAGCAACATTTGAAACACCAATAACAAGTACGCTGGTAGTATACACCTCAGAGTGAAGAGAACTAACTCATTCGAATCCTTCTTCTTTAGCAATGATCTGCAATGCCAATCTCTTGGAATAGTATCTCACCATAGCCAAATTCCCACCTTGATACCAAAAGTTTTCATGACCACTATCTCTCCAGATAGTTTTGAATTCACCTTCTTCGTCAAGATTCCATACTGGCTTCAATTTATCAGCAACTTCATCACCAAATGTTTTTCTTGCGGTTTCCTTCATGTTTGAATACCCAGTGGCCAACACAACGATGTCAATATCATCAATGACTGTACCATTATCTAATTCAACACCATGCTCCAAAAATCTTCTGATGGATCCATGTTCCACTCCGATTTTTCCTTCAATAATCAAGGTGGAACAACCAACATCAATGTAATAACCAGAACCACGACGATAGTAAAGACCGAATAAACCAGTACCACCCATACCTGCATTTGTCTTGAAACCTTTAGCTTCTAGACCTTTCAATAGTGGGGCATCCAGAGCAGATGATTCTCTATATTGTTGCTGCATTATCAAGTTGGTCAAAAACAATGGATTTGAATGTGACAGTAAATCTGCAGTATCAATATCTGGACCGTCAGCATCATAAACACCACGACAGTTGACAGTAACACCATCGTCAGAGGAAATAACACATGTTGATGATCTTTGAACCATAGTAACAGATGCTGCACCTTGTTCATAGAAATCTTGAGCAATATCATGCGCAGAATTACAAGCACCAATAACCACTGCTTTCTTTCCAACATAGTTGGCACCAGAGGTATGTTGTGATGAATGAACTAATTCACCTTTAAAGTTTTCTTGACCTGGGAAAGTTGGAACATTTGGTTCACCGGAATGACCAGTTGCAAAAACCAAATGTTTTGGATTCAGTTTTTTAACTTCTTTAGTTGAATTGTTGACAATGGTAACTTCCCATGACTTTGTATCTTTGTTGAAACTGGCACCGGTGACTCTTGAATTCAACCAAATATTCAATTCCAAGATCTTTGCCCAGCATTCCAAGAAGTTGGCGAATTGATCCTTTGATGGATAGATTGGGGAAGTATCAGAATGAACATAAGGTAATCGATGATAAAAGAAAGGATCATGTAAAGCCAAAAATTTATAACGTTTTCTCCAATTGTCACCAACTCTCAAGTTGGATTCAACAACCAAGACATTATAACCAAATGCCTTCAATCTAGCAGCTAAAGTCAAACCACCTTGACCACCACCAACAACAATAGCTAATGGTTGATGGTCACCTTTGTAGTCTTGCTCTTCGAATCTATGCTCCAGCCAAGTCTTTCTTTGAATGTTTTCACCATGCTTGGTTCCTAATGGACGTCTTCTTCCAACTCTTTCAGGAATAGAAGTGAACTCATCCAAAACTGAATAGATGGAAAGGGCTTTCAATCCAATAGGAGCAGATTCATCCTTGACAGAGACTAATTTGATTGAACCACGACCAGTACCATACTCGTTTGAGTATTTCAAGTACAACAAGATCCATTCAACTGGAATACCACCATTTGATTCAGCGTCATGTATGGTTGTCAATGCAACACCAGTTGGATAACGGTAATCAGCACATTTATCTAATTCAAATTTCCCAATCTTATCAAATGATTTGGGAACTTGTTCTTTGATTTTGTCAGGACCAATGAAATCACGAAGATCCAAAGTTAAACCCAGGTGATCTTTCCAAACGGTATGTGGTAACAAGAACTTGTCCAGTGCATCAGGGTTGGATTTAGCAGAGGCTAAAGCACTGTTGAACTCAGATAGCCAACCAGCAGCTAAGGCATTGATGTCGTTATTTTTGATGTTTTCAGGGTCAGCTTCATAAGGGCCGTAAATTTTTTCAAGAGGAATGTTTTTATCAACAGCTTTGTAGAGATAAGCTGGAGCAACTTCGTCTTCACCAGGGAACACACTCATTGTTGATGTATGGTTTTATAGCGAATGGAGGATTATAACTGAATCAATCGAAGGATTGAGCTTCTCCTTTATACTAACCATTGGTGGGTCCCACATTGACTAACTGGATGATGTTGTGATTAGTCAAAGGCTCATCTGTTTTGTTTACCATTCACCGCTTTACTCAACAGGAGAATCACGCTTTAGTCAAAGTCAGCGCTTTTAAACTCAGAGATTTCTCCTCTTTCGACGGTTCTCATCAAACATAGAATGAGTTCGCGGAATCGTAGGCCATAGTTCAGGCGCAGTGTGGGTTTCCCCTCTTTTATTACTGTACTGGGAAAGACCATTTACTAAGGCACAGTCATCGGAACAATACCTATTAGTCAATGTATTTCGATGTTGATTATGTAAGTTTAGATCTTATGCTGTGTAGAGCTACTTTAAAGTAATATTCCCGAAATTTAGTATGGTGATTATATAATCAGGATCTCCGCGAATTAATTCTATATTTTACTGCTCTAATTGAGAGAACTTCCTATATCAGTAATTAATA